>CM062616.1:1115306-1159969 GCA_025617555.3 Puccinia polysora
CTACAAAACTCCCACGGGCCGTGTGGGGCCATGTACATGGCTCCCACACGACCGGAGCTGTGAATTCAACATCACCCAATAATATAATATGATATAAAAATAAAATATGATAAAATAAAATAAAATACAATACAATAAAATGAAATAAATTAAAATAAAATGAAATGAAATGAAACGAAATGAAATGAAATGAAATGAAATGAAACGAAATGAAATGAAATGAAATGAAATGAAATGAAATGAAATGAAATGAAATGAAATGAAACGAAATGAAATGAAATGAAACAAAATGAAACGAAATGAAACGAAATGAAATGAAATGAAATGAAATGAAATGAAATGAAATGAAATGAAACGAAATGAAACGAAATGAAACAAAATGAAACGAAATGAAATGAAATGAAACAAAATGAAACAAAATGAAACGAAATGAAACAAAATGAAACGAAATGAAACGAAATGAAACAAAATGAAATGAAATGAAATGAAATGAAATGAAATGAAATGAAATGAAATGAAATGAAATGAAATGAAATGAAATGAAATGAAATGAAATGAAATGAAATGAAATGAAATGAAATGAAATGAAATGAAATGAAATGAAATGAAATGAAATGAAATGAAATGAAATGAAATGAAATGAAATGAAATGAAATGAAATGAAATGAAATGAAATGAAATGAAATGAAATGAAATGAAATGAAATGAAATGAAATGAAATGAAATGAAATGAAATGAAATGAAATGAAATGAAATGAAATGAAATGAAATGAAATGAAATGAAATGAAATGAAATGAAATGAAATGAAATGAAATGAAATGAAATGAAATGAAATGAAATGAAATGAAATGAAATGAAATGAAATGAAATGAAATGAAATGAAATGAAATGAAATGAAATGAAATGAAATGAAATGAAATGAAATGAAATGAAATGAAATGAAATGAAATGAAATGAAATGAAATGAAATGAAATGAAATGAAATGAAATGAAATGAAATGAAATGAAATGAAATGAAATGAAATGAAATGAAATGAAATGAAATGAAATGAAATGAAATGAAATGAAATGAAATGAAATGAAATGAAATGAAATGAAATGAAATGAAATGAAATGAAATGAAATGAAATGAAATGAAATGAAATGAAATGAAATGAAATGAAATGAAATGAAATGAAATGAAATGAAATGAAATGAAATGAAATGAAATGAAATGAAATGAAATGAAATGAAATGAAATGAAATGAAATGAAATGAAATGAAATGAAATGAAATGAAATGAAATGAAATGAAATGAAATGAAATGAAATGAAATGAAATGAAATGAAATGAAATGAAATGAAATGAAATGAAATGAAATGAAATGAAATGAAATGAAATGAAATGAAATGAAATGAAATGAAATGAAATGAAATGAAATGAAATGAAATGAAATGAAATGAAATGAAATGAAATGAAATGAAATGAAATGAAATGAAATGAAATGAAATGAAATGAAATGAAATGAAATGAAATGAAATGAAATAAAATAAAATAAAATAAAATAAAATAAAATAAAATAAAATAAAATAAAATAAAATAAAATACAATACAATACAATACAATAAAATACAATACAATAAAATATAATAGAATAGAATAGAATAAAATAATAAAATACAATAGAATAAAATACAATACAATAAAATAAAACAAAACAAAATACAATAAAATAAAATAAAATAAAATAAAATAAAATAAAATAAAATAAAATAAAATAAAATAAAATAAAATAAAATAAAATAAAATAAAATAAAATAAAATAAAATAAAATAACATAAAATAAAATAAAATAAAATAAAATAAAATAAAATAAAATAAAATAAAATAAAATAAAATAAAATAAAATAAAATAAAATAAAATAAAATAAAATAAAATAAAATAAAATAAAATAAAATAAAATAAAATAAAATAAAATAAAATAAAATAAAATAAAATAAAATAAAATAAAATAAAATAAAATAAAATAAAATAAAATAAAATAAAATAAAATAAAATAAAATAAAATAAAATAAAATAAAATAAAATAAAATAAAATAAAATAAAATAAAATAAAATAAAATAAAATAAAATAAAATAAAATAAAATAAAATAAAATAAAATAAAATAAAATAAAATAAAATAAAATAAAATAAAATAAAATAAAATAAAATAAAATAAAATAAAATAAAATAAAATAAAATAAAATAAAATAAAATAAAATAAAATAAAATAAAATAAAATAAAATAAATAAAATAAAATAAAGGGTGATGTTAAATTATTGACTCCCAGTTTTGTGGGATTTGTGTAGGGCCCTTCATGCCCAATGGACCTGTGGGGGGCTATACACGCGTCCAAGACGCACCTACGGTCAAAAACACGCGTCCAGACACGCCCAAGGGGTCATCTCAAACACGTGCAACCCCCGGGGGACTGTATACACCCCGTACACAGCTTATTTGAGCCGTTTACCCCTGTACACAGTGGTTTTGAGCTGTTTTTGAGGTTAAGCATCCCCCCAGGGGTTGTAAAAACCTTTTTGGGTCCCCCTGGACCACATTTGGGTTCCATAAACCCAAATTGAGGAGCAACTCTTACTATGTGGGACTGTTGTTCCACATCTAGCAATCATAAAGTGACACTAAAGCAAAATTAAAGTTAAATCCAATTGAATTTAAAGTGACACAATAGGAAACTGCAAATAAAACATCCCACAAAATTTATCTTTCTCAACTTGAAAGTGAGAAAACTTGGTATTTGTTCAATTGAAAGTTGGATTGAATACTGAAGTAGCATTGCATTTTTTTTGCATTATGGGAACAGTGGCAAACCCTCCTTTTAACATGGCTGTGTTCAAGGACTAGATTATTGCAATGAAAAAAGCTGCAGAAAAGAAGGATTTGGCTAATGAATTATTGGAAGCACCAATTGCATCCTCATGAAGGGTGACAATTGAGGAAAAAAATGTTTCACAAATGGATATGACCTTTGGTGGTGAGTAGCACTTTATTTTACTGGTCTTTGTCATATTTAATTTGATTAAAACTGATGGAGTGCATGCTATCAATATAACCATGAAACTGTAACTATGACTTTTCAAATATGACAGATCCACTTGCCCCACCTCCTGTGAGGGCTTTTCCTACTAGGGAAGAGGCAAAAAAATATTGTCAAACATGGGAAATGAAGCATGGTTAATCTTTAACAATTTTCAACTCAAAGGGTGATAAATATGTGGATTTAGCCCGTGATATAAATGGTTTGTACTCTGGGCAATTGCTCACCAAACGTTCAAGGCAAACTCACACAAGGAAGGTTGGGTGCAAGTTTTTAATCCTTGCTAGTAACACAAAGGCGGATCCCTTGTGGCAAATCTCCTACAAGAATGATAAACATAACCATGAACCATCTCCACACCCTTCAGTGCATCCTCACCTGAGTAGAATGTCTGGGGTAGCCTTAGACAATCTAAAAGAAGGAATAAATGAAGGGCTCAATAAAATTCAACTGAAAAGAAAATTGGGCAAGATTGATGGTGGCCAATATGTTGATCACCAAACAATTTATAACACTAAGCGTAAGGTAGCGCTTGAAGAACTGAAAGGAAAAAGTGTTATGGAGGTCCTCTTTGAACAACTTGGTAATTTAGGTTGGGTTCATCAAGAAAAATTCAGTGGAGAGGTTCACTTGGAGGTCCTATTCTTGGCTCACCAAGAGTCATTAAAGCTTTGCAAGCAATTCCATCATATATCTATGATGGATTTTAATTAAAAGAAAAATAAGTACAACATCCCCCTATTGCATGTGGTAGGAATTACTTCCAACTAGAAAATTTTCACAAAAGCTCTTGTTTTTTTAACAAGAGAAATATTAGTTCTACAGTTGGTCTTTGAATGAGCTAAAGGAGTTGGCTTATGATCATGAGAGACTTCAAAAAGTCTTTGTGATGGACCATGAAAAATCTTTGATATCTTCTCTAGAACAAACATTTCCTGAGTCAACAAGACAGCCCTGTCAATGGCACTTGTCTAAAAGCATACAAGCAAACTGTAAAGTGCACTTTAATGATGACATTGAAGGGTGGCAAAGCTTTATGTCTCTGTGGGCTAAGTATGGGGCCTCAAAAACCAAGGAGGAGGCAGAGTTCAATGATGCAGAACTTAGAGTCAGTGCCAAATGACTGCCTCTACTGTTAATATTCCTAGTTTTGGGTTTCTTACATTATGACTTGTATAAAGTGTTTTTTGGCAGACCGTGAGGATTTACTTGAGTATATGGATGTCAGACTCCTGGATGGCAAGACCCTTTCTATCCTTTAGCTACCAGAGGTGATAGAATAAATAATAAATATATTATTCAATAAATGCAGCAAAAATATGTAAAATATTTGGATAAAGCTTATTGCAAGGTTAATTGGTTTGGATGTGGTTTATTGTTACTAATCAATATAGATAAATTCATTATTAAATATTTTTATAGAGGAGCCAAAGCTATATTTGGGATCTTTAAAACTTCTCTTCAGGGAATTAAGTATGAAAACACGTAGGCCTGGTAACTTTGGGCCCTTTAGTTTAAAGGATATTTTGCCCAAAGATAATATGTGTATAAAATACACAGTGGAGTGGCAGGGCTTTGTAACCAAGCTGCCACAACAGAGAAAGGATAATGAGACTCACTGGTATATTATTAAATCCTTAGGGTATCTGTTTGGGATGTGCACTGATGGTTTAAACCTGTATACTGGGGTTATAAGGTTGTTCAGCAGTTTAAATTGATAAAAGAGGGTTGAGGACGGATATTATTAATCAGACTAAAGCCATAAATCACTTACTTATCTCTTGTAAGTATTTGATTACCTTGTCATGGTGTCTGGATGTAAATATAACTGGGTCTCTGGGTATCAATATCCTCTAAAGATCTCTTTATTTATAGCTTTTGGAGTCCCAATATTGTCCTTCTGAGGGGTACAGGGGCTCAAAGGAAAGGACACTGAGGCTAGCAGGGTAACCAGTGGTAGCCTGTCACGTGTTCCTGCTTCTGTAACACAGGTAGCATCTAATTCCACAGGGTATGGGAATTATTCTACTTTATAATTGATGTTTGGACGTGTGAATAACACTAATCTGTCCTTTTTATTTATTTTTTAATTAATCATCCTTAGTAAATATTCCCAATAAGTTAATAATTATTTTAATAGACATTCCTATGGATATTCTGATGTCAGGTGAGTTCTCATTATGTATTAAATAATTGGAGTAAAGTCATGATATTGATTTTACTCCTTATTTTCAAAATTCATTTGATTTACTAAAATAATTACTTAAAAATGTAAGTCATGGGTATTCATGTAATATTTTTACATCATAGGTTTTCTTAGTATGTCACAAAAATATTGATGTCTATAAATTCTCATAATAGTATATTAGAGTATTTTAATATATTTTTAGAAGTAGTCATTATCTTATTTTCGACATTTTTGGTACTTCAAATTATATTTCATAAAAAATATGTAAAAAGGTTATTTAAGTATTTTTATATAATTTTATGTATTTTTACACTATCTACTATCCACGGGAACATTTATTACATATGTAGAATGTTCCTGTGTAGGTTGTAGCATGTTTACCTGGTACCTAGGTTTCTCAGGCGGCCTGTCACTTTGTCAACCCATAGTCCCATGGTTGCGTACTTGTCAGAGGCCTGGGGCTGCATACACGGCTTTGACAGAGTGACAGAGCTGTAGCTAAGCCACGCGCAGGTGCATTGGCTGCTGCAGCTGTGTGCGGGAATTGTGACAGAACACATTTCCGTCTGTAACTCCTAAAATATACACAAAACCTCAATTCTGACTGAATTTTAGGTGTGAAACCTTTACGTGATAATACATGTGAAATATTTAATTGGCCAAAAAGTTCAATAGTCATGCCGTGGTATTTTGGTCTTTCTTTTCCTTAATTATTTAAACATATAAGGAGTTGGATTTCAAGGGTGGGGTCAGTGAGTGACCCTACCTAATTTTGGGTGGAGAATCCATTTTTGAAATAATGTTTATGGCTTTCCTTTTCCTTCTTAGGTCAGTTTTATTATTATTTTTATTTTATTTCTGTTACTTTTGCAGCTTGCTCTGCAATAGTAGCAAGCTGAAATTGGATCATAATATCTTCCGTAATCAATGAGACATTTGTAATGGCTTGTAATTGCAAAAACCAAGACTTTGGAAATACCTACTAGCTTCAAGAGGCTCTGTTGTGCCTGAAGATGTCCATCCTCAGTGGAGTTTGTATTATGAACCTTGAAGTTCTATTCTTTAATTTGGTTTAAGTTGGATTGTTCAAATCACTTTGTGATTAATGCTTTTTGAATGATAATTCCTACTTGGCTAAAATGATGATTCATACTTGACTAATATTTCATCCTTTTCAATTTTTGAAAGGTTAATGTTAATGAACTTCTCAAAAATTCTCAGTTACATGAGAAGCTCAATGAAATGATCTTGAATCATCCTGATCAAGATTATTGGAGGCTGTTGAAGCACTTGATGAAGGAGACAGCTAATCATCAATAAAAGCCAAGACTTGAACCTAAATTCTTTCAATTAAGCAGAGGCCTTCCAAAATCAAAAGATACATGGCAATATCCTTCTTGATTTGAACACATTGAAAAGGAACTTGAGCGGGCAAAGAGAAGTAGAAGGGCACCAAGGAAGAAAAGACAAATGATTGTAAATCTTATATTTTGTGAAAGGTTCATTTTTTTGGTTCAATGAACTGATTTAAAAATGTTTATAGTCCAATTCAGGCTCTTCATCTGAATTTCATAGTTCAGTGGAAGAGACTGAGATTGAATTGGGTTTGGTTCCATTTGAATCTGAATCCTTTTCAAAGGATGAAGCAGATGCAATGTAGGATTCAAACAGAAGATCATCTTTGGTGAGTGGTGATTCTTTGAATTAGATTAGAACTTTGGCTGACTAATCTTTGATTTTAGGAAGGAAATTACCTCAATCAAATACCTGAGAACTTACATAAGTTCTTGGGGGGGCTTGGGACCCAGTTGGTGAGGGAAATTTTGGTTTTAGAGTCATTGCTAAATTACTTGGGTATGATGAGGATGGATGGTTTAAAGTTTGGAAAGAAATTCTTGAAACATTGAGGGAAAAAAAGGGGTGCTATTCTAAGTGTCAGAAATATGGCCTTTTACCCTTTCACTGTGTTTTCTTATTGTTTCATTTCTTTCCATATTTTTACTGTTTTATTCTTTTCTTTTATCTAGTGTCCAGAGTCTTCTGCATTCCGCATGCATCTCAGTCAACAACTGATCAGTTTGCATACTCCATTTTTGGTCCATGAGATTCTACTTGTAGTGCTCAACTGAGATCCTGTGTTTGCCCTTAGGGCTCTCAGGTCCTCTCAGTTGAGTAAGTGATTCTTCTCTGAATTCTCTTCTTTTGGGTCAAATTCCTTCTCACATTATCTATTGTGTCCCTATTGATGATCCTGTTTCCTCAACTACCTTAAAGGTCCTATCACTCCACAAAGCTCTTTTGGTTCTTTCAGGTTATTTTCAACTTCTGCTAATGTCTTTGTTCCTCTGGCTACTTTGATTCTTTTCTGATAATTCAGTTCTTTCAGCCTGTCAACTTTTCAGATTTACAGTCCCAAAAGGCTCTCTCTTGGTCAACAATTAAAAGAACCAAAAGAACAACACACTGTCAGGAAGCAAAGACAACTCTCAATGCAGAAATCTCCCCATCCTCAACAAATCCAATTATTCATCCTGGACCCTGCAAATTCATAGCTATCTTTGTTCAAAAGGTCTCCTTGAATTCACTGAAGGCAAAGATGACAAGGAACCAGTCATTCCAACTACCTCTGCTCAGAAACAAAAGTGCTACAAAGATGATGACATTCTTATCCAGAACCTTGGGGACACAGCGTTTTATTCTATCATCAATCCCACTAATCAATCCAATCCTATAGCTATCTGGAAAGCCATTTTGGAATGATATGCTTCTCTCTCAACTACCAATAGAGGAAGAATCTGGATCTCCTTCATACATTACCAATTCACTGGGGACCTCACTGCTTATATCCAAGAATGTCAAAAACTCATTAATGAACTGGAAATGGTCTGTCTTGAAGTTCCTGCCAAAATCCTCAGCTATACAATTCTGGCCAAATTACCTTCTCAATTCTATCACATAGTTGACTCAATTCTTCTAAACAAAAATATTCTTAAATATCCTACCAAGGTCCTGAACAAGCTCCAAGAGGTCACCCACCTAGAGTCTACCCAATCATCTAAAAATCCTCCGGATGACAAGACTTTGGTGGCACTTTACAAATCTTTGGATGATAATTCAAAAAGACGTCAACCACCTAAACATCTGTGTGCTAAGAAAAAACACAACCCCCTTGCAGAACACCCTGAAATTTTCTGTTGGCAACTTCACCCCCATCTCAGACCCTCAAAGAATCCTCAAGGTTGAGCTCATCTTACCAATACTGCTTCCTCCCCAAATCCGGATGAATCCCCTCAAGAACATTCCGCATACTTTAGTGTGCAGATATACTTGAAAAATGATTCTCCATCATCCACTTCCTTGCTTCCTGTACTTGACTTGGGGGCCTTGCATCACATCATCAATGATCCTCAATGGATCCTTAATCCTAGAGAAACCTCAATCAAAATTGGTACTGGAAATGACAGCAATACCCTTGATGAAGTAGCAATAGGGGATGCAATCCTCCTCAACCATGATGGAGCTATAATCAAATTGAAAAATTTTCTGCTTTTTCCTAAAATCAACCAATGTTGAATATCCCTGTCCCAACTCAATAACAAGAAGGTCACAATCAAGAAAGTTGGATTCTCTGGGTTTTCCATCACCTTGGATAACTTCAAGCTTGTAGGGTCTACTTCCAACAATCTGCTAGAACTTTGCGGTATCAGATTTGAACAGAAGAAAGCTGAAGCCCTTCTCAAGAAGTTTTGTCCTTCCAATCTTCACAATAAACTTTGTCATCCTAGTGATGCCAAGTTGATGATTCTCTTTCCTAACTCAAAACTTCCAGCCTCATCAAATTGCAAAACCTGTCAATTGGGAAAAATGATCTCAACTCCCTTCAATAGCCACTTTAAACCTGACACTTGCATTCTGGAAACTCTTCATATGGATATAGTTGGACCTTTCTTGATTCCTACTTTTGGAGGCAGCCAATATTTTGTTACCATAGTAGATCAGTTCTCCAGATTCAATTCAATAGCCCTGCTTCATTCAAAAGCTGGCAACAATGGAGGTGAGTTTTTTGGTCAGGAATTCAAGCTTTTCTGCCAGGATGCTGGTATTAATCGCCTCCTCTAACCGCCTCATTCCCCACAACAAAATGGTCTTGCAGAACAGGCAAACAGATCAATACTTGAAACCGCCCAATGCCGTATGTTGCAAGCAAAGCTTACGAGTAGACTCTGGGGTGAAGCAGTCAACACTTCTACCAATCTACTTAATCTAATTCCAGTTTCCTCCAATAATAACCTCATTCATTACAAACTCTGGTACAAGATATCTGTCAACTATAATTTTCTAAAGCCTTTTGGTTGCACTTCTATTGTCCTCATTCCAAAATGCCTCAGAAAATCTAAATTTGCTCAATCAGGTTTCAAGGGAATCCTTTTTGAATTTTCTAATAACTTCTCCAATTACAGGTTTTACAATCCCAATAACAACAAGATCACTGTCACAGCAAATATTTGCTTCTTAGAAGAAGACTTTGTAGGCATCATTTCTCAGTCAGACTTGGATCCTCTTCCTGAAATTGAATCTTCTGATTTGGTGGACACTACCATTCCGGATGTTATCAATCTCAGCAACAATTATTCTCTCCCTCAACTCATAAATACTGACAATCTTGAGGGTAGTCAATCAGATTTCCCCAAGCTTTCATCAGAAATGGATCCTGGGAAGCCTGAGTTTGAAGTTTTGACCAACAACATTCTTGATCATCCGAGAAGACTTAATTTGCAAATCTACCTAGTTGAGGCTGACTATGAAGATGCAAAAACTCCAAAACCAGCTCTAAGCAGTAAGTGGAAACTGTAATGGATCAATGCAATGGAAAAATAGGTGGGTAATATCAACAGTCACAAGGTTTGGGAGGAAGTAGAGGATGTTGAAAACATATCAAAAATCAAATGTATATGGGTGTTCAGAACAAAAAGGAATGCCAGGAATGAGATTGTGGAGTTCAAGGCCAGGCTGTGCGCACAGGGATTTTATCAGGTTGAGGGAGTTGACTTTATCAACACCTTTTCTCATACTGGTGATAAAAGCTCCCTTTGACTTCTCATCTCATTTGCCCTGTGTAACAATCTAAAATTTCACCAACTTGACTTCAAGGCAGCTTTCCTGAATGCTCCTCTAGCTGAGAAGATCCACATCTCCATTCCTCCAAACCTGGAGGTCCCACAGGGGAAAACTCTACAACTAAAGAAAGCTCTGTACGGTCTTAAACATGCTCCTCAAGCCTGGTACATCACTCTCAGGAACTGGCTTTAGGAATCTGGTTTCAAAAGAAGCAGTAGCAATCAATGTGTGTTTTTCTCCAAGGAAACCTGGCTCTATATACATGTAGATGACATTGCTATTTTTAGCAAGCATCCAAAAAAATTTGTGGCTCTTATAGGTAGCCAATTCAAGGTCAAATATCTTCAAGAGTCGTCGCTACTCCTGGGACTTAATATTCTACAATCTCCAGGTTTGGTCAAGCTCTCCCAAGAGTTTTACATCAAGTCCATTGCAGCCAAATATCCTCTACCAAGTTTCAAAGAACATTCAGTCCCTTTTGCTCCATATGGCAAACTTTTTCCTGCCTCCAATGAAGAAAAGGCTGAATTCATTGCCTCTGGTCTCAACTATTGGAAGATCATTGGTGAGCTCAACTAAATCAGTGTCAACACAAGACAAGATATCACTTTCTTGGCCAACTACCTGGCGCAATTTCTTAATGCTCCAAGCATGGGGCACTACAACGCTGCACTGAAGGTGCTCAACTACCTCTTGCACACCGCCAACAAGGGTATTGAGTTTACGGCAAAGAACCCAACCTCAACCCTCTTAGCTTATGTGGATTCCGATTGGGCTACATGTCCCTCAACCCGTTTCTTGATCTCTGGTATAGTGGTAACCTGAAATTGGAATCTAATATTCTGGAAATTGAGGAAACAAGAAACGGTTTCCCTATCCACAACCAAAGCTGAATATAAGTCTGTTGGAGATGGGGTGAAGGAAGTATTGTGGATGCAGACCTTTCTAAGCAAGGTAGTAGGTTGCAAGTTTGACTTGCCAAATCTGGTTCATGAGGACAACAAAGGCTGTATAAAACTAGCCATGAAGCAAGCAAACCAATCAAGCTTCCAATCAAAGCATCTGGACTTATTTCATCATTTCATTCAAGAGGAGATTGCCAGAGGCACCATCCAGCTGGAGAAGACCTTTTCTAAGGAAAACTGCACCAATTTTCTCACCAAATCTCTCTTGAGAATTCCACTGTGGAACTACCTCGGCTTTCTACATGTCCAATGAAAGTTAAAAGCCAGGGAGGGTGTCAGAAATATGGCCTTTTACCCTTTCATCGTGTTTTCTGATTGTTTCATTTCTTTTCATATTTTTACTGTTTTATTCTTTTCTTTTATCTAGTTTCCAGAGTCTGCTGGAGTCTTCATGCATCTCAGTCAACAACTGCTCAGTGTGCATACTCCATTTTTGGTCCATGAGATTCTACTTGTAGTGCTCAACTGAGATCCTGTGTTTGCCCTTAGGGCTCTCAGGTCCTCTCAGTTGAGTAAGTGATTCTTCTCTGAATTCTCTTCTTCTGGTTCAAATTCCTTCTCACATTATCTATTCTGTCCCTACTGATGATCCCGTTTCCTCAACTACCTTAAAGGTCCTCTCACTCCACCAAGCTCTTTTGGTTCTTTCAGGTTATTTTTACCTTCTGATCATGTCTTTGTTCCTCTGGCTACTTTGATTCTTTTCTGATAATTCAATTCTTTCATCCTGGAAAATTTTCACTAAGATACTTGGTGGAAGTAAAGAAGTTGGAAAGCTAGAACAAAGAGTTGATGTCAATGGCATCAATGAAAAGATTCCCTCTTTGAAATGGCTTTCAAAGCTTGAGATGGTTCAAATAATAGCTGATACTTATGGAAGACCAATATGCTTCATTTCATTGGAATCATGTTTTTCTTTTACTCCTATTAAAATGGGTGTAAAAGAACCATCAGATCCTACCTATGTTCATTTGCTTTGTTAACAATAAACATTGGGTCCAACTTGTACTTAAGGGAGATGTGATTCCAATCCGGCCCATAGTTTCCAAACCATTTTCCATTATTTCTAAAAAAGCAGCTTGTTGGTTTGATCACCTCAAAGATCTCATTGAGTTGTATTCTAACTTATAGATTAATTTCATCATTTGGGTTGGGTCTAACATGCTGATCTTGTAACTCTATTAATATAAAGTTTTATCACATTTTGAACATCATTATGTTGAGTGTTTTGAGTTAACATCATTATGATGAGTGTTTTGAATGAGATCTTAATGGTAATTCAGTTCAACTTGTCTTGGGCTGATCCCATCACAAGCTTAACTTGTGTTAAGCTTGTGATGGTATCAGTTTAACACAAGTTGAACTTGTTTTTTTTTTTTGGTGTTTTTACTTTAGGGCTGGTCAAAAGACTTGTATTTTTTTTGGCACTTTTACTTTAGGGCTGGTCAAAAGACTTGTTGCATTATTTTGCCCTTTTACTTTAGGGCTAGCCAAGTTGAACTTGAATTTGTTTACTTGAACCTGAAGACAACCGGTTGGTTGTCTTCAGTGTTTATTGTTTTTATTTTCATTTATATCTTTTTACTCATTTTTATTTTATTTCTTATTTTTTTTTAACCAAAAAATCAATATTTTTTGATCTTTTGGTTGATTTCTGTTTTTTTTTTTTGTATTTTTATTTATTTTATTTTGGTTTATTTTATACCCTTTATTTTATTTTATTTTTTGTCCACCAGACTTTTATCTGTGTGGCATGGCTACATAACTACATTCAAGCTATGTAGAGCCCCGCACAACTCAAATGTGGTTGGGCTGGCCATGTGGCAGGGCAACATGACTACATTTGAGCCGTGTGGGGCTCTACACGTCTCAAATGTAGTTGTGCGGCCACCACACAGTGGTCTGGTGCTGTGTGGCGTACAGCCCAACCACACTGAACTTGTGTGGGGTCTGCATGGCTCAGGTGTAGCTGTGTAGCCATGCCACACGGCTCAAATGAGCTGTGAATTTAACATCACCCTAAAATGATATAATATAATATAAAATAAATTTTATTTTATTTTATTTTTGGGCCCACCATGGTACAGTGTTGTGTGGGATGCCACACAACTACATTTGAACCATTTACAACTCCACACAACTCAAATGTAGTCGTTTGGCATTCCCCACAACACTGGACTGTGGTGTGTGGGCCAGGCAACCCTTTGAGCCATGTGGAAATGTACATGGCCCAAATGTAGCCGTGTGGCATGCCACATGGCCCATTTTGAGTTGTGTCCATGGCTCAATGAGTTGTGAATTTAACATTACCCTAAACCAATTGTTTTGCTTGTTCCAAAAAAGTTATAGATTGATTTCTGAGCCCCTTGATCTCAAACCCCAAAGGAACTCACCCTGAGATTCCCAAACAATCCTCAAGAGGACCAGCCCACCCCCCATTCTTTTTTTCTTTTTTTTTTTTTTACTTATTAGAAAGACTTCAATCCAATGGTTTCTCTCACAATCTGTGTGTGACTCAAAACAGCTTGTTCATTCTGAGCTAGGTCTTATCTATGTATGTACAGCACATACCCCCCCTTCCCAAAAAAAAAGGGGGTCTTTGATCATCATCTTGCTTTCTCAGAATCAGATAGACCCCCAAACTATCCAAAGATGAACATGAGTCAAAGCTAGGATGAGATTGAATTTCAGAATCCAAAAAAAAAAAAAAAAAAAATCCTCATCTTATCTTTTTTTTCTTTTTGATCTAATTCTCCCCCCTTCATCCTCCATGAAGAAATCCTAGATCAGAAACAAGATCGATGGCAGCCAACCTTTTTTTCATTTTGATTTTGAGTTTTTTGGATCTGGTATGTGTTTCCATCGATCTTGAAGCTCTCATTCATCGTTCATGACCTTAAAGTTTGATTTCAGCTAGGTCCTCCTTGTCAGTCAATAGCACATGCTGAATGATCTAAAGATCAACATTTGAAGTAACTACCCACTTCTTTTTCTCTCTCTCAAGTGTCAAATTTTACTTGAAACAAGTCAAAGGTACGTATGTCCTTACAATCTCAAGGCCTCATTTTTTTTTCAATCAGTCTCAAGATTTCTTGTCTACCCACTGTACGTATGTACTTGAAAAAAGAAAAAAAGGGAAAAAAGGAAAAAATCATGATGAGAACCCCCTTAAAAACCCTTCTTCACTTCCTCTATTTCCTCTATTTTCTTTTTTCGGAGGTGAATGTGGGAGATCTTGACGAGCCCATTGGCTGACAGACGTGCAGGTATGTATGCATCGGGTTTGATGGGTAACTGATCGTCGCTTTATCTGCCGATTGCATCAAGACTTGCTTTCATCGAATCATCATTGGTTACCCAACAGGTCTTAGGCTCGTCCGATCAGCCATAGATCCAACAAAACATTACCCATGACTTGACGTTCTTACGTAGCTACCAAGCTCGCACCTATTGGTTCATGCATACATACGACCAATCCCGACACAGAAGGAGCAGAAAACTGAGGTTGGTTTACCTTTGCAAGCTACGATTACACGTTCAAAATCATGTCAGCACATACAATATCGAAAGGAGAGTAAGAAGCACCTGACGGCCGGTTGTATTCGCGTCGATCGCTAAGGTTGGATGGCTGAACCGCGAGAGGATATGGCCAAGTGATTCGCATCAACAGTCATATCGCCAATCTAGAGCGCCACACCCACAAGTTCCGAATCATTGGACCAACGGCGAGAAGTGAGCAAAACCCAGCAAGCGGGACGAATAGATGCACCACCAGTCTCATCACATCCTAAACACCCCAAACCCATTCATCACTTGATCATTGTCATTGTGGTAGTTGCTCGAACCAGCCAGCCGACTCAGTCTTTCAGAATGGGCCAAGGAGATCCCCAATCCCAAGACTGCTCGGGTGTCGGTGGGTCTAATGATCCCATCATCCCAACTGGAGGGGTTTTTTTTATTTCGCCGACATCCGAAAGAAAGAGATATCAACAAATTAAAAATTAGCCCGAGTTTCCACAAGGATCAGCAAAGCCTCTGGAGCTACAAATTCAGGACTCGTGTTTGGTTGAGCAAAAAAAAAAAAAAAGCAAGGACGGTGCTTACAGACGAGCTGAGGTATAAAGTGCGGTGGATTCGTTTTCGATCTGAGCTTTCAACTTGTCAGTTTTGGCCTGATCTCTGAAGACAAAAAAAGGGGAGGGATAAGCAGGGAGGTAAGTGGAAATGAGAAGCTGCAGGACACGTTCGGGGTGGATTCGAAACATGACCGGATGAGATCGATCTCTCCACTCAACTGAGAGATGGTCGACATCACATGCGTTAACTGCTCGCCTCCCATTACTGATACCTTTGCATTCGGCCACATCCACAAGAATCTTGACCCATAACTAAGCAACAAATAATCCTGATTCAATAATCTAGTTCTTGCTTTTGTATCGAAAGATTCGAAATAAGGGAGAAAGTTGATGAGAAGGTTGTGGTTGCCAGAGGACGTTGACGTACGCTCTTCCTGCCATTCCGTAATTTCCGGCCCCAAATGATCCACCTACGATGACTGTAAACTTTGGAACTGAAGTACAGGCTACCGCTCTGACCATCTTAGCTCCGTCTTTTGCAATTCCGCCTCTTTCAGCTTGTTCACCAACCATGTACTGAACGGAGTGGATGATTTTTTGTTTTTTTTATGTAAAAAAAAAAAAAAAAAAAAACCAGGAGGTTTAATCAAACACCTGGGAACGCCTGACTTGTTCTTGAGAATCGAATTCTTACACCCGTGACATTGACCAAGAAGACGAGTGGGATTTGTCGTTGTTCGCATAGTTGAATGAAGTGAGTTGCTTTCAGGGCCGACGGAGAAAACAAGACTCCATTATTGGCGATCTGGATAAACTCTTTAACCAGTCATTATCACTCATCCACGGCTTGGCTTGACTGATGATGCTTTGAATCGATCGAGCTTACGATTCCGCAAGGTAGACCATGGATATGAGCTAGAGGATACCCAATCAGCGTCACCTTGGTCACCGATCAACATCTAATCAGTCAACTCGGAGCTCACCGAAGCCAGTGACGATAGTTTTGCCGTACTCGTGTTTGAACTCATGGAACTATGTCATTTTAGTTAAAAAGATGGGATGACGAAGGCGATGGTACGATCAAGATTAACTTTCCCGAGAGGTACTTCTTCTCACTCTTCGTTTTACGAGGGGGGTGGGAGTGGTAGGATCAACCAACTGACTTGGGAGCCGTCGACGATTCTAGCAATTACCTCCCTGATCTCAAACGGCTCTCGTAAGTTGGGATTGACGATACCGTTGAGCTCGTTGGGATCATAGAGAGGTTCCTGGTAGGTAGGATCGGTCGATTGGGATCCGGTTCGAACGATCGGATGGTGGGGGAGGCTTGAGATTTCCCTTCGAGCGAGTAGAAGAGCGTGTTGATCGGATTCTGCAAGGTAATCACACACGCCACTGATTTGGCAGTGCATCTGACCCCCTCCCAACTTCTCATCGTCCACCTCCTCTCCGATGGCGGCCTTGACGAGACTAGGTCCGGCTAGGAATATTCTACCCTGGTTCTTGACGATGATATTGACGTCGGACATGGCTGGCATGTAGGCACCACCGGCGACCGAGATTCCATGGACGACGGAGATTTGAGGGATCCCACGGGCCGAGAGTCTAGCCTGGTTGTAGAATATCCTTCCAAAGTGATCACGATCGGGGAAGACCTGAGATTGATAGGGTAGATTGGCACCACCGGATTCGACTGAGGAGGATGAGAGTGAGTGAGGGAGAGGGAGGTGGCGGTGAGGCAAGGTAGGGGATGAGGGATGAACTGACCGAGATAGATACAGGGTAATCGATTCTCACGGGCGATCTCCTGAGCTCTGAGATGTTTCTTGACGGTCTAAGATCGAGGCTCGTGGATAGGTTTTGGGATCGGATGATGATGAGGATGGGGGATCGAGAGACTTACGATGGGATAGTACGAGCCGCCCTTGACGGTTGGATCGTTGGCGATGATCATACAGGGTCTCCTGATTGGGGGGGGGGATTGAGTCAGTGAGGTTTTTTCGGGATCGATGGATGGATGACGACGGACCGATGAACCTGACCGATTCCGGTGATGATGCCAGCGGCGGGTAAGATTTCGTCAGGGTAGAGTTGATGAGCGGCGGTTTGGGAGAGTTCCAAGAATGGGGAGAATGGATCCAATAAGAGTTCGATCCTGTGAGTGGAGTGTGAGTGTGAGTGTGAGTGTGAGTGAGATGATGATGATGATGAGTAGATAAATGTATTTACCTCTGCCTGACCAATAGTTTACGACGATCGAGATGTTTGAGACGAGCGGCTTGAGGTCCACCGGGTAGGATGGTATGATCGATGATGGATTGAATGGATCTCATGAGTTCCGAGTTAGATTTGAGGTTAGATTGAAACTGATGAGAGTCAGGATCGAGTTGAGATCGAAGTGGTGGGTGGTGGTGCTCATCATCGAGAGGATGATCGGATGAAGCGTTGAAGGATGTTCTTGTGAAGAGTACTAGCGGAGGATGGAGTGAAGAAGATGATCTGTGGATGTTCACCAATCGATCGAACAGTCTTCTTCTGAGGATCATCTTGGCCTTGGTCTCCTTCTTGAAGTCTTCTTCTTGGCCTTGGTCTCCCTCCTTCTTGAAGTCTTCTTCTTGGTCTTGGTCTCCTTCTTGAAGTCTTCTTCTTGGCCTTGGTCTCCCTCCTTCTTGAAGTCTTCTTCTTGGCCTTGGTCTCCCTCCTTCTTGAAGTCTCCTTCTTGGTCTTGGTCTCCTTCTTGAAGTCTTCTTCTTGGTCTTGGTCTCCTTCTTGAAGTCTCCTTCTTGGTCTTGGTCTCCTTCTTGAAGTCTCCTTCTTGGTCTTGGTCTCCTTCTTGAAGTCTTCTTCTTGGTCTTGGTCTCCTTCTTGAAGTCTCCTTCTTGGCCTTGGTCTCCTTCTTGAAGTCTCCTTCTTGGCCTTGGTCTCCTTCTTGAAGTCTCCTTCTTGGTCTTGGTCTCCTTCTTGAAGTCTCCTTCTTGGCCTTGGTCTCCTTCTTGAAGTCTCCTTCTTGGCCTTGGTCTCCTTCTTGAAGTCTCCTTCTTGGCCTTGGTCTCCTTCTTGAAGTCTCCTTCTTGGTCTTGGTCTCCTTCTTGAAGTCTCCTTCTTGGCCTTGGTCTCCTTCTTGAAGTCTCCTTCTTGGCCTTGGTCTCCTTCTTGAAGTCTCCTTCTTGGCCTTGGTCTCCTTCTTGAAGTCTCCTTCTTGGCCTTGGTCTCCTTCTTGAAGTCTCCTTCTTGGTCTTGGTCTCCTTCTTGAAGTCTCCTTCTTGGTCTTGGTCTCCCTCCTTCTTCCTTCCCCTTCCTCTTCAGTCTACTTGACCATCGATCTGCCAGTTGGGTAGTTCCTGATTAAGTCCATACTCCATGCTATCATCGATCACCCAATTCCATCCTCGTGACTCTTTATCTACATCTCATCCACTCAACTCGTGACATCGACTCCTGAAAGCCTAGCCCAGCCCAGCCCAGCCCAGCCCAGCCTAGCCTAGCCTAGCCTGGCCGCCGACTACACCCTAGCCGGGCCGAATAAACTGACGCCCATCTCGCTAGGATACCCAACCAATCCCAAATCGGCTGATGAACAACTCGGTCACCTGATCAGTATCTATCTACTTTCATAAACCAAAAAAAAAAAAAAAAAAAAAAAAAAACGATTGATCAAAAGCACTCTGACAACCCAGCATACATCCTGCCTACTCACTTCAAAATATGTACATACATACCAAAGATCAACCAACCACTTCGTTCAAACCCACATAAAACTGAGTCATCAATCCTTCAAACCAATCTTCAAATCTCTTCCATCTCAACTCTGATCACCAACTGTGACCAAGCTGTGAATCTCTCATGGCTTGAATCTTAAACCTCATCATTCTCTCAACTCACCATCTTTCTCAATCCCTCTCCCTCTTCTCAGTTCATTCACCATCTTTCCACCTTTTCAACTCATTCATCATCTCAACCCTCCTCTAGCCTGGTTTCACTCAATTCAGGCCCTGTTGGGACCCACACCAAAACATTAGTACCCAAATGAGCTGTGCATCATCTTGGATCTAACTCAAAATCAATCATCAACTCTAACCTTATTTTTTGGGTCTGGATGCGTTTGGGGTCCACAAGGGACATCTAGTCATCATGGCTGTTGGGTTGCTTGTGTCTTTGGTATCCACTCAAGTCCCACCATTCCCACATTTAAAAACTAGGCAACTACCTCTCCCTCCACTTTCTTGATCATATCAACATCATAGCTATCATGGACCCTAGATAAGCACCAAGATCAAAAAAAAAAAAAAAAAAAAAAAAAAAAAAAAGACACATAGCCAAATAATGCATGGGCAAATTTCTCAACTCCTCTCCCTCAAAATTACTTTTTTTTTTATTATTATTATTGTCAAAAAAATCCAAGTTACCTACAATGATTTGCCTTATGCAGGTCATGAGTACACTCAAGCACTACTCAATCAGAACCACCACCAAATCATCATTTCTTCCTTAGGTCTATCAGCCTCCACCTTCTGAAAACTTCTAGAAGAACTGGTATATTCCCCCAAATTTGGGGGGGGGGCATGGCATTTTCCTGGTGCAGGATGGCATTTTCCCAGTTTAAATTCAAGAGCTGCATAAAAATTTTGGTCAATGAAGAATACACACCCAAGGAAATCAATGTTGGGCAAGGTGTGGGAAGTTTTTAAATCTTTTTTATAGAAGTAGATTCAATACAATCTGTGCTCAAAGTTGATCTGTATAGAGGAACAACTGCTATACCTCCCACAACTGCAAACCAGCTGAGAGGCAGGGCCTAAACAAAAGGCTATGGAACTGGTTGAAAGACCAGTTCAATTTGCAGTTGTGATGGTTTCACATCCCACCATGTGACAATAACTGGAAATTTTCTTTTACTTAGTTGGCCAATCTGCATCAAGCCACCAAACTCAAGACTGATTTCAAAACTCTGTGGACTCAGAATCAAAGAAAGAAGAAGAAGAAGAAAAAAAAAATTCCACCACATCCTAAGCCTACTCATGAACCTAGCTCCCAAATACATACCCTCATCACACTCACCTGGTACTGCCCCCATCCAAAACTTCAGAACAACCAAAATTCTACCCATTCTTCAAAGACTGCCTTGGGGATCTTGATGGTCTGAAACATCCCAGTCATCAAATTTGCAGAGAGGCACTCAGGAGCCTATTGAAACCACAACCAATCTTTCTCCCAAACCCTTCCTAGAAGTATGTGATTTACACATCCACTCTAAGTTTCATCTATGCTTGCTGGGAGGGCTCATTCACAGGTCTTGCTTGGCTGATGCCTGGAGAAAAGACTTCAACATTCATCCCGGTTTTTCCTACCTGTATGATCCAGTTTATGGGTCAAATTCAGGTGTCCTGGTGCCTTACAGGGGGGCACTAGATACCACCTCAAGGAGCAGGCATTGGCCTCACAAAGGTAAGAAATCATACTAATTTACCATTGATGGTTTTAACCCAACTTTTTTTTCTGTTTATTACAGGCCTCAAAATGCTTGGGAACTTTCATTCATCCTTGAGGAATGTCATCAAGAGGTTGTTTGTGGATTTTAAAGGATAGATTCCCCATCATGTCAAATTCTGTAGACTATCACCTGACTGTCCAAGGTGATCTTGTTTACACACTTGGGTGCCCTCACAACTCTTTTCTTTTAAATACTGGAAACTTGAATTTTCCATATGAAGAATCAGATGTGGGAAATGAAATGAGCATTGATCAAGAAGACAAGCAGATTATCTCATCCCTTGGACAAACAAACACATCAAACTCTTTGAATCTTTGGAAAGATGGATTGGCTCATGAAATGTGGGAACCATATCAAAACTTGATCAAGGCTTGAGAATCCAAATGTTTCTAATCCCCATAAAGAAGTAAGGGAATGATGAGATTGTTTACTTGTGGGATTGGTAATCTATTTAAGATACCCATTGGGATTGTAAATTGTTTCTTGTATATCAGTGCACAACACCTTCCCATCTATAACATGAAAAATTATTTATGTTTTAATTAGAAAAATACCAGATTACTACTTAGTAAAGCAACCAATATATACATGTGTGTTATTGTTAAAGAAACAAGTAAAAAAAAATCAAATAAAAAATCACCCAATGGTGGAATGTTAAGAGTATGAGGAAGAAAATTGTTGGGAGTTCTTCAAAAAAGCCTGAATCTGCTGCTTGAAACACACCAGACAAATGTGAGGATCTTTAATCTTCAATCATATTAAAAGCTTTTCTTCATTTTTGAAGTACATTGAGTACAGTAGTGAGTCCTTCAAGACATTTGAGCTGGTGTGGGATAGTGTCTTGATACAAGTCAATTTCTTGGCCTGTTACTGATGAAACAGTGGGTGCAGGCTGATTACAGGAATCCACTAAATTTTTGAAATCATTCTCAAGTGCATGCACAGCAGTTTTTCAATCATGCCTTTTAACTTGGCCCAGTTTTTAAAACTTCACATTGGATTCATTGGAGGAAGAAATAGTTCTAATTTTTTTTGTGAATTCTTCAACAGAAATCATTTGAGAGATGGCCATCAAACCGGTTTCTTTATTTGCACCAAGGATGACCTCCAACTCTTGAAGTTCAGGAAACAGAGTTTCACAGAACTTTGAAAATTGGGGATGTGAATTAGAACACCAATTTAAGAATTTTAGCATCCAAATTCATGTGAAGGAAATCATCTACCTGTAAGAATGACTCCCATACCAAATCAGAAGCTCTCAAAATGTATTGGGTTTCATCCCAACCAAACCCACTCTTCTCCTTCAACAAAAAATATATTACTCATAGTCCTCTTTGAGGTACTAAAGGCAAAAAAACATGAGTTTTGAAAAAATCATCTTCTTGCGCACTGAAAAACACACACACACACACACACACACACACACACACACACACACACACACACACACACACACACACACACACACACACACACACACACACACACACACACACACACACACACACACACACACACACACACACACACACACACACACACACACACACACACACACACACACACACACACACACACACACACACACACACACACACACACACACACACACACACACACACACACACACACACACACACACACACACACACACACACACACACACACACTCTCTCTCTCTCTCTCTCTCTCTCTCTCTCTCTCTCTCTCTCTCTCTCTCTCTCTCTCTCTCTCTCTCTCTCTCTCTCTCTCTCTCTCTCTCTCTCTCTCTCTCTCTCTCTCTCTCTCTCTCTCTCTCTCTCTCTCTCTCTCTCTCTCTCTGAATAGATTCCAGAAGATTTTTCCAAGGTTTCTTGAGTAAACCAGTGATTAAACTTGGGTTTGAATCCATAATCAGGATCCTTTCTGTCTGTCTTCAATCGCTTTTTCACATTCAGATCCAAGGCCATCACCTCCATAGGCCCAAAACAGGTTGTTTTTTATTGGTTTCCTTGATGGACCAATGTGATGGAGACCAGAGAGCAAGGGTGCTAGCGGGCTCATTTCACAAGATGGTAGGTTGAATCTCAGGAGATGGAGTTGGGGACTAACCTTTGACTGGCTCCAAAGATTTTGAATAGTCATCCCCAGTAACATTGGTTTGAGAGATAGATTAAATTTTGGTTGGAGGTAAGATCATACTTGGAAATCTTGGAGGGCCACAACTTCAAATTGTCTGGGCAAAAGTCTGAGAAATTAAATTGGACATTTATTGAGTTTGATTTGTTTTTTTCTGTGTAGAAATGAATCAAGTTGAGCTGAAACTGGGAGGCAGATGAGATGGGGGAGAGGGGATTGGACTATGGATTCTTTGGGAGTGTTGGGGAGTGTTGGGAGGCATATAGTTTGAGACAATTCAGAGATAAAGGGCTGGAGATGTCTTCCAATTTTCAAATGGGGAGTATTATGGGTGTGATGTATTGAAAAATATTTAAGTGAGGCCAGAGGTGAAATTGAAGGTGGGTGGTGTTGAAGGGGAGGGGGGGATGTAAAGGTAACTGGGGAGAGGCTCAAGAGGATTTGTATGTATATGTATATCTATATACATACATGAAATAAGATTTTTGTCTGGACCAAAATTTAGTGCCATGTGGGAGTTTGGGCTATGGGAGACCTGAAACTTTAGCAAGCATCAGCAACCATCATTTGCACAGAGGTTGATGAGTGGATGCCAAATTCCCATCAAACAAGGCTTTCTGGGGTTCCAACAAGGGCCTCAATTCCTGCTCAACTCAAAACAATTCTGTATTTACATACATACATACCTTGCTTGTCCCATGCATCATAAATTACTTCATCAGTAGCACAGTTCCAGTTGTGGCCAGGATCCAATACCTATACCTCCTTGAAGTACACTTATCCTGACCCTTGGTTACCTCATCTTCTAGCCATGTCCTCTCTACAATTTGATTACCTCAAATTCAACCTTCAATTTGATCATGACACTCATCCTCACCTTGAATTTCCTTTTACATTCATACCTACATTCCTTAGGCTGTTTTTGGAAAATACAGGAATGTAATTTTCAGCGTACATGTCCACAGAAGAGGCCCAAAACAAGTTTTGGCCAAAAAAAAATATACATGTTAGGATTTCAATATACACCCCCATTCACTAATTTATATGCGAACCCAACAAACTCAATCCTGACTCATCAAATCCACCTCAATCACAGTTTAATCACCTTAAGAAGTTTCATTCAACCACTCATTCTTCTCCTCTTTTTTTAGCATCAAAATCATCATGCCCTTGCCTCTCACCACCTACAACAGCCATCACATCAATCAAAAAACCCATTCACAACATTAAAAATGGTGTTGACTAATCTTCATCCAAAGCCTCATGGCTTTGAATGTTACTAAACTCTACATTAAAACAATGATAAAGCAGTCAACATCCAAAATTCCAAAGAATTTAACCTTCATTTCTGGCTCTCAACAGATTCAATAATTGATTGAAAATGAAGATCCCCTACCAATTTATGAAAATTTTGGAATGAAACAAAGAGTGCTTTATATCAATTTTAAATTTACTAGTAGGAAAAAAAAAATTATTGGCCCTTCCAGTATGTTTCTCCCTTTGAGAAACTTGGAATTTTCATTTATTTTTTGGTGAATGATGTTGTCTTTTTGATGTTCATATTTTGTAACTAACAAATTTAGTTACCTTTATTTCCATCTTAATTTTTATTACCCTATTTTTCCTGTCTCAGGCCCCCTCTGGGGGCTCTCTATTTGTCCTTAAACCTGCTTCCTTAGGCCCCCTTTGGGGTTCTCTTGTTGTCTTTAAATACTGGTCCTTCCCTGGACCTGGATTGAAAATTCATCTGATTGCCAGACAACTAAACCGGAGTGCCCCTTCCTCCTCTTCATATCAGTTTAACTTGACTATAAAAGTATTTTCCCTCTTCCCTTGGCTCTTTGCAGCCTTATCAATACATCTCACTTGGCTCTTCAGTAGCTTAACGTACTCCTTCCTTCTCCAAATAATCTTGCTACTCATCATAAACTCTTCATGGTTAAAAGCCAAATCTCATTCTGCTAAGCTATCCAGTCAACTTTTTTTTCCCACTGGTTGCCTTACCACAACCATCCCATTCCATCCCTCTCATCCGCTTTGAAAAACATCATCATTCATCAACATCAAAATCTCAATCCACCCAGATCCTCCCAACCTCCCTCTTCCAATAATCCTTCTCTCCTATCATAATCCCTCCTCTCAATCCCTTCTTCCATCATCTTCAACCATCCCTATTCCTCAAACCCTTCACAACCAATCTCTCTTATCTCCCACCTTGACCAACTCAACCTCATTTCTTATCTCCCACTCATCTGGTCCTCAGCATCAGCTCTCATTCTCAATCACCTGTCCCACCAACTTGGAATCATCATCTACAACTCAACCCCTCTGAGAATCTTCCAAAAAACACTGCTATGAGTCCAAGGATGATGAAAAGGATGACCTTCCAGACAAACTGATCTTGTTGTAAGCCAAAACCAAGACTGAAAAGATATCATCCTACTTAAGTTTGGAACTTGTGCCCAAATGACCTCCTCTCATCAGCCAAATCCATCTCCTCTCCTCCTCCTCCAAACTCATT
This sequence comes from Puccinia polysora, assembly GCA_025617555.3. Taxonomy (NCBI): domain Eukaryota; kingdom Fungi; phylum Basidiomycota; class Pucciniomycetes; order Pucciniales; family Pucciniaceae; genus Puccinia; species Puccinia polysora. The sequence continues at coordinate 1,140,862 of CM062616.1, forward strand.
CCTTACACAAACTCATTCCTTACAACCTCAAGTCTACGAACTATCCTCCTTTTTCATGGTCAAGTTTCCACCCTCACTTGCTTGCATCTACACCATAATTGTCATCACTTTGACTCATCCCTCTCTACCTCCTCTCCCAACTCCTTTGCTCCAACCAATTTCCTCACTCTCCCTCAATTACCATCAGACCCCGCTTCCTCCGCTGCTTCTATTCACTTGCTTCCTGATTTTCTCACCATCCCTTGCTTCCTCCTTTGCTTTCTCATCCCCATCTTGAATTGCCTGACCCCTCATCATTATCTTCAACCTCCATATTTACTTGGTCTCATCAACTGCCTACCAATCTACGCCCAATTTAATCCATCAATCTCAAAGATAATCCCCTGCTTGATTGAAGCCAAACAATTTTTGTCCAATCACAACCATTGAACTGGACACTCCACCAGCTCTTATGCCAATCCCTCTCCTCCCTTTTTGACCATCATCAACTCCCACACCACAACCACAACCACAATCTCCCCCTCATAACAAGCCGCTTCATGATTGAAGGAAGATTAAACACCACCAACTGGAATATTTTTGGCCTAGATTGAAATCAATCTGTAAAAACATCATGTTCTTGGGAACAAATTCTGCATACCACCACTAGCAAACCCATCCCAGCGCCTGATCCATCTCAAGTCCAACCACCCAATTCAGATGCGGCAGTTGAACTCTATTAATTGCTGGATTGCCAGACTTCCTCCAATTGACTCAATCTCAGCCCCCAACAAGATTCAGTCAATCTGATCCAACCAGTTGAGAAACTCCTCAAACTTTATCCAAACCATCTTTCCCTGTCACAGAAACAGTGCCTGATTGACTTACTGAACAATCACCAGATCTGGTCCACCTACCTCAGAGTGCTTGTCCAATCCTTGGATCCATTGATCTCCCAGCTCACTCAATCTATCAATTTCCAATCCCAAGCTTTTCAGGATTTGCTTGACCGCCTTGAGTCATGGAGTCCTGTTAACCCATCAACTCACAATCAATTGCTCTCCCCATCTTTTAATTACTCCTACCCTTACTCATCCTTCTTCTGCTTCCTCCCTCAGCTCCCTCTCCTTCTCCACCTCTCTTGCTTGATAGCTCCTCAAACTTGCCTTTGAAACCTTGATTGCTGCTCACCTCCACCTTTGCGCTTACTCTCTCACTCTCTTCTCCACCCATTGCTTGCGCACTCCTCCTTGCTTGTCCGCTGCCTCTCTTGCTGCCTCAAGGGCAACCTTGATGGCAACCTCAATTGCTTTTCAACTTCACTTGCAATTTTGGTTTCTATTCAATATCTCCACTTCAACCTTGTGCAATCTTGCTATCAACTTGACCACAAACTCACTTGCTCCAAAATTCCCTCCTCCTACTATTTTTTTTCATTTCACCACTTGTGACCTTGCCCGCTCTTTTGGCAACTAAAATTCCACCTTTCTTGCAACATTGATTGCCTCCAAGCTTCTCAACATCTTCAACCTTTCTCACGCTTCATCCACAGCCTCTCCTACTTCTCCATTTGCCATCCCCACTCATCATCATCAAACCCCACCTCATCCATTAATCACTCCGCTCATCAACCAATAGAACCTACTACCATCATTCCCTTCATCAACCATTGGGGTTGTCCATTCATTTGGCCCATCCTGTCACCTCTCTCAACCACAATTGCTCCATTTCATCCACTCCATCAACTAAACCGCAATTGCTCCATCTCCTCCATCAACACTCCCATCATCCTCAATCTACACCTCTGTTCCCTCCAACATTGGATCTCATCCTCTAAAAACTCATCCACTAATCACTCACTCCAAACCAACATCAACCATCAACCATATCAACCTCCCAATATCATCACCATCAACAACATTCAAATCAACTTCAACAACATCTATATTCCTTCTCATCTAGTATTAAAGATGCTGGTGTTTTGGAATCCTTCCCTCTTTTTTTTATAACCCACCACCATCAAATAACTTTCACCACTCCATTCCAACATCATCTCTATCATCATCATCACCATCACCATCACCATCACCATCACCATCACCATCACCATCACCAACACCATCACCATCACCATCACCAACACCATCACCATCACCATCACCATCACCATCACCATCACCATCACCATCATCATCATCATCATCATCATCATCATCATCATCATCATCATCATCATCATCATCATCATCATCATCATCATCATCATCATCATCATCATCATCATCATCATCATCATCATCATCATCATCATCATCATCATCATCATCATCATCATCATCATCATCATCATCATCATCATCATCATCATCATCATCATCATATTGTCCCCATTAAGCTAGGCAGCCAGGCCTGAGGTCCTTGTTGCTCCTCTTAAAATAGTAAAATCATTCCTCCTATATCATTCTAGGACACTATGCCTGAGGTCCTTGTTGCTCCTCTTAAAATAGGTTTTTATTCCCCATCTCATATCCTGACAAGGTGGTGTCTTGTCATTTATTCCTCAACTCTCATATTCTCCTCTCATTTCTCATGAATCTCTGGAATGTTGACTGGTTTTAAATTGGTTCCTAAATTTGTAAGTTAAGGTGGTGTGTTGTCTTTTTGATGTTCATATTTTGTAACTAACAAATTTAGTTACCTTTATTTCCATCTTAATTTTTATTAACCTATTTTTCCTGTCTCAGGCCCCCTCTGGGGGCTCTCTAGTTGTCCTTAACCCTGCTTCCTTAGGCCCCCTTTGGGGTTCTCTTGTTGTCTTTAAATACTGGTCCTTCCCTGGACCTGGATTAAAAATTCATCTTATTAACAGACAACTAAACCGGAGTGCCCCTTCCTCCTCTTCAGATCAGTTTCACTTGACTACAAGTATTTTCCCTCTTCCCTTGGTTCTTTGCAGCCTTATCAGTACGTCTCACTTGGCTCTTCAGTAGCTTAACTTACTCCTTCCTTATCAAAATAACCTTTCTACTCATCATAAACTCTTCAACTGGAAATTTCAATCAAAAATTCAGCAAAGATTCCAAAGATCAGTCTGTACCATCTCAAAGTAAGATTCTTTTCAATCTGTTTCTTTTAATTCCAATCATTTTTAATCATAATAAAAAACAGCAATCAGTAAATTTTTTTTAACCCTTTTCCCTCTACTATCAACTGATTTGAAATTTTTAGAATAATAAACAAATTTGTCACCAACCTGGCCTCCAACCAAGTATTGATTGTGCAATTTATTACAATTCCCACTGAGAACACTCCAGTTTCCACCTTCATCTCAGAAAATAAAAAATTAAGATCATTTTTTCAAAGGCTGTATTGGTGCAATAGATGGAACTCACATTTCAATTATGGTTCCAGCTTCAAAAATAGACACCTTCATAGACCACAAAGGAAACATTTCACAAAATTTTTTGCAAGCTTGAAATTTTGTAATTGAATTCACATATGTTCTAGCTGGTTGGGGAGGAAGTGTTTCAGATGGCAGACTCTGGCAAATTGCAAGATAAAGCTCACTCAAAATACCTCAAGGCAAATAATTTTTGAGGGATGCTGGTTTTGCTTTGTGTGATACTTGTCTGGTTCCATACAGAGGAATTGGGTATCATTTGAAAGATTGGGATCATGTGGTAAACAAGTGATTTTGATTGTTTTTTTTTTCACTTTTTTTTATTGGTACCCAATTTTGGTATTAATGTCCATTCAATTTTAAAATTTGCTTTAGACCCCAAAACAAAGAAGAATTATTCAACCTGCATCATCCTTGAGCAAGAATTGTGATTGAGAGGATCTTTGGTGTCATCAAAAGAAAATTCAAGGTTATGGCCATAGGAAGTGAATATCCCCCTCAGTTACAATCCCAAATGATCACTTGTATGATTCTCTCTCACAATCTCTTTAAAGAAAAATTGCCCAGAATTACCAGAAGATGAAGACCCTCTAGAAGATCAATTTTAGCCAATGACTTAATCTAATTTAACTCAAGATCATGAAGAATTTGGTTTGGGATTTTCAAATGCAGAAACCAAGAGGGCATCCAAAAAAAGAGATTTCATTGCAGCAAAAATATGAAATTTTTTTAAAAGACATTTAAATTATATTACTCAATGATTGTTCAAATTGAAATCAGAAATTCAATTTACTCAATGATTTTTTCAATTGAAATTCAAATAGAAATTAGAAATCAAATTATATTACTCCATATTACTCAATGATTTGTTCTGATGGGCCTGGATTGCATTGTTCAATCCTGTCAAGCCCAATAATTCATGTTGGATGGTTTCAAGGGTGCTGTTGATCATCTGGGTTGTTTGGTTGGCCATCTCCAGGTGAGTTTTTTTTTTTTTTTTTTTTTTTGATTGGTTGGCCTTGAGTGTTGACCAATGAACCTTCATCATTGGAAGACTGCAGGGTCTCCAAAAATTGAGACTGGCTTGAGGGGTTGGCCAAGTTGGTACTTGCCAACCCTGTGGCTTGCATTCCATCATGGAAAGTGGCCATTGGATTGTAGAGTGGGAATGGACAACCTGTCCATCTCAGGAGCTTTTTGCTTTGCTCTGATTATAAAAAGAAAAAGAAAGCAAAAAACCAAGTCAACCATCAAGTAAGAAGAAAAAAAACAAACAAACAAATGTTGCTTGGTTTCAGAAGGGCCCATTGCTCATCTGGAAGCTTGATGGATTGGGTGACTTGATCTCACCTGGCCCCACTGAGATTGTGTAAATGCTTGACCTTGCCATACTGGGCCTTGAGAATGTTGAAGCAAGACCAGCATGCCATTCAATTTTTTATCTTGGTTCCAGGTTCCTTGGTGCCTTCAAGCTCCTTTGTAATCACCCTCCAAATGCTATCCTTGCAAAGGTTGAAGGTTCTTGAACGCAAGCTCTGATGCTTCTTGTAAGCTTGCACAAGGTTGTGATTGTTTGTTTGGGTTCATTTAGATTGGGATACAGGTGGTGTTGGTGGTGTTGCTTGGGTTGGAGGTGGTGGTTCCAAGCCATAAAAAAAAAAAAAAATGAACAAGTTATCAAAGAAAAACAAATGGAGAAAAAAAAAAACCAGAAAACACTCACAATATTGGGTGGAGGAGGGTGGAGGGTGAAGGGCTGGTGAAAGGCAGACTTACAGGGTTGACTGTGTAAGTCCAGCCCCAGTGGAAAAGTGGGCTGCCAGTTACTTAGTGTGTGTGCATGGGGTGTAAGGACCTCATGTATGTACTGCATTCTGGGAAATGCATCTGCCAACTAGGATGGACTAGTGGTGGGTTAACCCTTTTCTCATTCTCTACATGGGGATGCGCACTTACACTTACAGGTTGCCAAATTGGCCTGTATGTCCCAGATGTGACCTACAGGGTGTAACTTTTTTTTGGTGCAGTGGCACAAGTTACACCCCGGGTGCCAAACACTACAGCCTATGCACATCATGAGTTCTGTGACTACTAGACTGGTCATTCCTCAGGTTGTAATCTCATCTAAAGACTCGATCCTAGGTCTCACCTTAAGAGGCACCAACCTTTTCACCTTGTTGGTTGTCTGGCTCAGGTTTTGTTAAAATTTAATGATCAAGTTTCTGATCACAACTTCTGCTCATGAAAACAAGTTTCAGATCGAGCCTGTGCCAGTTCTCTTATCAAAACATCTTCCTCAAACCCATGCTTTTTACCATCCTTCCAAACATCATTGGTTAATTTGAGATGATGAAGGAAGCTTTTTCTATCTTCAAGAATTCTTGTTAGAGCCTTGGTCTAGTCTACTCCATTTGCCACCACATCCACCCAATAAACCCTTACACCTCTCAAGTAGGTCTCTGGGGTGGGTGGGTGAGACAAGAACACTGATCCATGAGGTTGACTGATGGATGACCAGCCACTCAATCGATCACCACTCTGGGAGCACCAATCCTCAGATCCAAGCAGGTTTTGGTGATGAACTTGTTGTCATCATGAACTTGATGAGGAGTACTTATGACTACTTGATCTACGTATAACGTACCAAACTAGATTAAACCCACCCATACATGACCAAGGATGACCTTCTTCCATCTCCATCTCAAGTCTACCACCTCTCACTGATCCTTGACTCTCTCTACTCATGACTCTTTTCAAATCATCCCACCCCAGCTCAGAGCCATCATGCAGTCTCATCAGTCCATCAAGACCCTCGACCAGCACCAGCAGGAGCACTTGATCATCCTAAGATCGATCTTACTCACTCAATCACCTATCGATCGGTCAGTCCTCAACTAGCCCCGTAGATACATCATGACGGTACAGATCCATATAGACTACCTCCACCCCCATTCTCACTTCACTTCATCTGCCCCTTCCCCCCCCCCAAAAAAAAAAAAAAATCATCATCATCATCATCATCGTCCTCATACCCTTAACACCCCCCTCCTACCGTTGTTCTTTCATCAGGGATTGGGATTGGAATCAAGCCTTATCGGATATCAAATCGTTATCGGATCTATTGACTATCAAGAGTAATCAACCTCTCTACATACATTCCCTCCTCATCCCATCCAACTGATCACTGGCACGATTCTCAATTCTTCATACTTGTATACGATCGCCTCATCCATCGATCCTCGACACCAATTCAGTCCAAGCATCCCAACCACCTCATCCCGAGTTCCTAGAATCGGGTCTGATGAGCTATCAACCCAATCGATCCAATCAAGCTCGATCTCGACTACCTAACTTCGACAACCTCGACTCGATCACGGTCTATAACCGCCCTCGGACCGCTTATCCTCACTCGATCATCATCGCCGCTCGGTTCCTATTCGATCGATCCGACCTGGATTCTTACGAGATCTTCCTACTCCAATCTAACGCTGGCTTACCTCAAGCGATCTTTCGACTCATCTCAGTTCAGTCCATCATCACCCCCCACCCCCGCTATCCTGACTACATCCATCCAATCACCAAACTCACCATCGATTCGATCACTAACGAACTCATTCATCCGCACTCCTAGGAATTTTCCAAAGTCTACGAGGCTCGTAGGATGATCCAAGCTCTCTGCTCATCCGACCTGGCCATCCATCAACTCGTCGAATGGGATCGATCGATCAAGACGGTAAGAGTTTAGATTATCCTCAGCCATACTTCCCCTACCCCTACTTCAAAAAATAAAGAAAGATATGCTCGGGTCGAGTCCGAAGGGAAGTGGCTGATTCTTGGATCCATCTCATTCTCATCCTCGTGGCTAGAAAACCTTGGACTTGTAAGTACTCCTTCCCCCCCTCGCTGGCTCTTCCAAAACAGATCGATCAAGAATCAACTGGTGGACGATCATACGAGACCCCATGGTTAAGCCCTTGGATCGATTGACAGCTTTGACGATGAATCGGATCGACTCAAGGCGACCAAAGAGTTATTCGATCGAGAGATCAATAGATGATCATCATCATTCAACCCAGAGTCGACCGAGACCAACAAGGTCTCGAAACGGGGTCGATCGAGTCAGACCTAAGTCGGTTCCGAAACAATAACAACAAAAAAACAGGCAGTAGTTTGTAAAACTCGTGCCGAAAAAACCAAAACAACAACTGGTGATTTTCGACAGATTTCCTGATTCTACCCTCTCACGATCAAGATTTGGGAAGATCCCTCGAAACTGCGCAGGAGGTTTTTTGTTTTGTTTTTATCTGCTCTCATTGGTGAGAATCAATAATGAACTGACCTTCTAATCGAACGCCTGACTCTCATTTCCCAAACCTGTGCCTGGGCCCTGAGAGAATTTTAATTTGGATGTACCATGAAAGATTTGTTAGCAAGTGACATCAAGGAATCTCTAGCTGAAGCTCTCTCCAATCTATAGTTGAAGCCATTTCAACCAAGTCTTGGGGTGCTCAGTCACTGTGGAGTGGAGCTTGGTTATAGCTTGACCTGAGTGTTGTCAGTAAGATTGGATCTGAGCTCCTTGATGTCACTATTGCTGGCAATTGCCATCAGACTTTTTGGCCAATGTTAAATTTGCAACCCTACACAACTTGTTCATGACCAAAATTGGGTTGTGTGGTGTGACCCACAACTGCATTTAGTTGCAAACAGTCACTCTGGACCCATCTCAGTTGTGAACGGCTGCTTGTGACCCATTTTAGTCATGAACGGCTGCCCACAACCCCCACTTGGGTTGTGAGTGGCTGTTCAGAACCCATTCCTGGTGTGCAAAAAAAAAAAAAAGAAAAAGAAAAAGAAAAGAAAAGACATTAAAAATAAAATAAATTAGAATGAATAAAAAAATTAAAATAAATTAAAAATTTGAACAAATGAAACAAAAACACCAAAAAAAAAAAGAAAAAGAAATTAAAATAAAATAAATAAAAATAAATGGGCAGCCAAAATAAATTAAAAATTGAACCAACAAAACAAAAACACCAAAAAAAGGAAAAGAATCAAACATTGAAAAAAAAAAAAGAAGAATGAAAGGAAATTCAAAAAATTTGACCACTCTGGGGCCATGAATGGGCAGCTGAAGGTGCAGCCCATATAAATAAATCATGAAAAATGAAAAAGTCTATGGATGGGCCCTAGAGTAAAAGCACCAAAAATTAAATAAACAATGAAAGAGTCTATGGACCAGTCCTAAAGTAAGAGTGCCAAAGAATACCATTTCAACTTGACTAGCCCTAAAGTAAAAACACCAAAAAAAAAAAAAAAAAAAAAAAAGAAGTTCAACTGGTGTTAAGCTGATCCCATCACAAGAAGTGAAAATACTTGTTATGGTGGGATCAGTCCAACACAATTTGAACTGACTTACCAATAAGATCCCATTCAAAACACTCAACATGATGATCTTACCTCAAAACACTCAACATAATGATGTTCAAAATGTGATAACTTTTTAAATTAATAGAATTACAAGATCAGCATCAGAACCCAAACCAAAATGATGAAATCAAAGATGATGTTTATAACTTAGAATACAACTTCAGTTAATATTTTAGACAATCAACCCAAACAGAAGCTTTTTTTTTTAGAATTCAATGAAGCAGGTTTGGAAACAATTGGCAGGATTGGAATCATTCCTCCTTCAAGAAGATGAACCCAGTGATGATTGTTGAAAAAGCCAATGAAGATAGCATCCAATTGTTCTTTTACACCCATTTTCATAGGAGTATAAGTAAAACATGAATCAAAATGAAATGAAACATATCAATCTTTCATAAGTATTGGCTATTATTTGACCCATATCCAAATTTGAAAGCCATTTTGAAGATTGAATCTTTACATTGATCTCATGAACATCAATTCTTTTTTCTATCTTTTTCAACAATTTTAATGATGCCAAGGATCTTAGAATAGCACCTCTTATTTTTCCTCAATGTTTCAATTGATTCCTTTTGTACTTTCAACCATCCATGCTCATCATACCCAAGTGAGTTTTCAATGAATTCAAATCCACAATTCCCATCACCAACCAGATCCCAAACCTCCCCCAAGAACTTATTTAAGTTCTCAGGTATTTGATTGAGGTAATTCACTTTTGGATCCTACAATCAAAAATTATTTAGCCAAAATCCTAATCTCATTAAAGAAATTGGTACTCACCAAAGATGAGCTTCTGTTTAACTCCTCCATTTCTTCTTCTTCCTCCTCCTTGGATAAGGATTCTGATTTGAAATGAAGGGACCCTAATGAACTTTCAGTCTCTTCCACTGAAATATGAAGTTCAGATAAAGAGCCTTCCTTGCACTACAGAACACATTTTCCCATCAGTTCATTAAACCATAAAAATGAACACTAAAAATAAAGGCTTACTATCTTTGGTCTTTTGCAATCCCTTTTAACCCTTTTTTCCCTCTCAAGTTCTCTTTCAATGTGGTCAAATTTCAAGTTCATGATGAGTAACTTTCAATTTTGGTGGACCATGGCTGGACCATAAGACCTTGGGCTCAAGCCTTGGCTTGGAAATCAAAGTTGCGGTAAGATCAACCACAGACCTTAAAATCTCCAATCTAACTTGTTGATGTTGTCCCATAAGCATGGAATTCAACTTTTCAAACAATTGAAATTCTTCAAGCACTGGATCTGGCTGATTCTTTCAAAAAGAAAAAAAAAATAAAATAATTAATCTGTTTGTATTCTCCACCATCAATCTTGCTCAATTTTCTTTTGATTTGAATTTTAATGAGCCCATCTTTCATGCTTTCTTTAAATTTTTCCAAGGCTTGACCAGAGATTCTCCTCAGTTTAGGATTCTTTGAGGGGTTTTCAGATGGTTGATGATTGTGTAGGACATTTCTAATGGATAGAATCCATGTGGGATCTACTACTGTCTGACTTAAAAGGATCATGAATTCACAACCAACCTTCCTTGTATGAGTTTGCCTTTGACATTTGGTGAGGCATGGCCCCTCATATACCCCAAATCTGTCACATGCTAGATCTACTGATTTATCCTTCTTTGAATTGAATGTTGTCAATGCATAGCCATGCATGGCTGCCCATTTATGAAAATAAATCTTGGATTCTTTCCTAATAGCAAAGGCTCTCACAGGAGAAGGGTCAAGCAGTTCTGGCACCTCTCAGTTACATAGTTACACATCACATGGTTACATTAGTATTGATGAAGCCAAATCCTTCTCAGTAAGAAGAAATATAAATTTTTACCCACCACCTTGAGTCAATTCCAGTTGTGAATAAAAATCTTGTTTCTCAATTGTAAACCTAGATGAGGAAGCAATTGGAGCTTCCAATGTCTTCTTTTCCAACTCCCTACCCAAATCCCTAGATTCCTCCAAAGCTTTGTTAACCACACTTTTAATTAAGTCATTTAATGTAGTAATTTTTAAACCAGGAGGGCTTGGGCTTGTCAATGTTCCCATAAACCAACAAAATACAATGGCAAATTTAGTATTCAATCCAATTTTCAATCCAACAACTCCAAAAGTTTGCTCACTTTTGGGTTGAGAAAAATGAATTTATCCAACGGGCGTGTGTTGTGTGTGTATGCAGTTTGTGACAAGACTTTGTTTTTCTAATATTCAGAGTTTTTGATTCCCAAGTTTCATTTTGTGTTCCAATAATAGTCCCACATATAGTATGCCACATCCCCAAATTTGGGTTGACGCCACTCAAATGTGGTCCAGGGGTGCCTAGGTATCCTAATTCCTCCCTCAAATGGCCCAAAAGAACAGGTGCAACCCCTGATCACAACTTCTACATCCCCCAGGGAGTTGCAAATCCCCAATTGAAACTAAGAACAGGTTGTGAATACCCAATTTTAACTTGCTGTGGGATGTGCAAATTGTGGGAAACTTTTCCCACTCCTTGTGAAGTTGGGAGTTGCCGTTCATGATGCACATGGGTTGTGAACAGAAATTCATGCCTTTTTGCAACTCTTGGGTCACAAATTTAAACATTGGCTGAATTTTTTTTGGTGATGGAAGAACTCAAAAAAACCAAAATGATGAGCTAACAAAGCTGATAGTAGGTATACCAATTCTTGAGAAGATCAGAGAAAGAAGACTGAAGATGAACTAGTGATGGTAGCAGGGGTTCCTGGGCAATAGAAATATCTTGGGGTGGCACTTTGGAAGTAAGAAGTGCTTCCAGAGAGAGCCAGTTGGTTTTCACTTCTTGAGAGGGATGATGGGTGAGAAAGAAAAAAATTTTGAGGATCAGTTATTTTGTATGAAACCCTGGACTGGTTTCTCAAGTCATGGTCAAGAAATACATGGATGAGTGATTTAGACTGAGATGAAGCTTATCCAAGCACAAGGAGGGTTGATAGTTTATGCCTTCAAATCAGAGATTGGATCTTCTCTGATTCATGCCATGCAGCTTGTAAAAGGTATCCACCAGGAGTCTAGACAAACAGGCTAGACCAAGCCCATTCTTTGGTTTGAGAAGCTGGTAAGACTTTTTTACTTAGCATGACAACTATCTCTTACCAAGGCCTCAATCCATCACCACAAGATTTACTTAGTTGGTTAGATTGGTGTTGGATTGGTGATTCCAAAAGTCATCATCTCATCATAACTTCCCCCAATTTTCCAAACTGTGGGGTTGGGTCAGCATCCCAAGATTTCAACATCAGCTTTTTCAAGGTTTCAGGATAGAAGTTTCCACCCCTCCCCCCTCTCCCTTGAACAGGATTAGTGAACAGGTTGGCTGGGTTCTGGTGAGTAGGAGTGAGTGGGTGAGATTGAGTGCAAGGTTTTTTCTTGCTTTGGTCAGTTCCCTGGCATGGTGCAAACCTTACATTGATCTGTTGGATGTAAAAGATCTTCTGACTAGGAGTAGTATGGTACAAGATTCATGGAATTGAATCAAGCTAGCTCAAGCCTGCTTTGTCTATCCTGAGATAACTGTAAATTTCTCCTCTGCAATTAAAACATGGGTTTTTTTTTTTTTTTTGAATTTTTAAAAAAACTCTTTCATAATTACTCTTGATGGTTATAATGATCAACAGGTATCATCAAAGGAAATCATCATAAAAGAGTTCTTTTTTTTTTAATCTGGTAAATAAGATGCTGTCCTAAGATAAAATGATAAGATCCTCTCCCTAATAACAAAAAAATTCCTTCCTCAAATAGTAATGACAACAAAGAAAGAAAGAAAAAAAAAATCAAGGTAATAAAGGCCTGAATTCCTCGGCCACATCCATTAGAACTCCACATGATCCCCATGAATCAAACCAAGATTATTTTGGGAGGGAAACTTGAGTGAATTTACTCCTCTGTTCAAAATTTTTTCACATCAATTCATCCATTCAACTTAATCTCCTTCAAAACTTCTTCAGGGGAAAGACACACTCTTAATCTTCCATCTCTGGGATCTTAATCATCAACCTAAATTGATGATTCTTCCAACAGACAGAGTACTCCCAAGACCTTTTCCTGAAAACCTTGACTTTCTCTCACCCATCAGAACAACAAGTACCTCCTCAATCTGTTTCATAAACCTTTCTCATACCCATCAATCTACAATCCCTTGTGATTTTCTACTCCTTTTACTCCACCAACATTTGGTATCCCACACCCCCTTTTTTATTTCTGGTTTTTACCAATGGCCTTTTTTTTTATTCATTCTGGAACAATAGGGGGGGTGTATCAGAGTTAAGAAAACCCGCCATTTTTTAATGGCAGGTTTCAAACCAAATCTGCCATTTCAAAACCACCATTAAAAATAAAAAAAACCCACTTATTTCACATCAGACGTGTCAGAGTTACCTGGAAATAAGTTGTTTTTTTCAAATAAAGTATTTAAAGGCTTCCACCAACTGTCCACATCATCCACCCCTGGCTTCCCACCTCCTTCTAACTCCAACCTCATTGGAAAAAAAAATTGATTCATTGCTCTTCATCTCTTCATCACTATCCTTGTCACTTCATCACTCTCATCACTTTATTGCTTTCATCACATCCAGCTAACTCTCATTGGATCACTATCCTGATCAGTTCATCACTCTCATCTGTTTATTTCTTTCATCACATCCAGCTAACTCTCATTGGATCACTATCCTTATCACTTCATTGCTCTCATCCGTTTATCAGTTTCATCAAATCCTAAATTTTATTGCTTTATCCCTCTTTTAACTTAATCACTCTCATCTCTTCCTATTCTCTTTGCTTCATAACTCTCATCCTCTCATCAAATCATCACTCTCACCACTTAAACACTCTCATATCCCTTCATCCCTTCATCCCTCTTACTATTTTTAAATGGCCCCTCAGCAATCCTCCCCCCGCAAGTACACTAAAAAATCCAATGGACCAAAGCAAACATCCCCCAGGAACTCAACATCCAAAAATCCTCCCGCATCAGCTCAAGAGAGCTGATCATATCATCCTGTTAAACTGGCTCCAAATTCCGTCCAACTACAATGCTTGCTTTGGATCCAACAATGAAACACGCGTTGGCCAACCTCCATCCTCTAAGGTCAATGGTTATCTCCTGATGGCCAATGAACTCAAGAATAAAAAAAAAGGTAGGCTGGATCTGTCATCCAAACAGATGAGGGAGAAATTCAAGAATTATCAAGCCAAGTATAAAAAGGCCCACTCCATGTCAATCTCCACCAGCTTTGGTATCACCAACTCTGACAATGCCAAGGGAATCAACTTGGTGGTTTATAAGTTGGACTCTATTTGTCCTTTTTATATTCAAATGAATGAAATCTTTGGAAAGAAGGCCAACATCACCCCCCTAGCTTCTTTTGATGCCCAAAAATCCAATTCAGTTGACGCTGAGGACTTGGATGGGGATGCTCAAACTAGCAATGGTGATCCTGAAGAAACCTATGCATGGCCCCCATCCAATGCCAAGGAGGATATTCAAACGTAATCAGCTCCAATCATGTCTACTTCTGCATTGATTGAGGATTCAAACCCAACCTTGGACCCCTCCCCTCCTTCTTTGGATTTCTCTCTTCCTGGGGTGGAAGAAATGGACAACTTGGCCAATGAGGAGGATGTCATTCCCGTATAACCATTGCCATCAACATCTGCTCAAGTAAGGAACCAAGTTCTTTTCTCTTCTGTCCAGTTAATCCTGACTGATTTAGATTTGAAAGAAACAGGCTCATCCATTCCTGAATGGCTGAAAACTCAATCCAATGGGGCCTCCAACATCCCCTTCAAATGAGAGCAATGATGTTCCCACACAAACCTCCTCTGCAAAGGGAAAGCAAAAGGCCTCCAATTCCATCAAAATCAACCCCAATAGTATTCAAAAGAGGAGAAACACTTCAAATTTTTTGGGCTTTGAGGAGATCATGGAGAAGCAAGATTCAAGTAAGCCCATTGGATTCTACTTGCTTTCAAAATCAAGCTCATTCCTATTCCCCTCTGAAAAACAGTTAAATCACAAATTGAATCTGAAAAAATTCAGTTTGAAAAGGAGAAGTGGGATTTTTAACTGGATATTGATTTTGAAAAGCAGAAAGCCAAGAGTTTGGCTCATCAGCAAAAATGGCAAGCTGAGTGGAAGTTGAAACAGGCTGAGCTAGAATTTCAAAAAGAGGAAAAGGGGAAGGATTGACAGCAAGTGCAACTGCAAATGGAGAGGGAACAACTGGCAACAGAAAAAAAGGATAAGTGGTCAATGGCTGCAGCATACATTGGTAGCAGCAGAACATTAGATGAGTTCAAGCTGATTACTCAAATGCTGGGATTGTAAATATATTTGCTTTGATGAAAATCTTAAAAAGAAAAAAAAAGAATTTTTGATTACAACAATGCTTAAGACTATTTTGAACCCCACCAATAAAAAAATATTTTTTCTTTTTATTTATATTTTTTTTCCTGGAGTATATTTTCCCACTCCCCAATTACCTGCAAGTGTTTCTAGTAGTTTTTTTTGATTTACATTGACATTGCCATTCTTGTATGAGTGGCAGTCTCCACAGCAGGAAAAGTACAGTGCTTGTACTTATTGGATTCCCAAACCATTTTTACCACACATTTTTGCTTGAAGTCAATTCCAAAGCCCAGGTCAGGAAAAAAAAATTGGCCATCAGATACTTTATATTCATTGGTGTTTTCAATAAGTCTTCCATTTGATTTCCTGGTTGGAACTGCAAGTAAAAAGGAATACTCATAGATGTCACCCTTGTCAATGTGAGGTGAGTTGTAAAAAGAGTTGGATGTGAAGGTGACATGCAGAGAGAAGTCAAAGGGAGTAGACTAAGATCCAAATTCAAGTGATGAGAAGGAGGGGATGCCATTGTCCTTCATTATTTCATGGTTTGATTCAAAGGGAAGCCTGGCCAAATGGCAAAAAATTTGTCCTAAAATTCAAGAGACTTTGTCTGCCTTAAGATTGAGAAAAGCATACTCTTGAGGGGAATATTGAATTGATGATTTCTTCACATAGTGTCCAAATAACTCAAAGGGGTCCATCAATTCTTGCCATCCAATTTCCCACATTTTTCCACCCCAAGCTCTTGAAGGACCAACTGGGTTGACAAATTTTTTTGAACAGTGAAGGAAAGTGGTGACAAAGGTGATTTCCTTCTTATCTTGATCTGAGAGTTCATCCAAGGGCAAAAATTTGATTATTGAAACCAGGGCTTGGTGATCAGATCAATCAAGGACAATTACTTTTCCACGGTGGAAGAAATGGAAGGATTTGATTGATTTTTTGGCTTGTTCAAACTCTTCCTGGGTGGGTTTTTGACTATTATTTTTCTTTTCCACAACAATGGAAGGGTACAGATCCAAAGGACATGGTTTTTGACAAGACCAGACAAACTTTTCTTTAATACCTTCCTCAGCAACTTCCAAAGACATTTCTGAATCCCAAGATTGAAGCCTCTTTTGGCAAGAAGCCCTACTCTTCCCACCTCTCTGTATGTTTTCCAAGCCATCTCCTTCCATGTTGTTCCCTCCCAATTCCATAATTAGATTGGGTGAGGAACAAGACAGGATTTGATTTTTTGTGTAACATTTTGAGGGGGGTGGGAGAAGAATTGGACATTCACCAATAGCAGTTGAGGGATTGAAAAAAAAAACCCCCCAAAAAAAAGTCAGTCAAATGGACATCATTTGTGAAACAAGATTGGATCAAAAAAAATGAAACCAAATCTGGACTTGATCCCAAGTTCACCAGAAACGTGATGACCAAAAAAAAAAAAAAAAAAAAAAAAAAAAACTTACTGGGGTGTGAGGGAATTGGGCCAGGCCTTTGGGTTGGGTTAGGGTTGGGCCTGGGGACAGGTAGGCAGGGCCTGGGAACCAGGGAGGGGGGAGAGGTTGGTTGGACGGGCAGGGCCAATGCAAGGGGGAGGGGGGCAGTGGTGGGGCCAGTGGGCAAGGAGGCAGGGGCCGGCGCATCAAGAGGGGGGGGGCCAAGGTGGCACCGGCGGGAAAGGAGGGAGGGAAGTGGTGGGGCGGGTGTGCAAGGAGGGGGCAAGTGGATCAAGAGGCAGGGGGCCAAGGTGGGGCCGGCAGCCAAGCAAGGAGGGGGGGGCCAAGGTGGGGCCGATGCATCAAGAGGGGGGGGCCAAGCAAGGAGGGGGGGGCAAGGAGGAGGCCGGCGGATTGAGAGGGGGGGCTGAGGTGGGGGGGGCCAAGGTGGGGCCGGCAGGCAAGCAAGGAGGGGGGGGCCGGGGTGGTGCCAGTGGGCAAGCAAGGAAAGGGGGGGGGGGTGAAGGAGCAAGCAAGCAAGGTGGTTAGCTTCTGATGATGGGGAGGATGAGGAGGAGGATGAGGAGAGCTTACCAGGGGTGCCAAAGGCAGTGGGTGAGGAGGTGGTGGTGGGTGAGGAGGAGGTGGTGGTTGAGGAGGAGGTGGTGGGTGAGGAGGAGAGTGGACTGGTGGTTTGGTGGGGTGAGGTGGGTGGGGTGGTGGGGTGAGGTGTTTGGTCAGTTTTGTCTAAGAAAAAATAAAAAAACAGAGTGAGTCAGCCTAGAATTCTTGGTTGAACAACCAAAACAAAAAAAAAAACGTTTTTTACCTATTTCAAAACAAAATCTTACTCATCAAAGTGGGAAAGGGTGAGGGGTAAAATCCGCTCTCTCATAGAAGAAGATGAGGGACAAGATGATACAGGGATGAATTGTGGCAGGAATATCATCTTCAAATATTTTGTCCCATTCATCTTTGATGTTGGCCAAAAGATTGTGAAGGATTACACAAGTGATAATCCAGTGGATGAGGAACTTCATGTCTTTGGGATTTTGAAGCTGGTTTTGCATTTCCCTTAAGCTGGCCCATCTTCCTTTCAGGACTCCTATGGCATTCTCAATCCAAACTAGTGATTGGGCAAGATGATAGTTAAAATTTGTTTTTCCTTGATTGTTGGACAAAACATTCCGGTACGCTGGAACCACATATTTCCCAATAGCATGAGCTGAATTGGCCAGAAGGTATTGATCTTGGTCAAAGTAGTTCTCTGGTCCTTGGGAAATCCGCATCCAATTGAACACGTATGAATCATGACAAGAACCTGGAAGGCCATCATGGAGGGATATGAACTTCTTTTTGTTATTCCAAACAAGTTGTAGTGCCACAGAGTATTCAAACAAACAGACAAAAGTACTTGCTCAGTGTTTGATCAAAGGTGTTATCAAAGTCATTGGAAAACAAATGAATCAGTTGCCTTTTGTTTCAATCAAAATAGTGGTTGACATCTAGCTTGGGTTTTTGACTCAAGGGGATGGTGGTTCCTTCAACAAACCCAATCCAACCAGGAAAGCCTTTAGTCTCCATTACTTGAGATATCTCCTTGCGTTCTTCTTTGGTTGGCCAAGAAAGGACTGAGCGCAAGAAAGATAGGATAGCAATCATGACTCTTTTGGTGTATGGGTCAATGGTTCCATAACCAACTGAGAATATATTTCTTAATTGATGAATTGCTGCTCCATTTCCATTTGATCCCAATCTACAAAGAGAAACAGCCAGTTGGATAGCTTGATTGTGTTGAGGATTCCAAGAATTGTTCTGGAAAAGTTGGGGAGGAGATGAAGCTTTTGCCTTTCATACATAGGGTTGTGGGGAGTTTTTCTTCTTGGAATCATGTATTTCTCTTGTAATAGAGCATTCAAAGCAACCAAGTTTATTCCAAATCAGAGTCTGAATTGGAGTCAAATACTAACAAAAGTTCAGTCAGCTTTTTTGCATTTTCAACTTGCTGGCGGGAAGTTTGATTGGACATGTTGAGAAAGATGGTGATGAGATGATGATGGGGTTTGTGTGAAGATGGAGACGTGAAGCAATAGAGATGTGAAGCAATGGAGATTTGAATTGATAGAGATGTGAAGTAATGGAGATGTGAAGCAATGGAGATGTGAAGCAATGGAGATGAGATGTGCCTGAAGCAATGGAGATGGGATTGGTATGGATTTGCTGATGTGGATGGGTTTTTTAGATGCAATGGATGTTGGATGGATGATGATTCATAAATGGCGGGTTTAATGTCGGGTTTGATGTTTTAAATACATCATTTTCATGAAACCCACCATTTTGAAATACATCAGTTAGGGGGTATGTGTATTTCAGAAACCCGCCATTAAAAATGGCAGGTTTCTAATGGCAGGGTTTCTAACTCTGATACACCCTAATAGGTTTTATCTCTTTCACCTGGCATCCAAAGTCCCATGGACCAAACTGTCATAACCTAGGG
>CM062616.1:1160069-1505069 GCA_025617555.3 Puccinia polysora
GATCAATTGGCAAATAGAGAAGGAAATCAAGACAGAATGGAGAAATCAAATAGTTCAGATGATGGGATAGAATAGAAGAAGTTGTTGATTATGATTCAATTCTTAGATTGAAAGATTGAATGATACTTATGTTCTCCAAGATCAGTGATTTTTGATTTGAGTGATTTGATAGACAAGTGAAGATTGATAAGTTGAGGAGAGAGTGAGTTTGTTTTATTTTGAAATGATTATGAGTTGAATGATTTGAGGATCATCTTAAAATGGAATTGGGGCCAATTGATTGGTTTTAGAGTGAATAATGAGAATGATGGAGTATGATCAACAAGGAACAATAAAAATAAGAAGAAGAAGAAGAAGAAGAAGAAGAAGAAGAAGAAAGAAGAAGAAGAAGAAGGAAGAAGAAAGAAGAAGAAGAAGAAGAAGAAGAAGAAGAAGAAAGAAGAAGAAGAAGAAGAAGAAGAAGAAGAAGAAGAAGAAGAAGATGAAGAAGAAGAAGAAGAAGAAGAAGAAGAGAAGAAGAAGAAGAAGAAGAAGAAGAAGAAGAAGAAGAAGAGAAGAAGAAGAAGAAGAAGAAGAAGAAGAAGAAGAAGAAGAAGAAGAAGAATACAATGGATAGGAAATGGAGGAGGTATTTTTGAAGATTTTGGAGTAGGGAAGAGGGCAGGTTGGAGGACCGGAAAGAGTGAGATCAGAGGGGATGATTGAGGCAACCAATGGATTGATGATGATCACAGGAGGTGAAAAAGTGGGGAGATTGGTGAGTGAACAAGTGTTTAAATTAATCATCTCCAAGGAGGTGGTAGGAAGGTTGAATGAACAGGGAAGGAATTGTGTGCAGACTTGGAGTTTCTCAAGCCTGTACCAAGTCTGGGAAGATGTTAGGGATGAGATAATTGGTAGATCTCTAAAAATTTCTTAGATAGGTTTCTTGGCTAAATTGGAACGTAGGCTGGACCCAAGTTCTTGAGATCAAATTTGAAGATCTTGTGGTGGGTGGTCAATTTAGTTGGTTTGGTTGATGTTGAAAGCAGTTTTAAATCATGATATATTCATCCCTAAGAGAATCATTACATCTCCATGTGATTGATTTTGAACCCACTTTGGTTTTTATTCTTTACAAACAAGATGATCATCCCCAACAATGACAAGATCATCATCATCAACATGCCCAAAGATCCCAACTGAGGGATCTGATCAAACAATAAAACACAGGGATCAGAGATCACAGATTGAAACCCTGAGTGATTTTGTTTTTTACCAAACAAGGGACTAACTTCTTGAGCCCATAGATGGCTGTGTGAAACTGAAGGACTAAGTTTTTTTTTTTTTTTTTTTTTTGGTAAGGTAAATCATCAGGATTAGGGTAGTAGAACAACACCCTTTCAGATAAGCTTGCAGGTCAGGAAGGCACTCCAAAAATCCATCCAATCAATCCTTATCCTTAGGTTCTTCTTGACCATGTTTGTAGTAAGATAAAAGAAAAAAAAAACCCCAAAAAAAGATGAAGGTTTTTTTTCAGGTTTCTTGAATAGATCTTTCTCAAGTCAAGGATGTGAATCTGTTGGTCCCTTAAAAAAAACTTGAGAATAGATCTTTGGTTTGAGTTCTGTGATCTTGTTGTGGGTTCTACCTCCTACCTTGACTCACTGATTAATCAAACCACCTTGGTACCTCCTAGTCATACATCAAAGCAAGGAAAACTCAGATGGAGAGTTTATCTTATAAAATCAGGGGGGATTTCCTTGATATGGTCAAATTGAGAGCATAGTGAGGCAGATGATTCTTATTCCAAGCTGGTAAGGTACAGATCTAACTTGAACCACTTACTACTTTCACAAATATGCTTCTTGATCCTCATTAAGATATGGTGTCTGAAGTTTTGATCTAGGGGCCAACCCAGCCCAGATGGGGAAGGTATTCAGCCCTTCAAGTCTTCATACAAGTTTTCTCTTGTTCAGCTATGCTATAGTGACCTTTTTTTTTTGTTGCATGGAACTTGGGCTGGGAAAGCAGTCAGAGGTTTTCATGCAAGCTTTCTTGGCAACATCAAGAGTAGAAACTCCTGTCTCCCTCAGGTAGCCCATCAAGGATTGGGTGGGGTGGGGTGTATCTCAAGCCAAGCCAACTTTGACTTGACCACCAGAGATGAAGCCCATTGCTAATCAACAGTCAAGTTGCCTTCCGCATGAGTGTCCCCCCCCCCCACATCTGAATCAAGCCCACCTGTGCTTCTCAATTCTTCCACGTTGTCTTCTCACACAATCAGTTGACTGCTCGCAATGTTTGTTGGTTGGATGAGGCTTGATTGACCACTCTCACAGCAAGAGGGAAAAAAAACAGATGAAATCACATGAGTCCAAGCCTACAATTCTGGGAAAGCAAAAGAAACGAGCCTGGAAATCCAATTGAACAAAACCACCTCGATGGGAATGCTTGGAGGGAAAGTTGAATCTAAGATGTCATGGGATGATCTATAGCGGCTGATTGATAATATTTTTTTTCTGAAGATCAAAATCAATGGTATTACAGTTTCGAAAGACCAAAAAAAAAAATCAAGAACGAGTCACAAGGAGAAGGGCCGAAAACAAACAATGATAAAAGATATAGCATGCGGGGGCCAGTGAAATCTTCTCGATCTTGACATCCTTCACCATCCCTCACCCCAACCTCCGGAG
The DNA here is from genome assembly GCA_025617555.3 of Puccinia polysora. Classification (NCBI taxonomy): domain Eukaryota; kingdom Fungi; phylum Basidiomycota; class Pucciniomycetes; order Pucciniales; family Pucciniaceae; genus Puccinia; species Puccinia polysora. Next base: position 1,162,745 of record CM062616.1, read on the forward strand.
TTATCGTCGTCCCTCATCATATTGGCACGCTTCAACATGGCAAATTCAGCATCGTGAACGATCTCTTCTTCTTCTTGAGCCTGGTCATCATCATCATCGTCATCATCATCGTCGTCGAGGTCATCAATCGGTTGACTTTTGGGCTTGAGTAACGAGACGTGATCGTTAGCTGACTGATCGGAAGATGGATGAGTTGACAAAGCGCCTTTAACAGGACGTTGAAGCTTCTTGGCCTTAGGATCCGATTGTGTTGAAGGTTTTCCAAACAATGAGTTGGCGATTGCATAGTTAATCTTCGAACTTAACTTCTTCTTAGAGTTGATCATGTTTTTCACCGATTCTTCGACCGTCAGTCCGGCTGGGTTGTCCGAGTCTCTTGGTTTCGATTTCGGTTTCTAGAGTAAAACATGATCAACAAAACGATTCGAAACAACCGGGTTAAGTACCTCCCGTCCTCCCTGATCAGGGTCATACAAAAGTGAGATCTGATTAAGTCCAAGAAGGGGATCGTGGCTTACGCTCTTGCCACGTTTGGTAACTTTGAGTTCGCCGTTAGCTTCCCTCTCCTTTTTCTGGGCTACTTTCTCCAAGTACTCTCGGTTTAACTCCATCCAAACTCTCGTTTTCATCTCGACCTCTTTCTCGTTCAAGATGAATTGATCGAGCTCCTCGTCATCCAAATCATCCAGCCTCGCATCCTCCAACTTCTGGGCTGCTTCTCGTTGACGCCTCTCCTTTTCGTCCAGTTCGGTTTGCAAGACTGAGCCGGTACCCGAAGTAAGATGAGATTCGACCTCCTGGGCGATAACCTTTTCGATTTCGTCTTCGAGCCATGCATCGGTTTCAGTCAGCTTGTTCGTCGTCTGTTCGTCTTCTTCGAATTCATGTACTTCGACCTCAGTTGTTTCCGAATCAGCCTCTGATCCAGCCCATCGTTCGTCGGTCGGGCTTGCATCATCTGCGGATTTGCGCTTCAAGCTGGTTTGAGTCAAAACCGGTTCATTTTCGGTTTCCTGTGAAGTCTTGTTTTCTTGAGGCTTCGGATTCGATTGGTCCTCCTCGTTAGATCGACAGGACTCTGGACTTTCACAGTCATGATGCTTACGTTTTTGACGTTTAGATTTTTGAAAAGCAGGTGGGTCTTCAGTTTCTTCCAACCACATCGTACGGAATTCATCGATCGTCATATTGCCGGAGGCTGTCTTGCGAAACTCTTCGAGTCGTTTTTTGATCGTCACATCGGCCATCTTGACGACTTGGACGATCTCAAGCACGCTCCTCCGAAAACCGTTCATTCTTGCGGCTATTAATAAACTAGCACCCGCTATACCTGCCGGTCTTCTACCGGCGGTCATCCAATCCGTATCGAATCGTTTAACTAACCTGGCGGCATCATATGCGACCTTATGAGTGTCATCACCGAACTCTAGGAGGGATGCGAATCGAGATATGTATAAGGAAGGGTCGACCAGTGGAATGTTTTGTAAGCATAGCTCTTTCACGAGCTTCAAATAAGTGGCACCAACGATGAAGACATTGACCTAGACGACCAAACGCCCGTTAGCATCCTATCCGAATCGGGAAGATGGTAGGCAAGAGGACTAACTTGGAGTAAATCGCTGATGTCGATCAGCATCGTAGGCAGCTTTGCCATTCGACAGGCCACGTAAGTGCAACTGGCCAAGACGTAGGGACTTCGCCTGCCCATGACTGGATCGATGGATCGAAGAGAGGACACAAGGGATCAATCTGATGGGATCAAGTGGAAGGATATGATCGACGGTTGACCACTCACCAAATCCGTTCGAGACAGCCAAGGTAAAGAACCGATGAGCGGATTCAGCGATCGAGTCACCTAATCTAAGGGCGTGGGCTAGAGCGGATAGCTTCCTCATCCCCTTCGCCAGGGTCTCAGCGCGTGATTCGGCCGAGGGTTGAGGTCTACCACGAGGACCGCCGATTCTGGCTCGTACTGAGGATGGATGACCCGAGATGAGCTTGAGCAGGTCTCTGGAGCTTAGTGAGATGGAATGGGAGACTGACGGTCAGTAGCACCTAAGGAGCTACCCTGTAGGACGGCAGCACCGGTGGACGATTCACCGAACGTGACATCGGCGACGATCGTGTTCTCATCGACCACACAACCGCAAGCTTTGGGGTGTGTTGGGATGGGGGAAGCGACAGAGCACTGGTTCAGTCATGAGGCATTCTGGAGTGGATGAGATGGGCCAAGAAGGTATGTATGAAGGGAGAGGAGAGGAGACTCAACTGGTACATACGGCGTTTCCGGCGGCAGAATCGTATTCGATGACGGCTGCATCACCGCAGACTGGACATGATACGCCGGGCATGCTGAAGAATCATGAGCAAGGATAAGCTTGCACGGCTTCGAATGAGATCGAGATGAAGAGTGATGGTCAGGAAGGGCAGCATTCAAGTTGAAGCTCGATGGCCAAGCTCACACTGGACCAGCCTAGCGAGCCTCCCATCACCATCTCGAGCAGTGCGCCCGCGATGCGCGCCGCCCAACTGATCAACGATTAAGTACATACATACACCGCGGGCCCAATTTGTCGTCGAGCCACCAGCTCGCGCGACGCTGGTTCGACGGCACGCCCTTAGTGGGCGGAAGCCGTCGAAATAACGTCGGCGAGCAAAAACGTCGAGGCTGGTCGAGAGCCTGCCGACATTTCGACGCGAATTCGACCCTCGGCGCCGCGGAAACGCCGTCGATTCGCTGTCAGAGTCGATTTGACAGCCCTTCGACTCGATGGTCAGAAGGTCAAATATCGGTTGAAATGTCGTCGACCTCAACGAGGCTTCGACCTTTTTTTTTATTCCTTCGGTGGCTTGCTTTTTCGAGCGAATAAATTAATTTATTACTTTATTTTCATTGTTGCTTTTTCGTAAGGCATAATAAATACTACATAATTTATCTTTTTTTGACAAGGGAAAAGCTATAATTGTTTATTACAATCATTTTTTAACAATGAAAAAGATAGAAAATGATAGAAATTGAAAAAAAAAAAACAAATTGTTTTGATTTCTTGAGAGTTCATTCCAATTTGAGGATTTTGGCCTCCGTTGGCATGACTAATGACTCAGTTGTAAGATCATTTGCCATGGTCTTACCATCAAACAAGTCCTCATCCTTTTTCAAGACCGCTTTGGCCCAGCTGTGATGAATTGTTGACAACAATTCAAGATAATATCAAATAATGCAAACAAAAAGGAAAAAAAAAGATGCTTACGCTGTGATAGTAGACAACGTCTGTTGTTTTAATTCTTGCAATTCTCAATTGATAGTCTTCCGGTGTACAGCATCACCATATATAGGACTGGCAAGATGAATTGAGATTCTGAGTTGTAAGAAAGCAAATCTGACCTTTGCTTGGAGAGGGGTTTTGCAGATGAAACTGTTTGCCAGGTTGTGTTTATTTTTGGGTCCAAATGCCTGGTAAATCTGTAATGAAGTCATTAATCAGTTCAATTGAAAGTGATTCCCAACTTGCTTTGGTAAAATAAAATCACATACCTTAACTAATAGTTCGGACAACTTTGGAATGGGTCCGTTCCTTGTGTGGGTACTTGTATCTGTAATGTTATAGAGCAGCTTGGAACCATTATGACCATAAGATTGTAAGTTTGATTTTTGATTCCAAAAACTTACAATGTTTCTTAAAATGGAATTTTTTGTATTTTACCAGTTTGCCAACAAACAATGCAACATATTTTTGTGCAGTTGGGTCATTTGTGTCATAACCAGGGGGCAGGTATTTTTTTTTGACATGGCCTGATTGTCTTGCCAAGAAATCCTGACCAACCAATTTCAATTGATCTGAATATTCAATTTTTTTAAAAAAAGGAGGAAAACTTACAATTGTTGACAGTAGTAGTGAGCCTTTGATTGGCTCACCAAGCAAATTGTTTGTCTCTCCATAGGTCTCAATGTCACATTGGAGGATCTTGGCTCAAATCTCCTCTCAAACCATCAACTGTTTTCATATGCTTGACGTAAGTACTTCATTTTGATGATATGAGACAGAAAGAGCTTACCCGTATGTAGTCACTGTATTGATAAAATTTAATATCGTTCAATTGTTGTAATTGCGTGTCCGAGTTGGTGGCTGTGTTGGATGGTTCTGAAATTGGAAGAGGTTGTCTGGTGGCCTTGATGGTAGAGGCTCAGGTTCATATGGATGAGAACCATCATGAGTTGATGGTCAGTCATCTCAATATGCAAGATTGAAATTAGAGACCGATGGAGATAAGAACAAAAGGAAGTTTGAGTTGGTGATGGTAACATTGGATTAAGCCGATTAACAAAAGCAAGAAACTTGAATCATTATATTGGTCCAAGAGTTCTTTGAGCTCATTCAACAGTGGAAACATGTTGATCATTTTGCTTTGAAACAAATCGGCTGACACATCCTCCAGTGGGCTAGTTGATTGGTGGAGAGATTGATCATCTGAATCTGGGGTGGTATGACGGGATTCAACGGGTAAGCTGGGACGGCTGGGTGAATCAGGATCATCATCCTCAGAATCATCAAGATGTTTTTGCTTGGAAGGATTAAGGTTGGAAGAGTGAAGGGCAGTGGGTTGGGCCAAACAAGGTTGGTTTTGGAAAGGGTTACGGAATGAAGGGGGCATTTCAAGATTGGTTTTGGTTGGGGGGGTGAGAAGGGAGTGATGTATGAAATAACAACAGGGAGGGAGGTAATGACAACAGAGTTTGAAATTGAATTTGAAAGGGGAAAACAACGATTGGTCAATCTTTAAAATCCTGTATCAGACAAGGTTCTCAGGGAATAGTGGGACGGACGGAAAGGGGATTAGGTTACTCAACGGTCATTGGGTCCACAACGGTCGTCACTTGATGATGTCATAGGTTTTTTTTGCTGGTGGGGCCACTGGTTCTTGCATGCGACTAAGTTCTCCAGTCTATCCAATCATCCGGCGCAAAACAACTGCTCCTTCTCAAATCAACTGGATACTAAGCGAGTCAAAATGGATGAGGGTCAGTTTTAGATCTTACTCATTTGCAGGAGGGAATTGATTGTGGACATTGGGTTTTTTTAAAAAGAAGGGTTTGAGGTGATTCCTACGCCAAATGGATTCAAATATCAATGCAAAATATGCCAAGGGAGGCCGATGAATAGCCAACATTGGCAAAGACATGTGAAAACTCCCACTCATCAAATGAAACTTAGCAATGTTGCAAAAGGGACTCACCAAGAACCTACGGAAATGGATTCAAACAATGACTTTGGGAATGTCAAATTGAATGACGACTTGTGGATTGATTTTGATCAAGTCAAATCACCAGTTGATATGGATGAAATCAGTGAAACATTTCTGATCAATCCTTTGGGGATGCAGTTGGATTTGAGCTATGATGGTGATTCAATGGAAAATCAAGATGGATGGAAAGAGTTTGTCCATGCAGAGTTGAATCAAATCCTTAGCAATCCTTCAACTCCTGGGAATTTTGAACTTGATGATGAACAGTTGGAGCTATCACGACAGGGGGGAGATGATCAATGGTTTCCTTTTACAAATAAGGAGGTCAGTAAAATTTTGAGATAAGAAACCAAATACTGAGTAAGAAAAAAATTATTGAGGAAAACTGACCTTGGATAACGGTTTTTTGGTAGGAGTTAGTTGGATCAATGCTTGTGGGTTATACTCACCACATGGTCTCGCGATCTCTCTATGGACAGATTGGGGGGATTTTGGGCCTATGTGGGGTGAAATTGCCGTTGTGGAATTCAATCCGGCGCACACGCGCCTGTATCCGCAAATTTTTGGACTTTGCCACACAATCACAAATGTCCGTGTTGGGGATCCCATGCTTCTCCCTCAAGTTGAAGGGGATCATATCCTGTGTGGGCTATTTTGGAGAAGTTTCAACTTTTTAAATAATTTGGAATTTAATTGTTACTAATTTTTTTTTTCAATGGTTTTTTTTTTGGTTTTCTTTGAACATTCCAGGAGCTTTCCAATCCATATGTGGCCCCTTTTTTGGACTTTTATCCAGAAGAAACCCGTGGATTGGATCATTCCAAGCTATCTCAATCCAAGAAATGGCGGGAACTTCTGTCACCCAACCTAAGAAACCAAATGTTTATTCAGAACTCCCCACATTTTTATATATTTGAACCTGCACAATTGATTTCTCAAGAAATTGTGGTTCCTCTTTTTATTTACTGTTTTGAATCAAAAATATACACCAAATGTGCCCCACTGGAATGTTTCATGCTCAATTCCACCACAGTGAAGATCACCATTCATGCTCAAGGGAATTTCATGGATGCAAATTTGATGGAAATTTGTAGTGATCAATTTCTGAAGGAGTACACCAAAATAGAACAAGATGGAGTCTTCTTATCAGACATCTGTGGCAACAAATTGTATGGTGAGTTGATTGATGAAAATAAAATGATCATGAGGATTTAATTCTCACATTTTGTTTGATTATATTATGCCATTTTATTACAAAGAAATTGATGAAGAAAGGGAAAATATCATCAGTCTCCCTAATCCATGGCATGTTAAGGCTCAGGGAAAGATTATTAGACATGTACCAATAAAACTATATTCAGATGATACTTTTGGAAATATATCAAAGCAATTTAACAAACAAAAATCATTCTACTTGACACTATCTGGTCTTCCTCCTCATTTATCCAATCAAGAATATAATTGTCATTTTTTGTCAACATCCAACAGAGCTGGAGTACTTGAAATGGCAGATAAAATAGTTGAAGAGATTAAGTAAGTCCCAAAATTAATCATCCATTGAGAAGATATTGAAATTTTGAATTTGAAAACAGTCAACTGGCCACCCAAGGATTTTCTGCTTTTTATATCACCATTTCTGAACCAGTTTTAGTGATCACCACAGTCTTATGTTTCTTGGCAGATTCCCCAATGCATGCAGAAGTTACCCACACTCCAGTTCCTGGAATATCACTCAACCCATGTCGGATTTGCAAATTATCTGTCCCCAAGAGGAAAAATAAGCAAACAATTTCTTATCTTCAAAATTTCCTTCAACTTGATAGGAATGGCTTTGAGGTGAATTGTTTAATTCTTGAAATCAAATTGATCATCATTGTTAATTTTTTTTTATATTTCTAGGCTCCTAATCCCACCAGACTTTGGATTGAAACCATTGAAAAGACCCATCATCTCTATGAACTTTCCAAAATAAACCAAAAATCTTTTCAAATAATGTCTTCATCCTATGGTCTTGCGGATTCAATCAACAAGAAATTTATTGAACAAAAGAGAGAACCATCAATCCTTCAAAAAATCCAGGAACTAGAACAAACAGACTACTCCAAACTATTCAATCCATTTTTGAAGCTTGAAGGTGTTTTCCTCATTAAATTAATGAATTTTTTATGATAATCAGACATTGATATTTTTTTAATTTTAATTTTTTTTAAAAGATTTAACAGGATTTGATGGCTGCCTTGACACTCCAGTTGAAATTCTCCATGTGGTTCTCCTTGGTATTGTCAAATACTTGGTCAGAGATTTTATTCAATCATTGAAGAAATCTGAATTCCCATTACTGAGTGGATACATCCAGTCTTTCAACACCAATTCACTCAACATACCCTCTCTTCAGCCAAACTATTTAATCAAACATTCACTGAGCCTGGTTGGAAAAGATTTCAAAATATTACTTCAAGCTGCACCTTTCACCTTTTTTCACTTTATGAATGCTGAACAAAAAATTCTGTGGACCTCCCTTTGTCAACTTTACACCTTCATATTTAAGACTCACATCAAAGACATGAATGAATACCAAACTCAACTGAAGGCGCAAATAAAACACTTCTTATATAATTTGATCAAGATGTCTGGCCAATGGATCAACAAACCCAAGGTTCACATGCTTCTTCACCTCCCAGGCTCAATTTTGCGTTTTGGGCCAGCTAGTCTGTTTTCAACTGAAAAATTTGAAAGTTACAATGGAATTTTACGCCTAGCATCAATTCATTCAAACAAGATCAGTCCAGGATGTGATTTGGCCATCAGCTTCAGTAATTATCAGTCTCTACGTTTTCTTCTCTCTGCTGGTGTGGTATACAATCCAGAGACTCAAACAACATTTCAAAGCAGTTCAACAATTACCAGTATATTTGAAGATAATCCAGTCACTCAACATTCCATGCGTTATAATAGCAAGATTTATCATCCCCTCAACCAATATCCCTTTGCTAAACAAAAATCTGTTCCCAATGCAGAAAGAGTGCAATTTCCTCAGATACTCAGAGAAAAATTCCCTTCAAATGTTTAACAAATTAACCAAATTCAATTAAACAAACATGATATCATCCAAAAGAATCACCATATCTTGGCAAGTTTTTGGCTTTACTTGAAGAGAACAAATTCAAAACATTTACCTTTTTTTTTTCTTTCTTTTTTTTTTTGGCATCAGATTGAATCTCCCAACTCAGTGGATTTTATTGGCAAGATCACTTCAATATGGCAGACTCATGGAATTAGAACCACCAAATATTTTGTCCAAGTAAACAAGCTTGAACCCATGGGAATCAATCCATTCTACAACATGAGGGAATTTGTTGAAACAATCTCTGAATGTACAGTGAATTTTCAGGTTAGAAATTTCTTCCTTTCAATTTCAGATTCCACAGATTCTTGCTTAACAAAAATTGATTTGAATTGAATACAGGCCATCAAAGGCTGTTTGAACTTTCAGCACAATTGCCATGATGGTAGTTTCCAGCTTCAAAAAACCCACATTTCCCAAGTTGAGTGTCAAGATACCTCTCAAAGAACCATGGAAGTTATACATTCAAGCTTCAATCATTGGATTCTTAACTCAGGTGCATTGCATGCAACTGAGGAGAACAGGTCAGTAGCCAGGTTGATCACTCAAACCATTGAACCTGGCCAATGGGTTGAATGTATGACTTCAGCCATGGCCAGGTGGGGTGAGCCAAGACAAGGACATCCCTTGACTCTTGAGGCCAGCACTTCACAAGTAATGCTTTGAATTTTTTGTAATTTAAAAATGACATCCCTTGAAATTAGAGCCACTACAAAAAATCAACAAAATAATAATTAAAATCAACTGGAGTGTAAAATTAAAGAAAATGAGAATTTTTCAAATAAAATGGTTTCAAAACTATACACTTTCTCAAAGAATGATTTTTTTTTGAAAAAATTTGTTTGGAAATTATAAATTTTCTCAGTCCTGAATTTTGTTCTGTATTAATCTTTTTAAAAACCCATCAACCATGGACTGTATTGGTTGTTGGAGGTTGGTGATAAGGAAGGATGAGAGGTTTGAGGGAGAAGCAGCAAGAGGGGAGCTGGCAGTAGTCGCGCGACTACCGGAGTGGCCTCAATCAGGCAAGCCCGCCCCGCTGATGATTTGACGGCGGGGTCGAGGTGACTTCGCCACAACACTGACGGTGGGTCATTGGCCATCCAGCTGTTGATTCGACAAATGGGTTGGTCGACCGTCATTCGTTGGTCAATTAACCGTTGACCGACCTAGCCGTTGATTTGACAGTCGTTCAACGCGGGCGACGTCGAACAGGCCCCTGGCGTCGGATCCGCGGCACCCAACGGTCCAAAGTGGACCCGTGGTGTACATATTTACATAAATATGCACCCCAAGCCAAACCCATACGGCATCTACTGATAATCCTTTAAGATGGACCAGAGTATTGCCCCCAAATTGAGGGGCTGATTGGAATTTAGATTGTTAAAATGATTTTAATCAAGTGAGAAATCTGGGGAATGGATTAAAATAATGGGCCTTTAAACAAATTGGAAATCTAAGGAATGGATTCAACAAATTGGCTGTAGTTTATTTCCCCCAAATTTGGGGAATGGATTGAATAAAAAACATTGATTTGAAAAAATGGGATGCTCTCTAAACGTGTTAAATCTGGGGAATGGATTAAAAAAAAATTAATGAAATCAACAATTCCTCAAGCATTTCAACAGATAATCAATTAAACCAAATCATATGTATCATGGAAATCTCAGCATTTAATTTCAGTGATGGATGGAATTCAAAACCTTACAATAAAAAATGTTGTCAGTTTAAATTGAGATCTTTTTTCCAGGTCGCAACCACGTCCTTTGTAAATTTTCTGGATCTACACCTTGAAAATTCAAACTATAACTACCCATGGGAGGACACCAGATCTTGAATATGAAGACCAAAATTTGAAATTGTATAACCCTTGTGATTTGTTATTTTTCAATGAGAATTCCAAATTGAATGGGAAATTTTTTAAAATCATTTTGAAAGGCAGAAAATATTCATCTGGTTCAGAAATCAAGGTTACCCATGGAATTGCCATCACTCTTCCTAAGGAATCCATCACCTGTAGCTATCTTGGAAAATGTCACCTCTGCTCCCAATCTGACCACAATAAATCAAGTTCAATTTCAAAGACCAACTTTAATATTTTTGAAACATAGAATAACACAATAAATTAGGTAACTGGTACCAAGGTAGTGGTTTCATAATTTTGGGGAGAAAATATTGATTAATCTTTCTCAAGAATGATATTGCTTATTTTAATGAATAATTGTGTTCTGAGGGAGAATTATTCTATTTGAAACTTTTATAAAATTGAGACAATCCCCAACAGAAATTGAAGAATTTTGATAATAAGGATAACCTGCCACACACAGATTTGAAGCAAGTTTCAAAATTTGGAAATATCACCAGCATGTTGAATTTACCAAATTTGCATCAACTACTTGAGGATGTGTCACCTTTTGAAAAACAGAAAAACATTTCCTAAATTCACCACCAAGAACTATTAAATTTCCCTTAAAAGGTATAATAGAATCAATTACCTCTTGAATTAGTGTGTCAGGAAACTAAAGAGAATTCATATGAGTCAAAGGTGCTTCATCACAGATTATCAAAGAATCTTTTTTGAGATATTAATACTTTTTGGAATGCTTTGATATTTTTGAAGCATAGTTTTGGTCTCCAAGGGAATTCTAAAGGTGAGATGAGTTGTTCTTCCATTTGGTAGATTCACAGCTGCTATTCCATTTCCAGCACATTCAAAATGATTTTTACTGACCCACCAGGCCATGAATAAATAATGAAGAGGGTTGAGAGTAATTATATGCATGAATTAATATGCTTCTTTTGACTATCAAAAACATATATTTTTTGAAGATCTGATTGATTTATAGCAGGATATTTTTCTTCAGGAAAGATCCAGTCCCTGTGGAATCTTTTAACCTCCATTTTTTGATCAAGTCTTGGAAAATATGGAAAATCTTATTCAATAGTTGTTCCACATCTTTGAAATATAATTTTGGTGATTGATGTTAATATTTAATTTTTGAGAACTCTTGGGTCTGTAATCCCAGAGTGAATTAAACCTTCCACTGTGAAATTGAACCAAGATTTTCATAGTAAAAGTGGGTTTGCTGGCTGAAAAATGGCCAATAGTATTCTAAACAACTTACCTATTTCAAAAGGGCAAATATCCTCATTGGCCTTTTGCATTTTTTTTAAAAAATGATGATCAACCTCAAGTAAGCCCATGGCCAAATCTGCCTCTCTGAAATTTGGATAAGCAGTTATATTGACTTGCCTTAGGTTTTTAAATGCAGTATCACCAGCAGAATTACTCAACAACAACCTAAGAAACCACCTTTCTAAATCTGAAGGATGAACAGTGTAAATTCTCCCAATTGAACAACCACCCTGACACTGCATTTATTCTATTCTGAGTGAATGGAATCTGAAGTATTGTGGAAAGTCATTATATTTTATTCTCCTTGCAAAACCATTAATTGGACTATTTTGAAATATTATGTGAGCATAGTTGTTCCTTGGGTTAATATTTGAAGAAATTTATCCAGGGCTTCACCTGAATCAAAAAAAACCTGTTGATGGTCAGGAATATGAATATCAAACATATACCTGAACATATCTTAACATTGATGCAAGGCATTGGTACTTTGTTAAAAGGTTAGGATTGTAAGGAAAAACCCAGGAATTACCAATGAGGAAGTTTGTATGATTCCTCCTCAGTAAAATTTTAGTTCAGTTCTGGTGTTTTCTATATATGGGATGACTGCTTTAACCCCCAATTGTAAACAACATGTAGAAAATTTGGAACCAAAAAGTAAGGGGAGGAGGGCATTCTTCTATGTAATTAGTTTGGGAAGTGACAAAGCCTTATGAAGTTGATAAGTGAAAAAAATGAAGTGTGATAATTTCTGGGTTGAGGGGGAAGGACATCAAATAAAGTTGGGATGGAAGGGGGTTTATATAAATGTTCATTTTTCCAAAAAAAAAGCTTGAACTACATGAGGAATTAGTGTTTATTACATGTGTTGTCAATTTCCTCTGTTACAGTCCTTGTGTCCTTGTTACATTTGTTGGCCCTGTATGTGTGTGATATTACAAAAGAAATTTAATATATAAATACAAAGAGGTAGTTGAAAAGTATTAAAAAGAAATAAAAACCAACCTTACATATGTACATACATCACACAAACCCAAATAAATACAAAGAGGTAGCTATGAAGTATTAAAAAGAAATAAAAACCAATCTTACGTATGTACATACATCACACAAAACCAAATACATGCAAAGAGGTAGTTGAAAATTACTCAAAAGAAATAAACACCAAACTTACATATGTAAATACATCACACAAACCCAAATACATACAAAGAGGTAGTTGAAAAGTATTTAAAAGAAATAAAAACCAACCTTACACATGTACATACATCACACAAACCCAAATACATACAAAGAGGTAGTTGAAAATTATTAAACCTTACAACATTTGCACACACATTAGTTGAAAAGAGCAGCCTTGAAAAAAAAGAGCAGAAAGAGAAAAAAAAAAAGCAGACAGAGAAAAAAAAAGCTGACAAATAAAAAAAAAGTGGACAGAGAAAAAGAAATTGGCTGAAAAAAAAGTGGACCAAAAAAAAAGAGGACTGAACTGGATGCAAGAGGTGAAACCTAAGATTGTGGAGAACAATGCTGGCTAGTCAATTGCTTTTGAGGGAGGTCTCCCAAGGAGGAAAAATTTGTGTCACACGGTGTTATGTGAAACCATAAAAACTGTGAAATGAACTGGTCTTTCAGCCGGTTTCATAGCCTTTTGGTAAGGCCTTGCCTCTCAGTTGGTTTTCAGTTGTGCAAGGTATGACACGTTGGTATTTTCCAACCCTCAAAAAATGAATCTTTTTATATTTATAGAATAGGTAGAGTTTTAAAAACCTGGAACAAAAAACAAAAAAAGTTAAAACTAAACATACCAAAATTGCCTTGTCTCTGGAATAAATTGATCAGAAGGGATCAGGAGGATTGAAAGAACAAAAAACAAATTCATACTACTTGAATTGTATGAGTGTGTAGGATCCCCCATAGGCTTGGGGCCAATTTCTTAGATTCCTCTAGAATGATTTGAACTGAACCTTGAATTGACAATCTTTAAAAAAAATTCAGAAATCTAATATATAAGAAGGAAACCAATGATCTTGAAAAAAAATGAAAGGATGATTTCCAAATAATGATAGAATTGTGAGATTGAATTCCATCATTGGGTCCTGCTTCAAAATCAAGTCTTATTGCTTGAATAAAAAAAATTGAAATGCCTCCTCTCCTCAGTATCTAATTTGATCCAATTGCATGAAACATAGAATAAATCCAAAAAATTAGTGCATTCTGATTACCATTTTTGTAATCAAGCATGAGACCAACCATTCCTGGTTAATCACTCATCACTTGAAAAGAAAATCTTCAAATCTTTCATTTCATCTAAAAATAGTGCTCATTCAAGCAATACCTGGTCTTCAAACCTATTGAATCTTTGATCAATTTTAGCTATGGAATTTGAACCTATCTTACATCAAATCTAATTCCAGTCATCATTCAATAGTAAGTTTTTACCTTGTCTATGCCAATCCATAAAATATTACTTATTCCGAATCCATAAAATATTAATATATCTAAATTGAACCAATACAATCATTCCCATTCACAAAAACTTAACTTTTTATCTTGAAATAAATCACAAAATCATTAACTTGTTTGAATTTCCCTCCTCCATTTCATTAAATCACCTTGCAGTTGCATTTTCCATCATCAAACTCAGTCTTGATTTTAGCCTGTACCTTAGATTAAATCTGCTGGAATTTTAGTCTCTTATTTTTATTGCCTAAAACTTGAGTGCAATCACTATTCTCAACTCTGGAGTGACCTTGTTTAGTGTGTACTTTATACTATACAGAGTTATTTATAGTTTTAGTTAAATCTTTATCATTTTTCCTAGTGGGCTATCTTTATTGTCTTGCTCATGAGTATTGAAGTCTAGTGACCTCTTTATATTGTGCTAATTAGTCAAAACTCTAGTGGCTTCTTTATCTATAATCCTTGATGCTATACCCTATCTCAAAAATGTTGAGTGTTTTTAAAGTGAGTGAATGTTCAGTGAAGTTTGTCCATTCTTACCATTTCATCTTGTGAAAATCCTACCTGTAGTTAAAACATATTTTATTCAGCTTTAATATATTTTGTTCACTCATCTTGTCAAACACATGTCAGCCTCTTTGTGCTTAGTCTATATAATCTTCTGGTCCTCAAGTGAATGAAAAACCATCTGTTCTTCCTTACCCTGAGCCAGTGTTCCCCCTTGAATCTTAGATCCGCTCCTCTTAGCATCATAAGAACACTCTCCTCATTCACTTTTTGGAGCTTCCAACTCAAAGTATAACAAAATCTATTTATTGGTATCTTGCTTTTCAATCCTTTCATCAAAGCTTTTTTTGCTTCTGTATAGAAGCAGAAATTCCTCAGGTTTTATCTAGTAATCCTACTACAATGTGGTTTGTTTTAGAAGGCAGAGATTTTATACTGCTGATTTTTTCTAATTCATTTAATACCATAACTTCTTGAATCTTGCTGAGATACACCTCATTGAATGAAGCTTGCCTTGATTTCCTCATGAAAAAAAAAACAATTTTTAACTTTTACTTGGGTTCTAAGATTTTGTCTCAAACTATAAATATAGGTTCTCTAACTTCAAGATTCCCCAAAGCTTTGGTCACCTTCTCTGTGCACCACATATGACTAATACCTGTTCCCCTCTCAGTATGTGGGGTGGGTGTGAAAACTTGCCTTCCTCAGAGTGAGAGTGAAAGGTGTGTTTGCATATTCAGAGTGGATTCTACAAACAGGGAGAGCAGGATAGTTTCATGGTAACAACAGTAAAAATACATAGTTACACACAATTAGAAGGAATACAATTAAATTAGATAGAAATGAGAAAAAACAGTTGAAGTTTTTATTCAAAGCTTCTAGAAAGAAGCTTCCAATTTTATTTGAAAATAACAAAAAAAAATTATTAAAATTGACATAAATTTCAGGGAAATTCAATTTAAGACTTCTTGAAAGGAGTCTAAAAGAAGGAAAATTATCATAATAAGTGATTGATAAAATTAATAAGAAAAGAATTTAAAACTACTTTTAAGTGGAAATAAAAGTTCTAGATATATATTTATATGGAAAATAGATTTCCCTCCCAAATTTGTGTATGCCTGGTTTGAAAGCTTGATGGAGAGGCAAGATAGAAGCTTAGATTTCAGAGAACAACATTGGATACTCAATGGTGTTTTTGAAGGAGGTCAAAGTTGGTATTTGCAAATCCTTGAAAAGGCAATATTTCTATAGAGGTAGATTTATCAACAAATAATCAAGGTTTGAAGCTGATTAAAATAAGACTAAAAGGTGAATCAAATTATTAAAAAAAAACTATTTAAATTCAAGAAAGATTGAATGAAAATCTTGGGAAAATATGTTTCAAGGAAGAAATAAAAACTCCAAAGAGATGAATGAAAATTAAATAAAAAATCTATTTGAAGCAGCATAAAAAACTACAGAAGATCTCATTAAAAATAAATTCAAAATGTGTTAAAATCTAATTTGAAGGGGAGTCAAAGCAGTATTAAAGAAGAGTATAAAATACTAATGAAAACAAAAAAGGAAAAAAAATCAAAAATTGGTAGGATTTCAATTTAAAGGACCTTCAAAGCAATGTTAAATATAAAGAAAATATGATATAATCAATTAAAATTCAATTTTAATTCTTTTTGGAGCAGCTCAAAAGCATAATGATTCTAAAATTAAATACACAAAAATTATAAAAAATTGAATTAAAAATTTCATAGGAGCTTCAAAGAAGATTAAAAAGAATTATAAAAAAATTGATTTTCCTGATTTTGGTTTTTAGCCATTTTGATTAACTTTGCATTATTTATTATTTATACTTGAATATTCTTTGAAGAAGATTCTAATTTAAACTTGTTTAAGTTATTACAAATTCTTCAGTATCTATCCCCTCTCAAAGCTTTTGAGGGTGGGAGATCACAACTAACCCTGCCCCAATTGAAGAAGGAAATGAATTTTCTGCCCAAGGAAATTCATGGAAACCTCATCAATTTCAGTTCAAATTATGTTCTTTGCTTGCAGAAGTTTTATGAAAAATTAATGAAATCAAAGAAAAGTTTGCATATCTCTCTTCAATTTGATTAAGTTTTTCAAAGCCTTCCTTGAGAATGGAAGTTTTGGAATAATTGTCTCAATTGAAGAGAATTATGGAGAATTTCCTTCAATTGAAATGAAGTTTTCAAAAATTCTTTGGGTTGTAAAGCATGCTCCAAGTTATGAATAGGGTATATCAGAATTAGAAAAGACGCCATTAGAAACCCACATTTTTTTTTACCCAACACACCATTTTAATGGGAGGTTTCTGAAATACACATACCCCCTAATTGGTGTATTTGAAAATGGTGGGGTTCATGAAAATGGCGGATTACAAACACCAAATCCTCCATTTATGAATCTTCATCCATTACCTTGCAAAACACCCAAACACCCCTCCATCATCATCATTTTTCATCCGCAGCCATTTTGGTAAAAACTGAAACTTTTGGACTGTCATCCTAATACTATCCAATATGTTTCACAATTTTTGTGTTCTATTCAACCTATTTCTCCTCTACTTCCATCACAACCTCTTAATACCAGTCACCAGTCAATCCACCATGCAACAAACCACTGGCCTTGATTTGCTTCTGGTTCTGAAATCTTCATTGGTGATTTGAGATTAGCTAGTCTGAAGTCATACTTATCCTCTAAAAAGATCCTGGCCAAGTTTTGCCAAAGTATTTTTAGTCTGTGGACCAATTCCAATCTCAAAATATTTAGAGAGCCTAAGATGAAGTCAATGATTTATTCCAATTCAGAATCCTTTGGATCAATTGTTGATAAATCCTAACCCTTCAGCTTGCAATCATCTTATCAGTGGCTCAATATCAATTTAAAAATCTTCAAAGGGTCAAATTTTGATGAATGGTTCCATTGGTATGAATTTCTTCATTGTTTTAGACACCATCTATCATCTACATTCCAGGGCAAAGTTCTAGAAGCTCAGGAGATCTCTCTCACAACTGTTATCCCTTCACATCCTCTTGTCACTCATTACACCTATCATAATGAAACCCTCTAGCCCAACACAATTGAGTCTTCTTCTTTATAATATCCTCTTCCTCCTCCTCTTTTTCTTTTCCTCCTGAGTTTGTATATAATTTCTTTTGATTACTCCAAAAAAAAAACCCTACCATTTTTCTTCAAAAAGGATTGGTTCCTACTATAGTCCAGTCCATCAATCCAATTGAATTAATAAGATAAGGATACTGATGGTGGAGGAGGATGATGATAAAGAATGATTGATATAATTAAGAAAATTAGAGTGGAGTGCAATGATGAATTGGGAATGAAGATGAGTTATGATGATTGATAGTGGATGTTGGGCTTGGAGATGGGGGAGGAAACAATGCAATGGCATTTGGTGCCCTGTTTGAGCATACATAGATCAATTAAGAAGTTTAGAAGTTCTCTCTTAGGAAGAGTTTTTAGGTGATCACAAATACTAGATTCTCAACAACACCAATCTGAATCAAATCATAAAAATTGTGGCATAAAGACAATAGGGATGTGAGGGAGAAAAATGAATGGTAAGTGGGTTTGGAGATCAAGTTGTGTGGAGGTGGCTTGCTTCAATGATAGATCAGGTTGCATACTCAGCAATGAGCTTTGATAATCTTTGTTTGATTTTGGGCACATTGTGAAGGATTGACAGGATTTCGAGGGGGAAATAGTGTCTTCAAATGAAGGAAGATAGATAACAGAGGGATAAGATAAATTCAAAGAATGTTATTTTGATTGAATATGGAGAAATAATTGGGACTTCTAAGGATTCAAGGTTTGAAGGGAATTACAACTGGTCATTAAAAGAGATGAAGCAAAAATAGATGCAAGCTTGGATGATAAGATGAGGCTCTCAAGTAGACACAATGAGCCACTTGGGTCTATTTACCCCTTGGTTCTATTTCCTTTGGTACTATCTCTGCAAGGAGGATGGAGTTCTTGTTTTAGTTTTTTCTCTTGCTGGTAGTTTCTCTGTTTCTTTGTTCTTACCTTTTCTGGGTCTTGTGTCTTTGAGTTTCTGTGCTCTAGCTTGGATAGCCATTGGCTGCTGATTTTTAGTCTGAATTTTAATTTTTGATTGACTGATTAGCTTTGGGTTCATGCTTGGTCTGTGATTTTTACCAAATTAATATGTGGTTTCTGTTCAACTCATCTAGAAATGTTGGGGGGGGGGGGTCGCAATTGGGCTGAGCCTGGGATTTACTGGATGGATTGTTGAGGATGACAATTGGAGGGAAGGGAAACAAAAGCCTGGGAATTGATGATCCAGTTCTAATAGTTCAGAAAGTCCACACTGTTATTTGAGATTGGTCAATTGAGCCAAAGCTGATTGCAATTTGAGATGAGGATGTATGACAGGGGATATTGATGGACTGGGGTCATGCTTGGTTTCTGTTGCCTGGTTTGAAGAGCAATAGTCAATCAAAGATCTGAGATCAGTTTTGTGGGTTGAGTCCAGGATAGATGAGGATGATATCAATTGATACTCCAATTCTGCATTGTTCTCCTTGGAATAATCATTGATTGATTTTGGGCAATGATCTAGATATTGCTGGGCTACTGCCTTGTCTCCAAGTAGTCCTTCTCCAAGATTCAATGGTAAAAAGGATTCAAAGGATGGTTGACCTGAGGATAGAAGATGGGAGATGGGGAGTATTAAATGAACTAGATTTAGCTGATGAGACAGCATTTGATGTACTAAAATTGTGCATTTGATAGCCTGGATGACAAATAAATGAGATTATAAATCAAGTAGCTTGAGTCAGTAGGGATCATGTTGTTGGCTGTTTTTGGGTATTGATGGGGATAAGATAAATGAATCCATTAATAAAAAACATGCACACACACCATCCAAGCTAATATCACACCAGTCTGAGTCTGAGGACAGGATGAGTTGATGGTACTTACTTGCATTCCTTGGAACAGTTCACATTGCCTTGGAACTTCACCCCAGATTGATTGGATGGGAAGGAGGGCAAGAGTAGATGTACAGGATCAAAAATGAGGGGGTAAATGAGAAATGAGAGAGCATGAGTTGGGATGATAAAGGAGAAATAAGGAGGATCAAGGGTTATATAGTATATTGGACAAAAACCCACTTATTTCCAGGTAACTCTGACATTCCTGATATGAAATAAGTGGGTTTTTTTGATTTTGAATGGTATGATTGAAATTGGGGTATTTTGCTGAAACATGCCATTTTTTAATGGCAAGTTTTATAACTCTGATAAACCCTAGTTTATTTATTTCTTTGATAAATTCATAACATTTCTATTTCTGTTTTTGCTTTTTTTTCAACGGGTTTTCAATATATCAATATAGAAGGGATTCATTTATCCTAGTCCAAATTTTGACTTCTGCTTTACTTTTGGGTTTAAAAAATGGTTCAGAGTTAAATGTATTGGCATCTCAGGGAAATAAAAAACAAATTGGCTCAAAATTTGATCTAAAAACAAAAAGGATCTGCATCATACCCTTGATGGTTTAAAACCAATTAGATTAATGGTCTCTGAAAGCATACAACATTATAAACCATCTGGTTATTGAATTTTTAGTTTTTCAAGATCCCTGACTGAATTTGTGGAACTTATGAAATTATAATACCAAGGCAAAAATTCAATCTATTCCTTTTGATCATTCATGCCTGTTGAAATAATGTCCTAGTTGCATTTGATTCTTTGAATGAACAATTAACTGGAAGAAAAATTATTATTGGAGAAAAATCATTAAACTGGGACAGCTGGCCCCTAAATTTGAAAAACCTTCTTACTTATTTTTCATTTTCCTATCTAGTTCTTCTGTTCCACCCCCTTGTCTACCATGCTTCTTTTTCTTTCTTTTTCTTTCTTTTTCTTTCTTTTTCTTTCTTTTTCTTTCTTTTTCTTTCTTTTTCTTTATTTTTCTTTCTTTTTCTTTCTTTTTCTTTCTTTTTCTGTCTTTTTCTTTCTTTCTCTTTCTTTTTCTTTCTTTTTCTTTCTTTTTCTTTCTTTTTCTTTCTTTTTCTTTCTTTTTCTTTCTTTTTCTTTCTTTTTCTTTCTTTTTCTTTATTTTTCTTTCTTTTTCTTTCTTTTTCTTTCTTTTTCTTTCTTTTTCTGTCTTTTTCTTTCTTTTTCTTTCTTTTCCTTTCTTTTTCTTTCTTTTTCTTTCTTTTTCTTTCTTTTTCTTTCTTTTTCTTTCTTTTTCTTTCTTTTTCTTTCTTTTTCTTTCTTTTTCTTTCTTTTTCTTTCTTTTTCTTTCTTTTCCTTTCTTTTCCTTTCTTTTCCTTTCTTTTCCTTTCTTTTCCTTTCTTTTCCTTTCTTTTCCTTTCTTTTCCTTTCTTTTCATTTCTTTTTATTTCTTTTTCTTTATTTTTCTTTCTTTTTCTTTCTTTTCCTTTCTTTTCCTTTCTTTTTATTTCTTTTTCTTTCTTTTTTTTCTTTCTGTTTCTTTCTTTTTCTTTCCTTTTCTTCCTTTTTCTTCCTTTTTCTTTCATTTTCTTTCTTTTCTTTCTTTCCTTTCTTTTCTTTCTTTTCTTTCTTTTCTTTCTTTTCTTTCTTTTCTTTCTTTTCTTTCTTTTCTTTCTTTTCTTTCTTTTCTTTCTTTTCTTTCTTTTCTTTCTTTTCTTTCTTTTCTTTCTTTTCTTTCTTTTCTTTCTTTTCTTTCTTTTCTTTCTTTTCTTTCTTTTCTTTCTTTTCTTTCTTTTCTTTCTTTTCTTTCTTTTCTTTCTTTTCTTTCTTTTCTTTTCTTTTCTTTCTTTTCTTTCTTTTCTTTCTTTCTATTGCAGAGCAAGCTGCAAAAGTAACAGAAATAACATAAAAATAATAAAAATAAACTTAACCTAAGAAGGAGAAGGAAAAACATAAATATTATTGGAAATATGGATTCTCCACCCCAAATTAGGTAGGGTCTATCACTGACCTCACCCTTGAAATCCCACTCCTTATATTTTTAAATAATTAAGGAAAGAAAGACCAAAATACCACAGCACCACTACTGAACTTTTTGGCCAATTTAATATTTCACATGTATTGTCACGTATAGGTTTCACAACTAAAATTCAGTCAGAATTGAGGTGTTGTGTATATTTTAGGAGTTACAGACGGAAATGTGTTCTGTCACAATTCCCACATGCAGCCGCGGCAGCCAATTCACCCGCGTTCCGCTAAGCTACAGCTCTTTCACTCTGTCAAAGTTTTTTATGCAGCCCTGGTCCATTCTACATATGTAATAAATGTTCCCGTGGATAGTATATAGTCTAAAAATACATAAAATCATATAAAAATTTTTAAATAACCTTTATACGTATTTTTTTTTAAATATAATTCAAAGTACCAAAAATGTCGAAAATAAGATAATGAATACTTCTAAAAATATATTCAAATACTTGAATATACTATTATGAGAATTGAAAGACATCAAAATTTTTGTGACATACTAAGGAAACTTATGATGTAAAAATATTACATGAATACTCATGACTTACATTTTTAAGTAATTATTTTAGTACATCATTTGAATTTCAAAAATAAGGAGTAAAATCAATATCATGACTTTACTCCAAATATTTAATACATAATGAGAACTAACCTTAGATCAGAATATCCATAGGAATGTCTATTAAGATAATTATTAAATTACTGGGAACATTTACTAAGGATAATTAATTGAATAATAAATAAAAAGGACAGATTAGTGTTATTCACACTCCCAAACATCAATTATAAAGTAGAATAATTCTCATACCCTGTGGAATTAGATGCTACCCGTGTTACAGAACCAAGAAAACGTGACAGGCTACCACTGGTTACCCTGCTAGCCTCAGTGCCCATCCCTTTGAGCCCCTGTACCCCTTAGAAGGACAATATTGGGACTCCAAAAGCTATAAATAAAGAGCTCTTTAGAGGATATTGATACCCAGAGACCCAGTTATATTTATAACCAGACACTGTGCCAAGGTAATCAAATACTTATAAGAGATAAGTAAGTGATTTATGGCTTTATTCTGATTAATAATATCCCTCCTCAACCCTCTTTTATCAATTTAAACTGCTGAAAAACCTTATAACCCCAGTATACAGGTTTAACCCATCAGTGCATGTCCCAAACAGATACCCAAAGGTTATAAAAATATACCAGTGAGTCTTATTATCCTTTCTCTGTTGTGGCAGCTTGGTTACAAAGCCCTGCCACTCCACTGTGTATTTTATATACATATTATCTTTGGGCAAAATATCCTTTAAACTAAAGGGCCCAAAGTAACCAGGCCTATGTGTTTTCATACTGAATTCCCTGAAGAGAGGTGTTAAAGATCCCCAATATAATTGTGGCCCCTCTATAAAAATATTTAATAATCAATTTATCTATATTGATTTATAAAAATAAACTATATCCAAACCAATTAACTTTGCAATAAGCTGTATCCAAATATTTTACAGATTTTTGCTGCATTTATTAAATAATATATTTATTATTTATTCTTTCACCTCTGGTAGCTAAAGGATAGCAAGGGTCTTGGCATCCAGGAGGCTGACAATTGGGGGTCTGTCCGGGAAATATTCCATTTTATTATATTTAATACCTTGGACCAGAAATTTCACGTAAAATTAAATCAAAGATAAATTTATCAGACTTTTTAACCGTTATTCATCATTAAATTATTTTGCAGTGGATTTAAAAACTAATTCAGAATTAATAATCTGTTATTTAAATATTTTTAAGATAAGAAAAGAAGAATATATTAAAAATTATAAACCTACTGGTTGGGAAGCTTTAACTCAAGCTGAGCAACTTAATATCTCTTCTGCATGTAAACACTTAGATAAAATCCTTGAAAAAGAAGATTTTGAGAGGCGTATCAACTTCCAGGCCCTATTAAGAAAACATAAAGCTTGGAAGAAGTACCATATAAATTAATTTTTAAAATATAAAAGTAAGTATAAAACTTGTATTACCATATTATTTTTATTAAAATAAGATTAATATATTTTTGACCAATAGAATAAGCTTCCACCATCAGTGAACCCTCCTATACCAGAAACCACCACCACTGAAACTGATTCATTGGATCACAAAGTCCCAGATATCTCTGGACGCCCTGAAAATATTGATTGAAAAGGTGAAGACCTCATTGCGAAACACCAAGACCCCGTAGGATTACCTATTAAGGACCAATTTAATCCCAATAAAGTCCTGGTACCTTTGAATATCAGCTTAAGTGAGTTCTAAATAAAACTTATTTTTACGGATTTTTTTCTGTAGAAAAATACTTATAAACATTTTATTCAATATGAATAGACGTAACACAAGAGCCTCAGTGAGAATTCCCTCCTATGGATCTTTGCCAGGAGCCCCCAGTAACCGTGAGACAACCAATAATGACAACCATGAGGGTACTGGAACCCGTGAATCAAATGTTGATGGACAAGGAACAGCCCCAAGTAATTCTGCCCTCCCCTAACCTAGAGCTGGAGAAGGTAGTAGAATTAAGCCCCCCTCCATTACAAGAAGATTCCCTGCAGCCACCCCAGCAGAATCTGGCCAAGGAAGGCATGATCAAAGACTTATTCAGAGAGTGTGTGAAATATTGGGAAGAGTTCAAAGAAGCCCAAGCTAAAGAGGAAATTGTATCTATGAAAAAAGATAATCTCCCAGGCAAAAGCTACCCAGATAGCTCTTCAGAAAATGATTCCAAGGAAAGAGGTAGAATCCTACGTAGAAAAGTGGAATCCTTGGGATCAATTAGCCCAACTGAAAGGAAAAGGATCAGGAAAGAAGAGATCTTCTTCCCATACAAATCCAAAGGGAAAGAAGGATTGGGATCAGATAATATCCTTAGCTCAAAAGTGGAAAAAGGTGTACAACAATTAGCCTCTAATTCTGAACCCAGTAACTTGTCTAAACCAACCTCTGATGTAATTACTTCCTTTTCTAATGATATGCGCCATAATTTCAAGATTTTTTGTGGAAGTTTGGACGGTGTTTATACCCAGATGGATAAGCTAACCTCAGTAGCAGCCAAATTAAATAATAACCAAAAAAACTGTAGGAATAGAAGATATTAAAGAACATACAGAACAATTATTGGAGACAATTAATCAAGGTAAAATCAGAAAGACTCAAACAATTGAGAATATGTTATCAGGTATCCAAGAAGATTTTATTATGTCTTTTCAACCTTTAAAAGAAGAATTGGTAACTACCACTAACAGCTCCATTCTTTCCCTTAGTGAGAAATTAGATCTGCTTAGTAATAAAGTGGACCTGCAACTTAATCTGATCAAGAATGATCTTAGAGACTTAAAAGTCCATCTGACCAACCCCTTGGGGAGTACCACAGAGGAACCAAAACCTCCCAGACAAACAACTACACCTTATGCATCACCCTTACTAGGAATGCATAGGAGTGACACCTTCAAGCCTAGTACTACTCCTGAAATGGAACAAGCCCTCAAACCTTTACCCCCAATTTCTGAATGGCCTAAGTTCTCTGGTGAAAGAGAATACAATCTTATAAATTTCATTAAATTTATTGACTATAATATTAACTCTTATGACTTACCAGAAGCTATAGCTGTAGTCAGGCTGCCCAGACTATTTGAAGGAGTAGCTTTAGACTGGTTTATCAGTAAAAGAGAAGAATTAGGATCCTTACCATGGTATTCATGGAAAATTCTAATTAAAGAACAATTTGGTTCTAGAATGTGGAAAATAAAAATGATGAAAAATTTTGAAAATTCCTCATTTGACCCCTCCAAGGATAAGCCTCACAAATGGCGTTTGGAACAGAAGAGAAGACTAGATTTCTTCTATCCAGATGCTGATAAAGAGGAAGTAAATGAAAGACTCCTCAAATTGTGTCCTGGAAATCTTAACCATAATGTAAGATGCAGGATTAGTATGGATGCGGACTTACCAACTCTAATGAATGTGTTAGAAGAAGTCATAGACATGAATGGTTTAGACAAGAAGGTTCCTTCTAGACCTAAAGAGAACTTCAACATTAACAAAACCAGAGAACAACCCCCTCTGATAAATAACTCTGATAATAAGAAACCTAATTAGAACGGGGACAAAGATAGAATGCCTGGAACTTGTTGGAATTGTAACAAGACAGGGCATATGAGACAAGACTGCCCATTACCAAAAAGAAAGATAGCAGTCTTGGAAGGAGAGCAGGAGGTTGAATGGAATCAGAACTATGAAGATATAGCTGATACTGAAGGATCCCTTTCTGAATGTGAATTGATCCTGACCAACCCTGTTAATGTTATAGAAGGAGATATAGGCACTTCTATAGAAATCAATAACATCCATGGGGACTCTAGTTTTCCCCAAAAATGGGATCCTACCATAATTTCTAGACATATCACAGACTTTAAACCATTAACAGTTAAACCTATGAGTGGTAAGAGTTATACTACTGGTCAAACTTGCTATGCAACAGGATTGTATAGAGACAGACCTATAAGGTTATTACTGGATAGTGGAGCTTTCTGCTCATGTGTCTGTACTGAATTCTTAAACAAATGGGATCCCAATTGGAAAGAACACCTTCTGCCCATCCCAAAAGCCAAGTTTAGATCTTGAAAATCTACCATGAATGCTATTGGAGTATGGACTTCTCCTATAATATTACCCCATACTAAAGGATCTTTGAGAATACAAGTGGAATTTGTGGTATTGCTCAACAGATTATGTGACTAACTGATAATAGGTAATGATGCTTTATGTCTATATGGTATAGATGTGTTCCAGAGTAAAGGGAGATACTTTATGCTGGGTGGTAATTGGGAAAAGAAGTTTAAGATATGCACCATCCAATCTAACTTCCCCTCTTCCACTTATCAAAAGCATTTAGAAGACTTTCATCAAGAATACTTCTCTCAAGCAGCTCCAAATATGAAAATTTCTGAGGAACAGAAGAAAGATATATTGACAGTTTGCTTTGAGAACCAAAATGCTTTTTGTACTAAAGATCATCCCATTGGTGATATCAAAGGACATGAAATGGTATTAACATTGACTATCAAGCCTCCTTATCCTCCAAAATTAATAAGACAAGCTTGTCCCTCTAGTCCTAAGTCTAGAATAGCTCTTGAGGAACACATCCTAGAACTGATAGACTTACAAATATTAAGGAAAGTAGGGCACAATGAGCAGGTGGATGTGACCACACCTGTAATCATAGCTTTGCATATGACAAGTCAAGAATGGTAGGAGACTTCAGAATGCTCAATAATTATACTCAGGCAGATTATTATCCTATACCCCAGATTGATCATGCTCTACATAACTTGTCAAAAGCAAAATGTATCACTACTATGGATATGCTTAAAGGTTTCCACCAGATACCTATAAGCCCCAACAGCAGAAATTTTATGAGAATAAGCTGTCATTTGGGAATATATGAATATCTTAGGATGCCCTTTGGTATAAAGAATGCCCCATCACACTTTCAGAGAACAATGGATACAGTTCTATGTACATACATCAGAAAAGGATGGATGATGGTATATATAGATGATGTTATCATATATGCTGATGATTGGGATACTAATATCAACCAAATAAGATTAGTACTCCAAACTATCTCCAAAGAAGGATTAAAAGTATCCATGAAAAAATGCAACTTTGGATATGGAGAATTGAAAGCCCTAGGGCATATAGTCTCTGGTCTAACTCTAGCTGATGATCAAAATAAGATAGCTGCTGTCATGAACAGACCCATGCCTCAAAACAAAACAGACTTACTGTATTTCATTATTTTTTGCAGTTACTATAGACAATACCTACCAAAGTTTGCTATGCTAACTAAAAGTCTGTTTGAAATATGCAACAATAACACTCTATTTGAAATGACACATGAGGGATTGAAAAACTATGAGGAACTAAAAACAGCTATGACCTCTACTCCTTTACTCATTCAACCAGATTACTCCAAGCCCTTTAAACTGTACATTGACGCCTGTATGGAAGTGTTAGGAGCTGCTCTACATCAAGAAAGAATAGAAGAAGACAGAACAGTGGAGAAACCAGTACTCTTCATATCTAGACAGATCAAAGATACAGAAAAGAGATATGGAGCAAGTCAGTTGGAATGCTTGGCTCTATTATGGGCTTTAGAAAAGCTACACTATTACTTAGAAGGCACCACTTTCCAAGTGATCACAGACTGTAATGCTGTAAGAACTCTCATTAGCATGAAAACCCCCAGCAGACATATGCTGAGGTGGCAAATTGCTATACAACAGTATAGAGGTCAGATGACTATAGTGCATAAAGCTGGAGCTAAACATCAGAATGCTGATAGTCTAAGTAGGAATGCTTTGCCTAATGACTCTAGCAATCCAGCATATGACCCTGAGGATCAAGATATCTTTCCTATCTTGAACATCAATCTTTTTGCATTAAATGCTCCAATCATGGGGATCCACTTATGTGAATTAGATACTGCTTTCTTTAATCTAGTGAGGGACAACTACTCCCCTGAAATCAAGCTGATGATTACCATTATGGAATGTGAATCCCCAGAAGCAGCTCTGATAAATAGTTTACCTGCTTCATTACTTAAACCCTATAAAGCAGGAAGGTTTACCTTTTGGGATGGTCTCCTTTACTACAGACACCAAAATTCCAGTGTATTAGTACTAAGCAACAAAGAACATATACAGCACATACTCCAAGAATGCCATGATAACTGTTCATCAGGGCATCTATCCACTGAAAGAACCTTGGAGAAAGTAAAACAAACTGCTTGGTGGATAGACTGGAAAGAAATCACTATTAAGTATGTTACTAGCTGTGAGACTTGCCAAAAATCTAATCAAACTACTGGCAAAAGGTTTGGACTCCTACAGAAGATCTCTGAAACCAAAACTAGATTGGAAATCATTAATATGGATTTTGTCACCGGCCTCCCCCCTGGAGGTACTCATTCATATAACTCTCTCCTGGTTATAGTTGACAGATACTCTAAGAAGGCAAAATTCTTACCTAAACACAAGGAAGATAGCGCTATGGATGTATCTCTACTATTTTGGTATAGGATCATAGCTGATGTTGGTATACCCAAGATTATAATCAGTGACAGAGACCCCAAATTCACCTCTGAGGTTTGGAGGAATCTACATGATATACTGGGTACTACTCTAGCATTTTCTACAGCATACCATCCCCAAACTGATGGATTATCTGAAAGAATGATACAGAACCTAGAAGATATGTTAAGAATGTTCTGTAGCTTTGGTCTAGAATAAAAAAAATCAGATGGTTATTGCCATGATTGGGTAAGCCTACTCCCAGCTCTAGAGATGGCTTATAACAGAAGTAAACATTCTACTACCAAAGAAGCCCCTTACATACTAGAAAGAGGATGGATTCCAAAACTCCCTAGGAATAAATTGAACTATAACTTAGCCACCATTCATCCAAAATCTCTTGACTTTAAGAAAATTATAGATCTAGCAAATAATCATGCTCAAAAGTTTGTAGAAGAAGCAGTATAACACAACAAACAAAGATGGGACAAATCACATAGGGAACCTGACTTTAAAATAGGAGATCAGATCTTGATATCCACTACCAACTTCAA
This sequence comes from Puccinia polysora, assembly GCA_025617555.3. Taxonomy (NCBI): domain Eukaryota; kingdom Fungi; phylum Basidiomycota; class Pucciniomycetes; order Pucciniales; family Pucciniaceae; genus Puccinia; species Puccinia polysora. Next base: position 1,191,854 of record CM062616.1, read on the forward strand.
CAATCTAGAAGGTAACAGAAAGCTGAAACCATCATTTGTTGGACAATTTTCTATCAAAAAGATGCATGGCAAAAATGCTGTAGAAGTAATCTTGAGTGAAGAATTATCAAGAAAACACCCAGTATTTCCTGTTAGCCTAGTAAAACACTTTCAACCAAGAGAAGGTACCAACCTCCCTCCAGCAATAATCCCAATAGAAACTGACCCTGTGAAATAAAAAGGGAAAGTCAGCAGGATATTGAGAGGCATGAAAGAGAGAGTGCAAGGAAAAGATGTTAGACTATAATTAGTAAGATACAAAGGAGAATCTGCAGACAAAGATGAATGGTTACCAGAGAATAATATACCTGATGGACCAATACATCTTAGAAAGTACAGAGCCAGAAAAAGGAACTGAAACACACATGGAATTAATTTTTTTCCCAACATGCTCCAGATTTTTTTTCAGATATATCTTGGAGTGGGGGAATGTCAGCTTGCTACTATTGAAAGCAAGCTGCAAAAGTAACAGAAATAACATAAAAATAATAATAATAAAATTAACCTAAGAAGGAGTAGGAAAAACATAAATATTATTGCAAAAATGGATTTTCCACCCTAACTTAGGTAGGGTCACTCACTGACCCCACCCTTGAAATCCAACTCCTTATATTTTTAAATAATTAAGGAAAGAAAGACCAAAATACAACGGCACCACTATTGAACTTTTTGGTCATTTAAATATTTCACATGTATTGTCACATACAGGTTTCACACCTAAAATTCAGTCAGAATTGAGGTGTTGTATATATTTTAGGAGTTACAGACCAAAATGTGTTCTGTCACAATTCCCGCACGCAGCCGCGGCAGCCAATGCACCTGTGCGCCGCTGAGCTACAGCTCTGTCACTCTTTCATAGTCGCGTACGCAGCCCTGGGCCTCTGACAAGTACGCAGCCACGGGAATACGGGTTGACAAAGTGACAGGCAGCCTGAGAAACCTAGGTACCACGTAAACATGCTACAACCTACACAGGAACATTCTACATATGTAATAAATGTTCCTGTGGATAGTAGATAGTCTAAAAATACATAAAATTATATAAAAATTCTTAAATAACCTTTATACATGTTGTTTATTAAATACAATTCAAAGTACCAAAAATGTCGAAAATAAGATAATGACTACTTCTAAAAATATATTACAATACTTTAATATACTATTATGAGAATTTATAGACATCAACATTTTTTTGACATACTAAAAAAACTTATGATTTAAAAATATTACATGAATACCCATGACTTACATTTTTAAGTAATTATTTTAGTACATCATTTGAATTTAAAAAATAAGGAGTAAAATCAATATCATGACTTTACTCCAAATAGTTAATACATGATGAGAACTCACCTGAAATCAGAATATCCGTAGTAATGTCTATTAGGATAATTATTAAATTACTGGGAACATTTACTAAGGATAATTAATTGAATAATAAATAAAAAGGACAGATTAGTGTTATTCACATGTCCAAACATCAATTATAAAGTAGAATAATTCCCATACCCTGTGGAATTAGATGCTACCCGTGTTACAGAACCAAGAACACGTGATAGGCTACCACTGGTTACACTGCTAGCCTCAGTGTTCATCCCTTTGAGCCCCTGTACCCCTTAGAAGGACAATATTAGGACTCCAAAAGCTATAAATAAAGAGCTCTTTAGAGGATATTGATACCCAGAGATCCAGTTGTATTTATACCCAGACACTGTTCCAAGGTAATAAAATACTTATAAGAGATAAGTAAGTGATTTATGGCTTTAGTATGATTAATAATATCTATCCTCAACCCTCTTTTATCAATTTAAAATTCTGAACAACCTTATAACCCCAGTATACAGATTTAAACCATCAGTGCACGTCCCAAACAGATACCCTAAGGATTTAATAATATACAAGTGAGTCTCATTATCCTTTCTCTGTTGTGGCAGCTTGGTTACAAAGCCCTGCCACTCCACTGTGTATTTTATACACATATTATCTTTGGGCAAAATATCCTTTGAACTAAAGGGCCCAAAGTAACCAGGACTACATGTTTTCATACTGAATTCCCTGAAGAGAGGTGTTAAAGATCTTCAATATAATTGTGGCCCCTCTATAAAAATATTTAATAATCAATTTATCTATATTGATTTATAAAAATTAACTATATCCAAACCAATTAACCTTGCAATAAGCTTTATCCAAATATTTTACGTATTTTTGCTGCATTTATTAAATAATATATTTATTATTTATTCTATCACCTCTGGTAGCTAAAGGATAGCAAGGGTCTTGGCATCCAGGAGGCTGACACTATTTCTCTTCTATTCTCTCTTTAGTTCCTTTTTACTTTTACTCTTACTTTTCCTTCTCCTTTTAATCTTCTTTATCCTTTTCCTTTTCACTTCTACTTCTTCTTCTCCTTTTATTTTAAATCTCCCTTTTCAGGATGGTTCCTCTGGTTTCTCAAATTTTGGTTGAGAAATCCTGCTGGTGATACTTCTTTTTATCACCTAAAATAGTTCAATTTAATTTCTTACTCACACTTCACAGAAGCAGATTTTCCCAAGGTTCTACTCAAGGATGATGATCCTTTGGAAAACAATATGAAGGAAGCTCATGAATACCTCAATACATATTAAATCAGCTTTTCATTTGGAATTATCTTAGAAATTCTTTAATAGGAAAACCCACAATTCTTATGGAATCTATCATTAAATCTTATGGTTGAAGATTTAGTTTATTCTGGAATCAAATACCAAAGAGTTCCCTCTGATCAAATGTTATGAAAAATCACCCCCAATAATATTTCAAAATATTGGAACCAGCATTGAGTAGGCTTCTCCTGGTTTTCCTAGAATTTACCAAACAGTACATGGGACCAGCAAACAAATTATTTAGATCCTTGGGGAAGTAAAAAAAAATCCTCTAATACATCAATCAGACTTATAAAATGTCTTTCTTTCAAATCATACACAGAGGCATATTTTTGAACTGATAATGCATGCATGAAATTCTTCTCAGAATTCATACAACTTAATTGATCAATCTGAGTGCTCTGTAAACACCTTCCTGTATGAATATTTGTTTTCTTCTATTAGATCAACGGTTACAAAAGCTATGAAATCTGCTTCTAGTCAAATAGCTACCATGAATATTCCAAATGAAAGTAAAGCTTATCTATCCTTTGGAAATCCCCTTAAAATTAATCACAACTTTGTATGAAGAATATCAAAGCATTCTCAAAAGGCTCAAGCTCTCAAGAAACCTTCTTTGATAATCTAGGATGAGGCACCTAGCCAAAGAAGCATGCTCTTGATTTGGTTGACAGAATTATTTAAGACATCATGGATTCAAATCTATCCTTTGGAGGAAAATCCATGATTCTTGGTGGGGACTTTAGGTAAATCCTACCAGTGGTTCAAAAATGTTCACATCCTCAAATTTATTCATGCAAGTTTAGTCAATCCACCTTGCTGGAGATATTTCAAAGTTTTGAATCACACTTTTGATATGTGTACTGCAGGTAATCCTGATCTTCAAAATTTCTTACTTGATGTTGGAGATGGTTTCAATATCATTCAGGGTTCAAAAAAACTCATTGCTTCCAGAGCACATGGTTATTCTTGATTAAAGTCAAGATCATGCTTTGGAACGGTTGATCAACATCATTTTTCAAGACTTAAAACTCCACCACCTTCAAATTCATTATCTAATGGAACATGTTATAATATTTTTCAAGAATACACCTCTCCACAAGATAAATACATTCATGCTTAATTCAATCCCTGGTAATCAAGAAAACGGCACCATGAAAAATTACTCAAGCCATGACTCTGTTGAAGATGTCATACACAATCTTTATCAATCAGAGTCCCCCAACACCTCATTTCTTCCAAAATTTCCTTCCCATAGCTTAACTCTTAAGTTTGAGGCCCCAACAATAATTTTGAGGAAGATGGACTGTAAAATTTGGTCTGAAATACTTAACAACAGGTGAGATTCCATGGCAACATCTGTTGCCATTCCATGCATCCCTTTCATCTCTGATCCCAATGAAAATATTCTTCCTGTCAAATTCATCAATTAACAGTCTAATGTAAATTTGGCCTTCTCATTGAAGATCAACAAATCTCAAGGTTAGACAATTTTAATCTTCAGGATTCAGTTTTCAGCCCTTGCAAGTTAAATGTTGTAGTATTATCAAGGAGTATGTCAAGCCACTCAACAAGGATAGTTGCAATGCAGAGACCAGACCATCAAAGGTCTTTTGAAACTGATGATATTGTTTATCATGAGGTTCTAGATACCATTCATTCTGAACATTGATTTATTTTGGACATCTGTTTTTTTTTGGATTTTTTTGGGGGATACATATCTTGTTCTTTTGATCTGTTTCTAATTCTAAATTTTTTTATACATTCAAATCCCACAAATTCTCACTTTCTTCCAATGCAACTCCAAATTTGGTGGAAATACACTAGTTTCAAAAAATAAATAGATAGATCGATAGATCAAACATGAATCAAGAACTGTATGCTAACTACTCAAGACTCCAGAGTCTCCATCCTTCTAGGAAACATCCTAAAGCTTGTCAGCTTCCCTTGTAGTCACCTTTCTCTTCACCCCAGGTCTGGATATTCTTTGAAGTGGAGGATCACTGTTGATGATGCTTATGGTGTACATATTTGCGGCGCAGAATCATGAATAAGACCGCAACCAAAGTTTTTTGATACTGGTTTTCTACAATTAGGCAAAAAAACCCCTATCGGCTAGGGACAAAGCGAGTCGTCATGAACATCAATTAACGATTCCAATCTCAGGAAATTTCTGATAGGCTTCAACAAGTTAATAAATCATTTAAAAATCAAACCAACGATAAATGGATGCGAACGACGACTACGAGATGAACAAGAAACCTATAAACGATTATATAAGGAGCTTTTGATAATCTTATACTGGAGTTCATCTTCTGTAGAGTTCCAAATATATAGAAGTAAGGAAACCACAATAATAGCCTAGCGGGACTAATCGAGAGTAAACATTAAACGTTAGAAGATCTAATTCTTAACAAACCCGATGATAACACTCCAAGACGAACGGAAATGAGAAAATAAAAAGTTCAACTTGATCTCGAATATCTTCTTGACCTCTTTCCAATGATTTCTAGTCTCTAGTAATCTTAACAGCTGTTTATCTGAGTCAGATAATTTGAAATGACAACCGGCCTGATGATGATACCAACCACCACCACTATGTTTTTGGCTCTGATGGTCGTTACCATCGATTTTTGGTCCTGCGTAATGGTCGGGTTCAAGACTATATCTGCTACCCTTTTGATTGATGGTCAAGTCTCCATCTGACTCTGAACTGGTTAGTGTCGTTGAGGTGCGACAGGATGAAGTGTAACAGACCGATGAGGACGGAGGCGATGGTGGAATGATCAAATAATCACTGGGAATCAACATCGACCTTAAGATCGATCCTAGTAAGAATGATATCAAAGCAGTCAAAACTAAATGACGATTGGTGTAAGTCCTTCTTTTGATTTTAAATATGTTGAAAAAATTTGTGCGCTGGAGACTCTGGTCACCACAAAAGATAAACTTTTTAAAATAGTCGAATCTTCCGCCTTGACTTTGGTTTCCGTTGAGGCAATTCACCTCCTACAAGTTTTTTTGATTACAAAGTATACAGATATTTTGAATGAAAATTAAGGTCAAGAAGGAGTTGCAATTTTCAAGTTCTTGGGAGGATGGGAAGAAATTACGCAGAATGCTGCCACTCACGAGGGCGTTCGGAACATTGGCAGTATTTTTGCTAATCTCTTCCTGGAGCTCCTTGACCTCGTTTACCGGTGATAGTAAATCAGGTGTTTCAACAACCGAACCTGGTATGGAGGAAGATCCTGTAGCATCTTCCGGATCCATTCTGAAGTCTAGAGAATAGGCTAGAGGTTGCTCAAGTTCGCTCGGCAAAATATTGTTCATTACAATCGAAGGAGTTGGTTGAGATACTTGGCGTTTTGGTATGGTACTTGGAATTCGATGAAGACTTCTGTTTTTTTTTTTTTTTTTTTTTTTTTTTTTAAAAAAAAAAGGAGGGAATTGCAAAAACACGCTTTAAAAATGCAGCGAGGGTGAGAAGGGGACCAAGATTAACACTAACCGTGAAAGTAAAGGATAAGCTCCCATGTAATCATTTACCTCCTTACGATCAAGTTCTGCCTGACTTTCTTCGATCGGGATAACTCTTTTCATCTCTCCATTCACGATCATCTGAAACTTGGCATTTTTCTTTACACTCCGGGGATGCTCAGGCGCAGGATCACCCGGATCTCTGGATTTAGTGACTTCGAACTGTTCGATCAAAAGATGGACCACGACTGCTCGCTTACTCATTTGACTGTACCAAAATGGTGGGGTGGATACTTCTGAATCGCTGTTACTAGTCAAAGGATCTTTGATCGGGAAATGGATTTCCCCGACTGGTAATGTCATTCTTAGTAGGAGGTGTTCTCTCCTTGAGCTGGGGTCCAATGAAGCCGCAAAGATCGCAGGACTGGGCATTTGATGAACAGAGACTTTTAAAGGTAAAATGAGAGTATCCCCGTCGGGAGGGAATGGAAAGTTGAGACCTGGTTCAATGATCGCGTTCGTCCCAGATTTCAAAAAGTTTGCCTTCCAAGAAACCCGGCAGCCTAGGGGGTAAAATTTTCGATCTAAAGCTAATTCAGCAACAACCAAGTCGCGTGATTTGGTACCTTTTATGTGAGCTCCGTGAGGATTAGGTGTCCAACTAGCACCACTTTTCCTGGTTTGCCCAGCATTAGGCGCTCTATGTAAATCTGGAGTCGAAACCAATCGACGCACGGGTGTTGATGCGGTCCCCTGGTCATTAATGGAAGTTAAGGATGTCCCTGCTTTTTTAATACTTTCGTATCTCGAGGTGGAATGTGCACTGGGCGGACAAGCTGATTGGGTTGGAGAGAGGCTATTAGTAGGCTCATTCGCCCCTTTATGAAGCAGAAACATGGCTTGAAATGGCGATTTTGGGCGCGCGTCGATCAACACGACTGTTTTCAAACTGTCTATGGCATCAAGCTTCCACTTCCAATCGATGGTTTCATCCATTTTTAGAGATCCATCTATTCCAAGTCCAAAGACCGGCTGGCATAGTCTGGGGAGGGGTCCATGCGATTTTACTAACATTTCTAAGCCACTTATCGTTCTGGGTAAACCTGAGTTCAGCATGGAGTTTAGTGCCACAGGTAAGGAACCTCCATAATCGATGGCACTGAAATAAGTACATCGCGTGGAGGGAATTTCATGAGAACTCGAAGAATATGGATCCACCGTCTCCATGACCCATCCCTCCAAGAACATATGCGCCAGTACCAAACCTTGAGGATTTACCTTGCAGTTTCTCGACACTTCTTCACCCGACTTGTTCCAGGATGCTGAGGCTATGAAGTGAATTGTAGCGGAATGTGAACCAATAGATGAGCGGGGGACCTGGAAGGTTGCATGTACGTTGGCCGTTTGTAGTAAGCGGGCTTTAAAAGGAAATGTTGGCTTGGTCGTGAGTAAATGTGTTGTACACCCATAGCCGTAGCTGTCAAGCAACCTGGCCGTTTCAAGCCGATCGTCCCAAAGTGGTCGACTAGATACAGCACAAAGGGTGGCTACCATCTCTTCAGCCGTCACGCCTTGAATGACCTGATCGGCGCGGTAAACCGGGAAGGTTTCGGAGATTTGAGGCACCGTCTTCTTATAAACAGACGCGCTACCTTTCTCGGTGACTAATGTCCATCCAAGGGGAGGAACCATAATATCAGGCCTCTGTTCAATATGGAAAGTCTGAAGATGGGCCAAAGCTTCCAAGGCACTCGCCATGGGGTGTGATAGACGCAAAGGTTTGGGCGGTCTGGATTGAGTTGGAATAGGAGTCAGTGATGCTACATGTGAAGCTGGGCCCGCTACCGGTTCTCTTGGAATAGGGTCAGGTTTTGACGCGGAAGATTGTACGGTGGAATCGCTGACAAAGGTGCCGGGACTCTTCCGGGTTCGGGGACCAGATAGGGAGTACTGGTCCAGCCTGTAGATTATCATCAATAAATCAGCAAACAAACCAATTATAAAGAAGAATTCGGGAATCGCATACGGGATCAAACTTGCTTTGACTCGTCGTTGGGTAGCTAAACTCTTGGCCTGCTCCGCAGATAATTCTTCTACATCAATGTTGAGACTGTTGCCATTCAAGATAACCGAATCCTTATCATCTAACCCAGTTTTGCCTTTCCTGATGAGAATTTTGACTCTGTCTTGTCCTAGTGAAACGGGATCGTGCTCGATCGTAATCCACCACCCTCCACCAGATGAAAGCTTATGGCGTTTCAGGCAGTTGACCTTTGCAGGAGGTGGATCGACCACAACTTCTAAAGAGCTAGCCCAGCTTTCACAATCACACCTCAGCTCACACTCGACTGAGCAGGTATCTGAAGGTTCAAGGAATGAGTTGGTGAAATCTGAAGGATCCACGAGTGTCGAAGCCAGCGAATGATCAGACTTTGAATATTCTGCGCGGAAAGTTCCTTTGTCGTGCTCATATTTTGATGATGTCACCTTCGCGCCAGCGATACGAGTGATCATCGGCGGTCCGCCAGACTTCAAAGCAAACTCTCCGACACCAGCCACTTGAGCGATTAACTGAGCTGGGGTCCAACTTTTCGGAGACCAACCGAGTGGGTCGTGTTGGTCTAGTCGAAAAATTCACAAGTTTTTCAGGATTCAGTATTTGAAATTCAACTTTCAAAACCATCAGCAAACTAATGGAATACCTATGAGTGTTATTTGGGTAGTCGTAGGTGATAAAGATTCAATTGACCATCCCAAAATCTCAGTGCGAGTTCGAATGTACCCCAGAGGAGGAGGTTGAATACTCGGAAAGAGTTTTGAATCATCAGTCGAGACTGAAAAGATATGAACAGAACCAGGGGATTTGTATGTGGTCGTAATCAGAACGCTATCCCGGGGTGCGATCGGCCAAGTACCTTTCTGCTTGATCTGCCACAGCGAACTAAGATCACTCAATGCCTCTAGAAGTTTGATCTCAGTTAAATTCTTGTCCCAACAAAGACGCGCACCTGCGGTAGTGATCGCGCTCAGTACATTCCATACTCCCAGTCCAACAAAGGTAGCCTCAGCTCTATAAACCGTTAGCGTTGGGTCAATGGACTGAAGTTGAGTCACAGTAACACCACGAGAATCAGTGACATGTCTCCATTTGGCTTCAGGCTCTTGTAACAATGAGCTAAAGTAAATATAACTCCTCCGCAAAAGAGTCGACAACATATGTGCACGAGATACGTTCAATCTTGAGGTAAGATTTCCTGATACAGTGTGTCGTAGTGAGCAAGATTCTTGAGTTTGAATATCCACTGCCGAAGCTGTGTCACTAGTCATCTTGGACACTTCAGTAGAGCCAGTTTGCAAGCTCAGTTCACTAATACTTCGGACTTCATCTTTAAATAGGGACGGAGCCCCAACGTTCCTGCTTGGTTCTGCTTCTGCTGTCGGGACAGGGATTTGATTGACCCTTAAAGTTTTACCACCAGCAAGTCGTTGAACGATAACCTGGACTCGGACGAGTTGATTGGATTTAGGCAGCTTGGCATGTGTGATTTTTAGAATCGTGCGGAACGCATCGGGTGGTTTCTCAGCTATGACTTCCCAATTTTCATCGACATCTTCACCTTGGCCTTGAACTTTAACATTTATATCCCAGCCTTGATCAATGGGTAGCTTTAGCTCTATTGCTCGCCGATGTGTTAGACATTCGGAAGATGGTCTCCCATTTCCGTTGCTATTACTCAAGTCCTGAGAGGGCTCTGCGGAAGAGTCTTCGGGCAAGATCGAGTAAACAACGTTTAACTTTTCGTCTGCCTTGTCGTACGCAGCTGAGCTAAAATCGATCCCAGCGCCGTAAGATGACAATATCGGGATTTTACTCGCATGAGTCCTTGCATAATCGATAAACCCACTCAAAAGTGAAGCGATTTGTGAATGGTGAGTAGAAAAGATTGCGCCTTTCCAGTTAACCTTCCAAAAAACAGTGATTCGGGCTTTGCAAATCGGAGACTTGGGGAGAGTGGCTTGAGATGACGAGTCTCGAGGAGTTGGAAGATCTTCAGGCTCTTCAGGCTCCTGAGGGTGATGATCGGACTGAGAAGCGTGGTTTTGACTGTTCGAGGGGTCAGGCACCAGTTGAATACACCAAGCCAGTAAATGGACATGAGAACGAACGAATGGAGGTGAGGGTCGAAGGTACGCTGGTTCATCAGTCGAACGAGGAAGCGAGGTCGAGATATCGATGATTGCACTTGGATCCGTGAAGGTTTTTGATATAGTGACGGAATCCCTGGGGCTAAAGAATCGTACCGCATTCAGTAACGCCTTCCAAATCTAACTCCCGTGTGGAAGCAATGCCTCGAAAATGATGTATAGCCAGCAGAAAGGTACAGATGAACTTAAGATCAGATCTGTTGGACTCAACTTTGCAGGCCAACCTAATTTAAAATCTGTTTTGACGATCCTGGTCCGCGGGTCAAGGGGTTCGATCACGGTTGCCTTATCAACCAAATTATCCCAGATCCCTCTAACTTCAGCCGTTTGCAGGACGGCGTAGAGGTCATCGATATCGAACCTTGTGGGATCGATGGATAGATCCGAAATGGCTCGTACGACGGATGAGCCATCTAGCTTTCGACGATGGACTTGGACGTTGGAGAAGTCGATAGGAGCGAGGCCGTTGAGAAACTGATGTGAGCTGATCTTGTGAGCCTGGACGAATTGAGAGCGAGAGGGATTAAGTTGAAGTGAGTTGGGAGGTACGAGTTGCCAGTGTTTTGAATGATGAGATTCGATGAGTTTCTTAAAATTTTCAAGTGCTTTATCAAGAGCAGCTTGGTAACGTTGATGGGTCCTGAGGAGGTCGAGAGAATGGAGATGGGAAGGACAAACGCATGGTCAGCAGTTGAGTCGATCAAAAGTTTTTAGGAGATCGGGATGGATGGGTTGATGATTAAAAAGAAGAGAGTGAATCGGGGAGTACAGACTCTTGAAAGCTGACTTCCATCAGGGTCCAGGATTGATCGAGGGGGAAGGTGAGCGACTGGAGGTTAGATGGACTGACTGGTTCGATCTCTGGTTGAACGTTGGATGGTGGGAATGCAATCAAGACGACGGCTCATCAGACGTCGATTGGGATGAGTGTATTCAGTCGATCGTTTCAGTTTCGTTCGTCATTCATTGCGATACCAGTCAGTCGGAGATAGTCTTGATGAGTAGGTTAGCTTGAAGTTGAAGGTGAAAAGTATCCGGTCGGATTGAAGTAGAACGTCAAGTTCTCGATGACCGAAGATGGAAATCGAATCGAGCTGGGATGTCATGAGCATGTCAGCTTCCAGTCACACACCTGTCACACTGACACGACACTATCTGGATCATCGCGCCCAATCGGTCTGTCACCTAAAGATTTTTACTTATCACAGGATAAGCATAAGCACTATACAATACGTAAATACATGTTGCGGATCAATGTCGCATGCAGCATCCCTGGTGTCCAAATCGGTCACATAAAGCCTCCTTTAACTCTACTCCAGGACGATCTCCTGGTTCTCCAGGAGCCTTGGGTCAACCCCCTTGATCTTCCTCCCCCTTCCCATCCTTCGCGGCAGCCTTTGAACATTGTCCCGTCAATCGAGACCAACGACGCAAAGCTGTGATTTATACCCACGGGTACAGTCTCACTCCTTCAGCCTGTTAACGGGAGGATCGCAATGCCTGGTTGCCTCGGACATCTCCCTACCGGGAGAAAAACCATGTAGAGTGATAGATGTTCATAACCCCCCCTCCACCCTGACAGCGGTGGGGGAGATTTGGGTTGGATTGCGAAGTCATATTCAAGAAACGTCCCCACCATTTTGGGGCCTTTATGCTCATCTCTACCATGACCATTGGAATCCGGCCTCTAGGCTGTCTGAAAACTGACCCAGGAGCACTTACCTTTCTAGACTCTATGTCTCCAGCAGGTTTCCGTCTAGCCTCTCCTAAAGGCATCCCCTTCTTCTTCTTTCGCAAAGGATGGGGTTTCACAATCGATCATACGTGGGTGAATTTCTTAGGGTCAAAACTGATAGACAAGATTCAGGTGTCCAATAATAATTTTGGCTTTGATCACCAGGCCTCAATCACCCCCCTCCGGATCAAAGCATGCGCTCCTACATTCTGCCTGAAAATTCCCGATTGGTCATCCATCAGCAGCATCCAAAAGTCTTGGCAACTTTTGATGAATTTCCAACCCCCTCCCCTGATCAGGGAGATCCTGGCACGGCAAGATTTCCAAGCCAAAGTAGGTATAAGGGCACGGCTGAACGCAGGTCGAACAGAACCATGGCGGAGCAAGAAGGTTTTGGGCCTGATCCTTAATACCCAGAATCAGGCACGCAAATGGATGATTCTTAGCAAATTGGAGGAAACTGTGACCTGTTACAGAATCTGGAACAATTAATTCCTATCCATGGTAGATTTCCTCAAGAGGCAAAATTGGTAACAGTTTCTTGAAGAACACCAAGATGAAGACTTTTACCACATCCTGCAATACTCAAAGGGACAGAAAAGGGGGGGGGACAATCCTGCTCTTGTGGGCCAGGGATGGTAACCTGGCCCATGACAAGGATCTTCAAGCCAATTTTCTTTTCAAAGGCACTTACTTCTCTTCAAAAAATTGACTCAACTGACATCTCATCTGACCTGCGTTGCAGATTTGTAACATACCCCTCAGCATCCCCAGCTAAATTTTGGCCAGTGATTGTCCACATCCAACCCAGAATGGTGGGTGGTCTTGAAAATATTGCCAGTGAAAAAGTCAAGGTGCTATCTTTGGAACTGGTCTCCTTACTGGAAACCTTTTTTAATGAGATCATCTGCAGGAGTCACTCCCAATCATCCTGGAACAAGGGGGTGACTGCCATCATCAGAAAGGGAAGAAAACCAGATTATACCAAACCAGGGGCTTAACAACCAATGATTTTATTCAAATTGCTAAGGAAACCCTTTTAACTCCTCTTTTCACAGAGTTTTATGGCATGGAAAGAAGATGATCATATCCTATCTCCTGACCACTTTTGTGGCAGGCAAGAATCCAGCACAGAAGACACACTATTTAGCCATGATAGTTGGTCAAGACCAAATTGATGGTGGTATTGTTCCTCAAAATCAAATCTGCTTACCCATTGGAACCCTTTGGCAAACTGATTCAGTAATTATCTGAAAGACATTTTCCAGCATACTTATTATTATTTATAAACAGCTTTCTCTCCAATAGGTTCACCACAATCAGACTAGAATACTTCACATCAAATCCCTTTAAAATTCTGGTTTTAACTCCACAAGGTTCTCTTCTCTTGGTCATACTCCAAATATTATACAACAATGCATTACTTGAACCCAATTTCTCTATTATTTTTCATAGGTCTTCCTCAGGTTATGCAAATAATTCTGTCCATCTGGAGGTGTCCCCATCCTCAAAGGTGGTATTGGATATCCCTAAGGCAAGAATTTTGTCATTCCCTGGATTTGGGGGTAAAATTTGGGACTATTTTTGACCAATCCAAAGTTCCATTCATGTAGATTAAACCTGGAAGCCCCCATCTAAAAAATTTAAATTTTGGAAATCAGTAAATATTTCAAGTCACCCATGTTGAATAGATGTTCATCTGGATGAATCAATGGTTATGTTGAAACAGGAATCTTAAGATTCTAGATGATATTATCCCCAATATCATCCAACATCTGGGAATCTTTGGGACAACCACATGAAGTGCAGTTTAGTAAAAGAAGTCCTTTTCAACTGATTTGGATGCTTTTAAGACTTCAAATTTTTCTCTCAAATGGCCTTATGGGAAATGAAATAAAATAGTTTTAAGTTGAAAAAAATCAAGGCTATGGCTGATAGAATGGAAAGGATTTGAATTTTAGGGTTCTTCAAGTCTATTTCCTTATCTTTCAATTGCTTGATTTCTCTCATGTACCAAATGGAGGCTTTCCTTCTAATTGAAAGCTTTTATTTGGTTACAGGAAGCCTGAAAGCTTTTCTTTGTTTAATGGAAACCTCAAAGATATTCTTTGTTTAAATGAAAATTATAAAATTAAAGAACCAAAGTCTCACATGGGATCTGGTACTAGATCAACTTGATCCAAGCCAAAAAAAACTCCTAGGCTATTAAAAATGACACTCTCATTGGAAGATAATGCCAATAAAAACAACACAGAGACTCTCAAAATTAGTTTTTTGGAAGGCCAAAAACCACAGATTATTGACTATCAATCTGACTTCAGACAAAGCTTTAGCCTGAGGGGAATTAAAATGGCTAAAAAATCTCTCCCATTCTAGCTCTTACTTATATCAAATTTTTGGGGGTGGTTTTTTCAACCATGGGAAGGGAGGTTATGGGGCAGCCTATTTAAATTCAACAGAATCTTATTTCTCCTGATTCTTAGGGGAATATTTGACTATACCCAATCACAAGTTTGAAGCCATCAAAATTCTAGCTGTGGTGCATCTGAAACACAGAATCATTGGGTGAGCCACCCCAAAGGGGCTCCAGATTTTGATTGAAAACCAATGATTAATTGAAATAAATTGATAATTTGGCACAGCTAGTTCCTTTCAAGGGATATTCCTTGAAATAAATATAATAATCAATAATTTCCCAAAATATCTTTACATTTCCTTGGTGTGGTGTCCTGGACACAACACCATACAAGGAAATGTGTTTGAAGAAATTTTAGTTGATTTGAATGTTTTTAATTGGGAGCCAGATTTACTGAAACTCAATGGAAGAATCAAAAAGACCTGAAGCCACATCCAAAAAAAAAAAAAAAAATATTATGAGAAATTGACCCCTTGAATTGAATAGAAGCCTTGGTGCTATTCTCTGACTATTAAAATCTCAAAAATGCTGCATTAATTGTTTAATATTCCTAGTTAGAATATTTACTGATCATTTTTTTTGTGTTTGTGGGAGTTTGGAAATTGTTTCATAATTCCTAAATAAATGCTTCATCCATAGGCTTCCAAGAAAAATGGTCCAATGAGTGCTCAGAAAGGGAAATTTGTACAGCAGGTAGAAAAAAAATAATGGGACTGATGCCCTTATTTTTGTTCAACCCATTTTTTTCATGTTATTTTTTTGCTCACATATATACATTAAAAAAGGCTATTTTTTTCTGTATTTCATTAATGAAGCATCCTAATTATATTTTACAATGATTTTTTGAATTTAAAAAAATAAACCAAAAATGAAAATGAAAAAAATTCTACAAATTGGCTTATGATTGATGATGGATAAAAAAAATATGAAAAAATGTTTGGAAAATAGAAATACAATGATAAGGAATTAGAAAAGGGAAAAAAAGCAACATTAAATTGATTCTACCATTGGGTAGAACTACCACAAGCCTCAAGGAAAGTCTCCATGCAATCAGGCATGGAGTTGAAAAAATTGTTGATTTTTTGACGCAGAAATTTGTCCCAGGCGCTTTGGAGGGCTCTTTCCATCTATGGGGTGGTCTTTAGTTGGTACAATTGCTGAATATTGAATTTCAAAATTTTCCAAAAGTTCTTGATCAGATTGAGGTTGGGTGATTGAGCTGGCCAAAGAATTTTTTTTATTCCTTTGGAGTGTTGCCAGTATTTGCTTATTTTGGCCTTATGAACTGGGTCCCTGTCTTCCATTAAAAAAAAATTGGTTTGATTGAAACTTGAGATCCAGCGGCCAAGACACCCTTTTTAAACAATGTGGTGGCATTTTCAATCCATGAGTTGGGAAATGTGCTGCGGCTGCACGCTCAGCATTGGGTTTGAGCTGGCTCAGCATTGGGTACAGGTTGGCTCAGCATTTCAGAGTGCAGTGGCGCAGCAGCAGCGGTGTGGTAGTCTCAGCACTGGTTATGGCAGGGAACATGGGGGAACAGGGAGGTACTCACAAGCGTAAGCAGGGAACACGGTGTGAGAATCCTAATGGGATAAGGTTAAATTTAGCAAATAGCTTTCTGGCAGTCTTTGAAGGGTAATTCAGTATTACTTTTACTCCTTTAGAGTATTGGTAAACTGAGGTGGTTTTGAATTTCCTGCCCTTTTAAGCTATAGTAATTCTTCCAATATTTTTTTATTGGTGGCTTGTTTTGTTTTAGACTTGCCTCAGATCAAACCTATGATTAATTATTCACTGTGTGTTGGTAGGATTTTATGAAGAGTGTGCCAGATGTGTTAGGGGTATTGGTCAATGATTGATCAGATATATGTGATCTTGACCAATATCCCAACTTTAAAGGGTTCAAGGGTTTATTAAAGGGGTGATCAGGAGAGGACCCAAGGATGGGTTACCAACAGGGGGCTGAGTAGAGTAAAGGTTGGTAAATGCTTTTGTTGTGCCCTCTTTACTTATAAGGTTATTTGTTGATTGATGGGTGGCCCTTCTTTAATTTGGTGCTGAATATTTAGGTCACAGATGAACCCTTATTCTGGAACCTGATGGGCTGGTTTAATTTGGTTAAATATGTGTAATAACTTTTTTTCTCATTTCTTGTTTCCTTTTATAACTGGTTCACTGATAATATTTTTCCTGGGTAGGCACCACAGATGAACACTGATGGGTTGATGGGGAGAGCTGGTTGGCATGCTTTTATGGTTGGGATGGATGGTATGAGAGGGCCTGTGAGGGCACAGAAGAGTGGTGAGTGAGTGCCCTGTGAGGGCATGGGGATAAAAACTGGATAGGGCAGAGAGGCCCTTCTTAAATAGAAAATCTGGTCCTCAGGGGATGCTCAGGGCTGCCCCTGAGGATTCCCTGGGGCTTCCCCTGTTAAATTGGGATACAGGTACATGAGGCATTTTAGCTGGTTGGAAAAAGACACTGCATGAAAATGAGGCAATTCTGCTGGTTGGACAAAAGACACTGCATGAAAATGAGGCAATTCTGCTGGTTGGGAAAAGATTTTACAGGTTTTTAATGCCTGCACAGCCTTGCATAAATTTCTGTGAAGTGCTGATAAGGTGGTCTGGTTCTGGTTGTTTATTTGGTACGGAGTGTGCTTCCTGCATATATTGCTGTGCAGTGCTGGACTAGGCTTGTACTGGTAGTTTTTTTAGTCTGTGTACTGATGGTTTGCTTGGTACCACATTATTCTTCCTGAATATATTGCTGTTTAGGGCTGGGTTGTAGCTTGTACTGGTGGTTTGTTTGGTGCTGCATGGTTGTGAATGCATATGTTGCTGTGCAGTCTGGTGGTTGGTTTGGAGCTGCATGGTTCTGACTGCATATGTTTCTGTGTAGCCCTGTGGTTCATACTGGTGGTTTTTTTGGTACTGCATGGCCCTGACTGCCTGCATATTCTGCTGTGTAGTCTTGTGGTTCATACTGGTGGTTTGTTTGGTACTGCATGGCCATGACTGCCTGCATATGCTGCTGTGTAGTCTTGTGGTTCATACTGGTTGAGAATGGTTCCACTTTATCCTGCCTATACTGTTCCTATATACTTCTGCAAAGCCTCCTGTATGTATATTTGCTTATTTGTTTGGTTTTGGTTGAGAATGTTTTCACTTCCTCCTGCTTGCACTGTTCCTTTATAATTCTGCACAGCCTTATGTATGTATATTTGCCTGATTGCTTGGTGAGGTGACAGGAGCTGAACTAGCTGCACTGCCTCCTGTATCTGTATTTCTGTACTCTGGCCAAGGTGACAGGGTTGGTGTATGGTCCTGGTGTTGAGGTTAAGCTGTTACTGGTATGTACTTGAGGGTTTCCAGGGTATGTCTTTATGCCTTCCACAGAGCTGTGACACCTGGTCGGGTATGAGTTTGCCACAGTTAGAGGTTTTTTGGGCTTTATCTTCTAATCCATGATAGATAGAGGGGTGCTTTGGCTGAGTGAATATGGGTCATTTTGGGTGTAGAATCCGTTTCTAAGGTTTTTTTTATTATTGGAGTAATAATTATATTAAATAATTGAGTCTGATGTATATCAGGAAGGTTTTGCCTACCACAACTGGGGAACAGGGAGGTACTCACAAGCATAAGTGGGGACCCCCTTGAAAACTTGGGATATCCAAAGATGGTGTTTCAGGAAGATACAGACAGGCGTGGGGGGCTCTGAGTAGGGAGCGGCACGCGCCATGAGAAGGAAAAACCGGATAGAGATAATGGAAGGCAAGCATTGGAGGAAGAGATAGGGTTGGGTTAGGGTTTTCTTCCTGCAGTTGTTGGGCTATAGCTGCACTTGTATCTAGGTTAGGGTTGAGAGGGAAGGCATAAAAAACCACTCTCATTTCCAAGTTTTAGGATCACAATATATATCACTAGACCACCAGGTTGGAAGGAAAGAACTCTCATTCTCTATCTTTTTGTTGGTTGAACGGCACACTCAACTCCTTATAGACACTTGGGACCAATAACTTCTGAACTGAGGACAACTTGCAGGGGTATTTACCTCTTGTTTCCACAACTATTTCAATGAAATCCTTTGCTGTTCATTCTTTGGGGTGCATGATGATGAGTGGGGAGGTGATTTGACCAATGAAAGCACCCCAGACCATTATGGAAGAACTCCAACTCTTGAATGTGGGGGCTAAGCATTTGTTTTTGAATTCTTTTTGAGGGTTTTTCCAGACCATGACTTTCTGTGAGTCCTTCCCAATTTCAAAGCTTAATTTTTTGGTAAAAATCACCTTCATCCAATCCTCTACGGTCAAATGGGTGTGCTCACAAGCAAAGTTGAGTTGTCTTTTTTTGTTCATTGGTCAAATTGGGCTTCTTGGAAGCCACTCTTAAGCAGAAGCACAATTCATGGGCTCTTTTTTGAATTGTCCAAGTTGATACATCTTGGACAATCAAATTGTGGATTTTGGGGGCCTTCAACTTCCAGTGGTTCTTGATGGTTTGGCCCAGCTTAAAAAGATCCCAATCCATTATATTTCAAGGTTGTATGGATTTTTTTGAAGACTGGATGGTCCCTTGATCCCAGAAGTGCTTTAGGACATTATAAATTGACATCCTCAGAATCTCCAATTTTGACACAATCTTTTTCCCCCAAGTGTTGGCGTCATAAATACCAAAAATCCTGACCTTGAAATCATCCAGTAAGTTTTTTTTTGGTTTTGATGTGTTAAAAATAATTAAAAAATCAACAAAAAAAGAAAAAATTAGTAAAAAATTGATCAAAAAAAAGACATGGTAAAGAAAAAACTTACTAAATTCATCTGTCAGGGTGATTTAAAGAGGTGATGGTGGAGGATGGAGGGGAAGCAACTGATGTGGTCAAGAGGAGGAGGTAAATACTGGTTTTCAAATGAAGTTGCACAAGGAGATTGGGTTGGTTTGGAGTGGGTGAGTTTGGGCACTTTAAAAATGAGTCCCACAAATTATGTAAACCCAATGTACATAAAACCAAACAGTGTGGAATTTATACTAGAAGATCCCAAATACAGAAAGGAAATTTAAAACTTCATCAGGGTGTATCAAAGTTAAGAAAAACTGAAATTTTTAATGGCAGGTTTCAACCCAAATCTGCCATTTCAAACCCACCTTTAAAAATCAAAAAAAACCACTTATTTCACATCAGAAATGTCAAATTTACCTGAAAATAAATGGTTTTTTTCAAATAAATTATTTAAAGGCTTTCACTGCCCCAAACCGTCATTCCACATCATCACCCCTTGTTTCAACCCATGAACTCATTGGAAAAATTGTACCTCCAATCTCATCCAAAATTTGATTCATTTCTCTTCATCTCTTCATTGCAATCCTCATCACTTCATCACTCTCATTGCTTCATCACTCTCATCACTTTCTCACACATTACGGCTTTCATCACATCCATTCTCTCATTACTTCATGGCTTCATCCCCGCTTTCATCACATCCTAAATCTCATTTCTTCATTTCTTCATCACTTCATTGATTCATAACTTCATAACTTCATCACTTCATTGCTTAATTGCTTCATCCCTTCATCCCTCTTACTCTTTTTAAATGGCCCCTCAGCAATCCTCCCCCTGCAAGTCCACTAAACAATCCAATGGATCAAAGCAAACATCCCCCAGGAACTCAAAATCCAAAAATCATCCCTCATCAGCTTCCAAAGGATCAATTAAACTCAAGAGAGCTGATCACATCATCCTGGTAAACTGGCTCAAAATTCCCTTTGACTATGACGCTTGCTTTGGATCCAAAAATGAAACAAAAGTTGGCCAACCTCCATCCTCTAAGGTTAATGGTTATCTCCTGATGGCCAATGAACTGAAGAATAAAACCAAAGGTAGGCTCAATCTTTAATCCAAACAGATGCAGGAGCAATTCAAGAACTATCAAACCAGGTATGAAAAAGACCACTTAATATCAATCTCCACTGGCTTTGGTATCAAAGACTCCAATAAAGCCAAGGGAATCAAATTGATGGTTGATAAGTTGGACTAAATTTCTCCTTTTTATATTCAATTGGATTAAATATTTGCAAAGAAAGCCAATATCACCCCTTTAGCCACTTTTGATGCCCAACAATCAGATTCAGTTGATGCTGAGGACCTGGCTGTGGATTCTCAGCCTAGCAATGATGATCCCAATGAAACCTATGAGTGGCCCCAATCTGATTTGGCGGAGGATATTCAAACAGAACCAGCTCCAATAACATCTACATCAGAATTTATAAAAAATTCAAACCCTTCCTTGGACCCCTCACTTCCTTCTTTGGATTTCTCTCTTCCTGAGGTGGAAGAACTTAACAACTTGGCCAATGAGGATCAAGTTATTCCTGTATTGCCACTACCATCAACATCTGCTCAAGAAAGGAAACAAGTTCTTTTCTCTTCTGTCTGGTTAATCCTGACTGATTTAGATTGTAAAAAAACAGCCTCATCTGTTCCTGAATGGCAAAATACTCAAGCCAATGGGGCCTCCCACATCCCCTTCAAATGAGAGCAATAAATTTCCCACACAAACCTCCTATGCAAAGTGAAATCAAAAGGCCTCCAATTCCATCAACCCTAACCCCAATAGCCATCAAAAGAGGAGAAAGACTTCGACTTTTTCTGGATTTGAGGATATCATGGAGAAGAGATAATCAAGTAAGTGAATTGATTGATTCTACTTGCTTTCAACTTCAAGCTCATTCCTATTCCCCTCCAAAATTCTTATTCCCCTCCAAAAAACAGTTAAAACAGTGAAATAAAAAATTTAATCTGAAAAACTTCAATATGAAAATGAGAAGTGGGATTTTCAACTGGCTATGAATTGTAAAAAGCAGAAAGCCAAGATTTTGGCTCATTAAAAAAAGTTGGATTCTCAGTGGCAAATTAAACAGGCTGAGCTGGAGTTTCAAAAAGAGGAAAAGGAGAAGGATCAAGAGGAAGACTGAATTAAAAAGGAGAGGGAAAGGCTAGACACAAAAAAAATATAGGTCATTGGTAGCCATGGCATGTATTGGTCGCAGTAGAACTGTTGATGAAATGAAGGAATTTACTCAATTGCTTGGCTTGTAAAATATTTGCATTGATAAAAATTTTAAAAATAAAAAAATTACTTTAAAATACAACAATTTTTGAGCCTATTTTTAACCCCACCAATAATTTATTTTCACTTTTATTTAAATTTTTTGGTATATAATATATTTGAACACTTTTCAAGTCTTTGAAAGTGTTGAGATTGGTCTTGTTAATTTTCAAAGACATAGCCATGCTAGTATGGGTTGCAGTCTCTAAAGCAGGAAAATTACAGTGCTTGTACTTGTTTGCTGCCCAAACAATTTTTTAAATACCTTTTTCTTTGAAATCAATTCCAAATCCCAATTCAGGAGAGAAAGATTTGCCATTGGATACTTGATATTTGTCCTTGTTTTCAATAATTTGTCCATTTGATTTTTTGGTTGGAACCACCAATAGAAAGGAATAGGAAGAGATGTCACCTTTTTCAATGTTTGGAGAGTTTTAGAAGGAATTTGAAGTGAAGGTGATGTTGGTGGCGCATTCAAAAGGAGTAAGATGGGATCCATATTCCAATTAAGAGAAGGAGGGGATATTTTTTTGCTGCATGTTTTCTTGGTTGGAATTGTGTGCCAGTCTGGCTAATTTTCTGAAAATTTGGCCTAAAATTTGTGATACCTTGTCAGACCTAAGGTTCAAAAATTTAAACTCCTGGGGGGAAGATTGAATAGCTTCTTTCTTCAAATAGTGTCCAAAAAGTTCAGAAGGGTGCATCAATTTTTGCCATCCAATTGCCCACATTTTACCACCCCAAGATCTTGAGGGACCAACCATGTTGAAAAACTTTTTGGATTGTTGAAGGAATTTTCTGAATGAGTTGATGTCCTTCTTTTCTTGCTTGGAGAGTTTATTCAATGGGACAAACTTGATTATTTCAACCAGAGAGTGGCAATTGGAACAATCAAGAACAGCAAAATTTCCAGAGCTGAAGAAATGGAATTGTTTAATTTTTTGTTTGGCTTTTCCAAACTCTTCAGGGGAGGGTTTTTGAGTTTTCTTTTTGGAAGAAATAGCAGGGTACAAATCCAAAGGTTGTAGTTTTGTCAAGACTTCACCACCTTTTCATTAAAACCATCTTCATTTACTTGCAAAGAGATTTCAGAATATTTCATTTGAGCCCTCTGATTTCCACCTCTCTTTATTTTTTTCAAACCATCTCCTTCCATCTTGATCCCTCCTAGGCACCTGCTGCGCTGGAGGTGAGGATCAAGAAGGAATTGATCTGGTTGTATAAAATTTTGAGTGCAGTTGGAGAAGCATTGGAAGTCCAGAAAAAAGGGGGGGGTCAAAAGAACAAGGGTTCAAAACAGGATTGCATTGCATGGGATCCAAAAAAACAAAATAAAACAAAAAAAAAACATTAGTCAGTTATAATCAAGGTAGATGATCAACAAACAAAAAAATACTGGTCAAAGCTGAACCCCCCCCCCTCCCTCCCCCCAAAAAAAATTAACTTCATCTGATGAGGATGACAAGGAGAAGGGGGAGGGAAGGAGCTGACCTGCAATTGATTGCAAATTGATTGATTGATTGATTTGCAATGAATTGTGCAATCAACTTTTGATTGATCAGGAGGGGAAGGGAGAGGAGGAAGAGGAGGAGGAGGGGAGGGGCTCACCTGAGGTATTGAGCAAGGCGGTCAGGGGGGACCTAAAGGTTGATTGATCAAAGGATAAGCAACCAGTGAGGGGCAGGAAGAGGAAGAGAGGGGGAGGGGGCTTACCAGGTTTGCCAACCAAAGAAGGAGAGGAGGCAGTGAGAGAGGTGAGGTGAGGTGGTGGTGTTGGGTGAGGTGGTGGTGGTTGGTGAGGTGGAGTTGGTTGGTGAGGTAGAGTTGGTTTGTGAGGTGGAGGTGATGGTGAGGTGGTGGTAATGGGTGAGGTGGTGGTGGCAGGTGAGTTGGTGGTGGTGGGTGAGGATGTTTGGTGAGGAGGAGGAAGGAGTGGTCCAGTGAAGGTGGACTGGTGGTTTGGTGGGGTGAGGTGGGTGGTTTGGAAGTTTTGGTTTTTGTCTAAGTCCACCAAAAAAAAAAAAAAAAAAAAAAGGAGAAATGTTAAATTCACAACTCAATGGGCTTTATGGCACCCTACACCACTCAAATGAGCCGTGTGGCATGCTACACAACAAAAATGGGCCATGTGGCATGCTACACAACTCAAATGGGCCATGTGGCAAGCTACAGGACTGAAATGGGCCCTGTGGCAAGCTACACAACTCAAATGGGCCCTGTGGCAAGCTACACAACTCAAATTGGCCATGTGGCATGCTACATGTCCCATTTGAGTTGTGTGGCATGCTAAACAACTAAAATCAAGTTGTGTAGCCTCCACTAAATAATGAATAATGAATAATGAATAATGAATAATAAATAATAAATAATAAATAATAAATAATAAATAATAAATAATAAATAATAAATAATAAATAATAAATAATAAATAATAAATAATAAATAATAAATAAATAATAAATAATAAATAATAAATAATAAATAATAAATAATAAATAATAAATAATAAATAATAAATAATAAATAATAAATAATAAATAATAAATAATAAATAATAAATAATAAATAATAAATAATAAATAATAAATAATAAATAATAAATAATAAATAATAAATAATAAATAATAAATGATAAATAATAAATAATAAATAATAAATAATAAATAATAAATAATAAATAATAAATAATAAATAACAAATAACAAATAAAAAATAATAAATAATAAATAATAAATGATAAATAATAAATAATAAATAATAAATAATAAATAATAAATAATAAATAATAAATAATAAATAATAAATAATAAATAATAAATAATAAATAATAAATAATAAATAATAAATAATAAACAATAAATAATAAATAATAAATAATAAATAATAAATAATAAATAATAAATAATAAATAATAAATAATAAATAATAAATAATAAATAATAAATAATAAATAATAAATAATAAATAATAAATAATAAATAATAAATAATAAATAATAAATAATAAATAATAAATAATAAATAATAAATAATAAATAATAAATAATAAATAATAAATAATAAATAATAAATAATAAATAATAAATAATAAATAATAAATAATAAATAATAAATAATAAATAATAAATAATAAATAATAAATAATAAATAATAAATAATAAATAATAAATAATAAATAATAAATAATAAATAATAAATAATAAATAATAAATAATAAATAATAAATAATAAATAATAAATAATAAATAATAAATAATAAATAATAAATAATAAATAATAAATAATAAATAATAAATAATAAATAATAAATAATAAATAATAAATAATAAATAATAAATAATAAATAATAAATAATAAATAATAAATAATAAATAATAAATAATAAATAATAAATAATAAATAATAAATAATAAATAATAAATAATAAATAATAAATAATAAATAATAAATAATAAATAATAAATAATAAATAATAAATAATAAATAATAAATAATAAATAATAAATAATAAATAATAAATAATAAATAATAAATAATAAATAATAAATAATAAATAATAAATAATAAATAATAAATAATAAATAATAAATAATAAATAATAAATAATGAATAATATTTTTGTGTACAGGGGTAAAAGGATTGTAAATTTTCAATATGGGGGGTATATGCCCCCCAGGGGTTGGGCCTGTTTAGAACAACCGTTTGGAGGGAGTAGTGTATGGTCCCCCACGTGTTGAGGGGCCCTACACAACTCCCACCGGTTGTGTGGGGCCCTAAATGGCTCCCACACACCTTGAGCCGTGAATTTAACATTACCCACAAGAAAACAGAGTCACCCTTGGATTCTTGGTTGAACAAACAAAACCAAAAAAATTCTGCGATGTGATATTTCACCTATTTAAAAGCCAAATGCTAATTATCAAAGTGAGAAAGTGCGAGGGGTAGAATGCGCTCTCTCATGGCCAAAGATGAGGTAGAAGATAAGACCAGGATGACTTGAGGAGGATTGGGAATATCTTCTTTGAATATTTTGTCCCCTTCATCTTTGATGTTAACAAGAAGGTTGTGAAGGATTACAAAAATGATAATCCAGTTGATGAGGATCTTCATGTACTTGAAATTTTGAAGCTGGTTTTGCATCTCCCACAAGCTTGCCCATATTCCTTTCAGGATTCCTATGGCATTCCAAATCTGAAATTGTGATTTGGAAAGATGATAGTTTAAATCAGTTTTTGCTTGATCATTGGATGAAACATTGTGGTATGCTGGAACCACATATTTCCCACTAGCATAAGCTCAATCAGCCAGAAGGTATTGATCTTGGTCAAAGTATTCATCTGATTGTTGGGAAATCCCCATCCAATTGAAAAAATATAAATTCTGACAAGATCCTAGAAGGCCAGCATGGAGGGATATAAACTTCTTGTTTTTATCACAAACCAGTTATAGTGACACCTAGTATCTATAAAAACAGATAAAACATATTTGGTCAGTGTTTTATCAAAGGTTTTATCAAAGTATTTGGAAAAGAAATTAATTGATTGCCTTTTTTTCCAATAAAAATAGTGGTTGCCATTTTGCTTGGGTTTTTGACTCAAGGGGATAGTGGTTCCATCAACAAATCCAATGCAACTGGGAAATCCTCCAGTCTCCATTACTTGAGATATCTCTTGAGTTCTTCTTTGTTTGGCAAAAAAAGGACCAAGCAATGGAAATATAGGATAGAAATCATGACTCTTTTGGTGAAAAAGTCAATGGATCCAAAACTGACCAAGAATAGATTTTCAAATTAATTAATTACTGCTCCATCTCCATTTGATCTTAATCTACAAAGAGCAACGGCCAGTTGGATAGCTGAATTTCATTGAGGATTCCAATAATTTTTCTGGAAGATGTGGTGGTCTTCAATCAACTCCAAAATTTTAATGAATGAAGGCAATAAATTTTGGAACAGTTGCTGGAAGCTTAAGTCAGGAAGTAGATGAAGATTTTGCCTTTCATACACAGGGTTGTGGAGAGTGTGTCTTTGTGGAACCATTCATTGCTTTTCAAATAGAGAATTCAAAGCTAACCAAGTCAATTCCAAATTGGAGTCTGAATCAGATTCCAATAATAAAAAAAGTTCAGTCAGATTTTTTGCATTTTCAACATGCTGCCGGGAAGTTTGATTCAACATGTTGAGAAAGATGGTGATTTGATGTGGGGTGATGAGATGATGATGGGATTTGTGTGATGTGATTGAGATTTGAAGCCATGGAGATGTGAAGCAATGGAGATGTGAAGCAATGGATATGTGAAGCAATGGAGATGTGAAGCAATGGAGATGAGATGTGTGTGATGTGTATGGATTTGCTGAGGTGGAGGTGTGGATGGGTGTTTTGCATGCAATGGATGGTGGATGGATGATAATGGCGGGTTTGATGTTTGAAACCCGCCATTTTTAAATACACCAGTTAGGGGGTATTTGTATTTCAGGAACCCACCATTAAAAATGGTGGCTTTGGTCAAGAAAAATGGCGGGTTTCTAATGGTGGTCTTGCTAACTTTTATACAACCTATTATCTATTCTGTTTCATTTTTTACCCCACAGAATATTTTTATATCCTCCCTCCATGCTTCTATCTTTAAATATATTTCCCATCATCTGGGGGTTAATTTCTTGCTTTATTTCCAATGTGTTGTTTTCTTTCTTTCTTGCCCTTATTGATATCCTTTTTTTTTACTTTTCTATTAATCCATTAATTTTCCTGAGCCTTTTGAGAGAATAAAAAACCATATTTTTTCTGGTAGTGAAAATGGTTCATTGGGGATGGATATTTTGCTTTTGATTTATCAGTGAGAAATTCCATAAAAAAAATTTCACTTTTTTGAAAAAAAAAAAGATAATCATATTTGTGCAAATTTTTATTTACCTTAATCCATGATCATCTGATAATATTTCCAGTTATGCAGATTTGAATCCTATAGTTATTTCCAAAAAACAAATCTTGGTGAGGACAGAATGAAATAGTGGGCAAGCTTCATGATTAAGGTTCATAAGCTAGTAAAAATAATGTGTGAAATATAGAATAGTGAAATTTCTATGTCATACTTACCATATTCCATAATCCTTTCTGAAATCAATCTTACCATCCTCCCACCCCCCTCCCCTCAAGTATTTGGCATATTTTAAATTGGGATATTTTGCTGAAAATCTCCATTAAAAAATGGCAGGCTTTCTAACTCTGATACACCCTATTATTTTTTACTTACTATCAATTTTTGGAATCAAATCCTGCCAGTTCACTTGGAGTTTTCATTTGGTTTGACAGCGTTTGCCATGATCTCTGAAATTTTCTTGTTTGAGGTTGTTGATTCCAGCTTGATATCTTATTACAGGCATTTTTTTTTTTGAAAAATTAGAAGACCCTTTTTAAAAAATTTATATGCCTCTTGGTTGGATTGATTCCAGAAATCAAGACTTGTGTCTCATTATTTCATTAAATTTCCAATCTAATTTTAAATTTCATTTTATCCACAGCTAATATCAATTGAAAAATCAATTGCAAGTTTTTTAATAAGGTAAAATAAACTTCCAAATAATTGGAAATGGCTATTAATCTCTGCCTTTTTTCACTCCAAGTCACTGTGCTACTTTTGTCACCTATTATATCCACATGTTGGCCATTTGTGTTTATTTCTCCATCTAAATCAACCCAAATATCTAATCTAAAATCCACTTCCTCCCCATATACAAGCTTCATCTTAGTTTTCTACTTCAATTATTGGTTATTTTTCAGATTGCAAGAGGGAGATGTTTCAGCCTGATAAATTCTAGGACCCTTGCAGTACTTTAGCTACTAGTTGATAGATTTTGAAGAAATAAATTATTCTAGGCAATGCAGCAATGATCCATAAAGATATGGATAAAACTAATGAAAGGAGGTGTTTTTGTATGGCTTAAGGGTGAATGAATTAATAAACAAATAAAATATTAAATAAATAAAATTTTAAATAAATAAAATGTAAATAAATAAAATATTAAATAAATCAAATATTAAATAAATAAAATATTAAATAAATAAAATATCAAATAAATAAAATATTAAATAAATAAAATATTAAATAAATAAGATATCAAATAAATAAAATATTAAATAAATAAAATATTAAATAAATAAAAAATTTAATAAATAAAATATTGAATAAATAAAATATTAAATAAATAAAATAGGGGCCACAGTCAATATTGTGGTCTTCAACACCTCTCTTCAGGGGATTAAACTTATATTCCATGCACCTGGGAATTTGGAACCTTGGTAAAAGGGGATTATTATTCAGGTAGATACATGTTATGGCTGGGCTAGGGTAATAAACCAGCCAAAGAAGAGAGGAATAAATTATTGGGTAGAGGTTAAAAACCTGGGTACCTTCAATAACTGAACTCAAGGGATTTAGTCGGCCTATTATGCTCATTTAAGGGCTTACCACGGTGAAAAAGCTGAGTCATAAGGGTGGAATGTTCAATATAAAGTTCATAATAAAGCAATTAATCACTTGTTTATCTTTATAAGTATTTGATTCCAATATGGCAGGGTGTCTGGGAGTATGATAACAAATAGATGATGGACAAATTGATTGAAAAAATCCTTTATTTATCCCTTTTAAGTTTATCAGGGGTTACCATGTGGTTTATAAGGGTCAATATAAAGGAAGAAACTTTTCTATGGGGCCAGAATTTCAGTAAGGCCTGGCCCACAGGCTGCTTTTGATGGTACAGGAAAGATTTCCATGTCAAATTTCAAGAAATATGTTATCTCTAGCATTTGTTGCATGATATTGGCAGGGGAAATGCACCTGTGATAAGATTTAAGTGAATTACTTCAGGACTAAGAACCAGCGGACTAAAGATAAAAGTTAGAGCCGTGAGGAACAAAAAGAAAGTGAAATGAGGAAGAATAAGAATACCAACAGCGTGAGTTATTTAGGAAAGAAAAGAGAGATCAGACGAGAAGTAGAGAGACTAGACAAGATATTTGCAGCGAGGAAGTTGATGGAGCTCAGGCAATGGAGACGGTAACTACGAGGTTGAGTTGATATGTCAAAAGATAATGTGAACACAATCTTGAGGATAAGTTTCTTACCAGGCATAGATTGGATGACGTAGAGACTTCAGACCAGGGCAGAAGGATTGAGTTGAGAAGGATTCAGATTGAGAGTAAGAAAAAAATAAGAAATAAGAAAAGAAATAAGAAAAATAAGAATAATAGAGAAGATAAACTTAGAGAGTGAACACGAGAAGAGAATGCAAGAGGCAATTCCACTGAGGGAGGTTACCCGGAGGTTCACCTGGGTCGCCTCAAGTTTTGGAAGACAGGGATGATGCAGACATGTCACAAAGACTTGTCTCAGTTCGTCCGCAGAGCAGTTGGAACAGAGACTGAGTGAGAATCAGAGCATAGGGAAAAGAGGGATAATGTTAACACCCCTCGTGACTGGTGAGAAGATAATCCAAGAGATCAGTCGTTGATAGTATTGAAGATTGTATTCTGAAGTAGTTGTAAAGAAGATGCTGATGAAGCTTTTGTAAGAGAGTCCGCAATCATAGAGTGACTCTGAATTAGATTGAGTACAAATTTGTCGTCCTCATAGTCTTCACGTAATCCCTTGGTTTTGATGTCTATGTGCCGGGATTTAGAGTGCGATCCAAACTTCTTGATTTTGTCGTCTAGACCCTTATTATCAATGTAAAGAGTTGGCTTGGGTTCCGCAATTTGATGGATCTTGCTGATAAGATGTTTGATCCACTTAGTTTCAAGGTAGCAGTCAAGTAGGGCATTGAGCTCAGATTTGGTAGACGAGTAAGTGATATTCTTCTGACGAGTAGAATTCCAGATGACTGGACAGCCGTAATGAAGAATTAAGTATCCGGTTTGAGATTTGCGAAGGGTTGGATCATCTCCCCAGGTGGCATCACTGAAACTTGATAAAATTTCTTGTTTCGAGTCGTACTTGATTATGAGTTTTAGATCTTTAGTTGTCTTGAGATACTTCCATACCTTCTTGACTTCCCTCCAATGTGTCATGCCTGGTTTGGCGTTAAACCTAGCCAGGCTAGAGACAGAGAAAGCAATGTTGGGTCTAGAGTAGTGAGCCAGATGATTTAAGAGTCCAATCGCCAATCTATAATTGATGTTGAGTTGACAAAACTCGGCGTGGTTGACGTCGGAGGCAGGTTTGAGGTTCAGATTTTGAGTCAAAGGAGTGTGAGTGTCCTTACAAGAAGTTAATCCAAGTTCTTCCAGCCCTCTCACAATGTGATTGGGCTGGCTCAAGAGAATCCTATCATTGTTCACCTCCATGAGCATACCGAGTATAGTGTTGGGTGGATGACACAAGGAATTCTTGAATCTTTGGAGAAAGTTGGTCTCGAAGAGATTGGAATTACCTACATGTATGAGGTTGTCCACATGGAAGTAGAGGATCTCACCGGTTTTGGTGTTGAGATAGAGACAAGGGTCACTAGTAGATTTGTGATATCCTTGCAATTTGATCCACAATGTCAAGGTTTTGTACCAATTCTTTGGAGATTGTTTCAGACCATAAAGTGATTTTTTTAATTTTAGATAAGGTGATTTTCAAGTGGATCCTTCAGGAGTTCGGATAATGACTGTTTCGTCAATAGGAGCATGAAGGAATGCCCCCTTTACGTCAAATTGCGTCAGCTTCATTTTATTCTTCAATGCATAGACAAGAGCCACTCAAAGCGATCCGAGTTTGCCGGTAGGTGCCCAAGTCTTGTTGTAGTCAATTCCCAAAACTTGGTCAAATCCTTGAACACACAGTCGGGCTTTATA
The DNA here is from genome assembly GCA_025617555.3 of Puccinia polysora. Lineage (NCBI taxonomy): Eukaryota > Fungi > Basidiomycota > Pucciniomycetes > Pucciniales > Pucciniaceae > Puccinia > Puccinia polysora. Next base: position 1,223,318 of record CM062616.1, read on the forward strand.
TTTGACTGGATCACCGTGGCAATTTTGTTTCACTTTGAAGACACAGGTTGTATTTAAGACGTTCTCCGGAGTACCGTCGTATTCCTCCCAGACATCTTGGAGTTTGATAGAGTTTAGTTTGTCTTCCGAAGCCTTCTTCCATTTAGGCCATTCCTGACACTTACGTGCTGCCTTATAGGATGGAGGCTTGTAGTAATGATGAAAGCCGTACCATTGGGGTTTTCTTATTTCTCTTCTTGGCCTTTGAGAGGGAATTTGAGCAGGAACATCAGGAACTGGTGAGGGTAGAGGAGAGTGATCAGAGTGTGAAGAAATGACAGATGCCGAATCATCTTGATCTGAGTCTGATTTGGAGAGAATGTCTTGAGACTCTTGAAAGTTGTACTTCTTTTTGAAAGACAAAAAATTGGGAGCTTGCAATTCTGGATTGGTTTGAGTAAAGAGATTGAACCCCAGTGATTCAAGGAGCGGAAAGTCATGGAGCGGATTCTTGAGAAACTGTACATGTTTGGTTTCAATAACAGCGCCAGATGAGCTGAGAATCAGGTAAGAATGAACAATGGGATTGAACCCAACTAAAATCCCTTCTAATCCTTTTTTGTCAAATTTCCTTCCTTTTTGTAGCCTGTTTGCCAGATAGATGACTGATGATCCTACAGGTTTGAGATAATTAGCAGGGAGCTTTTTGTTAAACATAAGTTACCAAGGGGATAGGTCACTACCTTCCCTCGGGACTTGATTGAGCATGAAGCAGGAGCTTCTGACCACAATATGCCAGTAACACTTGTTCAGCCTCGATGATGAAAAAGTTGCGCAAGCGGATTCTATGATTGTCCAGTTGGCTCGTTCTGCTTGACCATTGTGTTGGGAATGGTACGGTTCTGATGTTAGGAGTTTGATGTGTTTAGACTTTGCAAATTCCTTCAGGGTGATGTTGGTGAATTCTGTTCCTTTGTTGGAAAATATTTCTATGGGGTAATAATTCAGTTGTTTATATTCTGTCTCGAGGATGCTTATGATGACGCTGGAAGTCTCTTCTTTGGACTGGAGCAGAAAGGCTGCCAGATAACCGGTGAATTTGTCCACAAGCGTCAAGATGTAGCGGTGGCCAGCTTTTGACTGGGGGGTGATCTGTCCTATAAGGTCTAGATGAATCCGTTTGAGTGGTTTAGATGTAGGTGATGAGGTGCCTGGGAACGGTGCTTGCATGATCTTACTCTTCACGCAGCCGTCACATTGAAACTTATCGAGTTTGTCTTTGGAGTATTGATCCTTGAGGATGGGTTTGAGCATTGAGATTGAAGCGTGTCCATACGTCTTGTGAAGATCGGACAACAACTGCAATTGATTAGATTTAGATGATTGACTAAAAAGATTGACCGAGAATTTGTTTCCGGCGCTTCAAGGTTTCTCGATTACAAATAGGTTGTCCCGGATTAGGCCTCTGAGGACCGTCTGATTGTCTTGAGTGATGCAAAATTGGTCTTGATTTTGAGAAAGATTACATCCCTTCTTTGCCAAGAGACTGGGGCTAATCAATTTGACGACAATATCCGGAACGTACATGCACTCTTCAAGCGTGATGATGGAGTCTTTCCACTCGAGTCAAACAGTCCCTGTTCCTCGTATCTTGAGGTTTGCCTCCAGCTTTCCCGTTTTGATTTCTTCCAATTCGTCTTGTAGATCAATAGAAGTAAATTACTTTAGATCGTTGAATATATGTATGTTTGCTCCTGAGTTGAGAAGAAGATTAGGAGTACTATCCGCCTTAATCCAAAGAGTCAGGAGGGCATGATAATTGAAGGTAGGTGTTTTCTTTGTTCTGTTTTTCCACTCATTTTGCTGTTTGACCCACCAGTCGGGGGCAATTTGAGGGTGTAGGTGGAAGCAGGAGGATTCAGGGTGAGGGGCATTTGGGTCGTGGAACCCTTCTTTACATCTGATCCGCGGCTTCTTATCATCTTTGTCAGGTCTGTTCTTGAAGGTCACTAGTGAGACGTCCGTGACAGATTTACCAGTCTTGAGCTGCGCTTTCCTCTTGTTGTTGTATTGGGTTAAATGATTAAATACAACTTCTACTGTTATCAACTTCTCTCCGTGCATAATTTTCTGTTTCAATTTCTCTAGAGTAGATGGAAATTTGAATAATATTAAGTACGCCAATATGTCATTTGGTAGATCTATTCCTACATCCGCCATGCGAGTGAGAGATTTCCAGATATCAGTTATGAATCCTTCAATAGCATGTTCATTGAATGATGCGTGAAGAAATTGATTGAAGATCCTTGCTCTGTTGGCCGTTTCGGATGAGGCAAATCTCCGGGTGATCTTGGTCCAAAGTAGCTTGGAGGATGTGATGTTCGAAGCATTAACAACATTAGCATGTGTGGTACTGTCTAGTTTGGATAAGATAATTGCTCAAATCTCTCGGTCTTGTCGGGTTGGAAGTTGTCCAATGTCCTTGATCATAATTTCCTTGATGTCTTTGAGATCGAACAACATCAACATCTTGTCGCGCAAGATGGAATAATTATCTTCATTGAGCGGGGGTATGGCATCAACGGAAGCCTTAAGAGCTACCTGGTGGAAATAGTCATTTGCTCCAGATGGTTTGTTCATCTTTGATAGTACGGAGTTGTCCTTTGGCTTTTAACCGTGATAAGATTTAAGTGAATTACTTCAGGACTAAGAACCAGCGGACTAAAGATAAAAGTTAGAGCCGTGAGGAACAAAAAGAAAGTGAAATGAGGAAGAATGAGAATACCAACAGCGTGAGTTATTTAGGAAAGAAAAGAGAGATCAGACGAGACTTAGAGAGACTAGACAAGATATTTGCAGCAAGGAAGTTGATGGAGCTCAGGCGATGGAGACGGTAACTACAAGGTTGAGTTGATATGTCAGAAGATAATGTGAACACAATCTTGAGGATAAGTTTCTTACCAGGCATAGATTGGATGACGTAGAGACTTCAGACCAGGGCAGAAGGATTGAGTTGAGAAGGATTCAGATTGAGAGTAAGAAAAAAATAAGAAATAAGAAAAGAAATAAGAATAATAAGAATAATAGAGAAGATAAACGTAGAGAGTGAACACAAGAAGAGAATGCAAGAGGCAATTCCACCAAGGGAGGTTACCCGGAGGTTCACCTGGGTCGCCTCAAGTGTTGGAAGACAGGGATGATGCAGACATGTCACAAAGACTTGTCTCAGTTCTTCCGCAGAGCAGTTGGGACAGAGACTGAGTGAGAATCAGAGCATAGGGAAAAGAGGGATAATGTTAACAACCTGCAATAATCCATTTATACATCCTGTTGGTGAGTCAATTGGTATTTGTGTAAGGCTTAGTGACATTCCATTCAATTAAGCATCATTTTCTGAAAGTTTCTATTTTATGTAGCCTGTGCAGGTGTCACTGATTCAGGCTTGAGAAGTCTGTGAAATTTATTTTTGGCCATTATTTTGATTCTGGTAAAGTGTCAAACCATCTTTTGAAGGGGTTTCACTTGTCTTTTCTTTCATGTTTTGACTTATCAGTGATTTTTGTGACATGATTGATGTATTTTCATGCACATTAAATATGCATACCTTTCCCATGAATGTTGTAGCCTTCTTTTTCAGGGGTTTTGTGATTATTTTGGCTCTGACAGCTTGGGGTAAAGCTTTCAGCCTGTTTAATGAACTTGGCCTCGCTTCAAAGTGGATTTGCATGGGAATTTTGAAGGATGGGGCTGTGTGCATGTCTCAGGTCTTTTGGAGGTGCACATGGCTGCATGCGGGAATTTGGAAAAAACACAAGTATGTCCATGAATCCTAAAATATACAAAACACTCCATTTTTTACTGGATTTTATTCAGGTAACATACATGGTATGCTACCTGTCCAATATTAAAATTCCCAAAAGGTGCCAACTTGGTGCTGTTGTTATCTTGGCCCATTTAATTAAATGGTCAACAAATTGTAATTTGGAGGTAGTTACAGTGAGTGACCATACCTAATTCCAGGTGGAAAATACATTTTTGCCATAATTTTCTAGGATTTCCAATTATTTTTGTGTTTTATAATTTCTTTTGTATTTATTTTATATTTATCATATTTTTGGTACTTTTTTAAGCTGGATCTGACATAGTTGAAGGCTGAAAAGATTAGAAATACCAATGATCATTTATATTCAATAAGCAAACAGTAAGATTGAATTTTTGAGAAGGAAGATGTAACAGAAAGATTGACAATAGCTGTAATTGATGACAATTTTGTGTCAAGACAAAGACACATGTACATGATAAGGTGGCTGGAAGATAAAATTTACCACAAAAATGGGATTGATGATGATGATGAAAGGTGGCTGCATAGAAAAAAAATTATCAGGCATTCAAAATATGATAATGGTTGTGGGAAAACTCAATGTATCCCAATCATAAAAAAAAGGGTTGTTGGATATCTAGAATTATTGAAAGCATGCCTTGATATAATGATAATATAGTTGTTAATGAGAGAGAAAGAGAGAGTTGAGGGGATAAGATAAGGAAGCCCATAACTCAAAAAATATCCAACCAAATTTTCCAGTTCTTCAAAATTTTCCAAAGAAGGATTTGAACCATATATAGCCAATATATTTACATACTGGGCCAAGTACCAAGGGTTCCCCCATGTAAATTGCATGAGTGAGCCCACTATTGACTGTTACTTGGTTATTTGAATATATTCCCACATTTTATTCCAAATATCACAAAACAAGGGTGTTTATGGTGTGCTTAAGAGTTTCCATTCTATGCTTCCACTATTTTCCTTTAAGATAGAATCTGATCCAGATATGTGCTCATTTCTGATTGTTCAAACCTTATTCCAACAACTATTTTGAAACTGCTTTTCCATTTGATCTCCTGATTTGACTAAATTAAATTTTTAAAAACTCTAGAATATAATTTGTAGATTATATGTCCAAGAAATGTTCCAAATTGAGAAAGAATATTAAAAAATTTCTCCCATCCTGCCAAATTTACACAGAATCTTCAAATTTACAAGTTTACAGCCTAATCCCCTCAAAAGTATCTTGAAATAAATCCACCAAAATTTCAAAGCCTGGTGAATAAATTACATGGCTTTGTTCAAATTTACCAGATACCACGCCAGCTTCAGAGAATTGATTGGTTGCTTTACATATTTACCTTTTTCAATGGGTCCACATAAAGGCACAATAAAACCAAAAATTTAAAATGGATCTGAAATTTTTTGACCCATTGGTAGGATCTGGATAATATTCAATGAATAATTCAATTCATCTTTATTTTAAAAATTCACACCCATCCTTTGATTCAATTCCTTGTATACATACCTAAAATTCCACAGCATCATTGCTCTGAAGGCATATTTTCTGTGGGAAATAAAAAAAATTTCAATCCAGTAATTTACTACATTTTATAGGCTGCACTGGCTCCAAAAAATAAAGAAAATAAAACTGGGAAATCTTGGATTCAATGAATCCCATTCATTTTCTAGCATATTTACCTCTCATAGCTTCTGCAATGGAGCATGGTACCTCAACTTTGTTTAATATAAACAATTTTGGAAGTGTTTTACTCTCCATTGCCACAGCTTAATCTAAATTCTTGTATTCTAGTAAAAGCTGCTTCAGAATTCAATGTGACTCAAATTCATCAATCTAATTTATTTGAAGGTACTGAAGTTCTGGGAATATGACTCAAATTGAGTTTATCACATGAATTAACTTTGAAGATAAAAATAGCCACCCCAGATCCACAGCAGGACAAAACACAAGTTTGAAATGAATGTCCCTCTCATCCAGCTTCCCTCTCAGTTTTCTATGAATATTTACCATGGCACTTGCTACAAAGTTATATAGCTCAATCAAGTTAAAATCAACACCATGCATGAGTTTCAGCACAGAATTTGTTTTGTTAGGATTTCAGGGATCCTATTTTAAATTCAAGTGGCTTCCTTGTTTTAAAAAGTCAGAAGGAAAATGAAAGTCCAAAATTTTGTATCATTAGCCTTACAATGTATCCAATTTTTTGATTGGGTCTCCTATATTCCTTTTTCTGTTCCAGATTTTAAGGTGAAAAAAATGAAAGGGTGAAACCAAGGTTTTCAAATTGTTTTTGCAATTATCCAGTTTGTTCTATTCCATTTTTTATATGGTCTAACAATTTTTATGTTCCAAGTTTTATTTTTGTAATTTTTTGGAAACTAAAAGGAATTTGATTTCAGTTGCGGAACAATGACTAGTCAGATTGAGAAAAAGACAACAAGCTAGTAGCAGTTCACCTGAAAGGACCAAACAGACTCTGATGCGGAGAATTGAAGAAAGAGGAATGAGGAAAAGAAGAAAGTAGGAGGCAGTGAGACTTGTCGTGGTGAGCAGGGTTGAGAACAGGGTGAGCTGAGTGGGTTGAGTAGCGTATTTGAAGCGTAGCGGTAGTTCTGAAAGAAAAGGTTTGATGAGCTGAGGAGAGAAATATTGAGATCAATCCAAGTACTTACCTGACTCAGAGGCCTGGGGTCAGTGGTGCAATCTTGTGGTTTCATGAAGAGAACCTCCCCAGAGTCTGAGCCAGGAGATTTGATTTATAGTAATTTTGTCTTGAAGCTTTGAGTTTGGAGTATGGGCAGCGGGTTGATTTGGTGTTGTGCGCACAAGCGCGCACATGGAGACCAGAGACAAAGCGCACAACAGGAAGTAGGTAGCGGAGAAAGAAAAGAAGACAAAAAGGAAAACAAAAGAGAAAAGGATGAAAGAAAAAGGTTATAAGAAAAATTGTGGTGCCAAGATGATTTGAGAATATAGATCAGATCACGCAAATCCAACAATTTTTATATTCTCCATCCAAACAAGTAGCTTCCTGTGAAATTCTGATATTTCCTTCAGGATCACAAATAAATTAAAGGAAGAATAAAAATCCATGAATTTCAATATTAATCTTGTACCAGTCATTTCTGGCTCAATTTTCCAGCAAAATCCATCACAAAAATGTCCAGTACCTTATCTCTGACTAACATTAATTCTCTTCCAGTGTAATTTTTGTTGAAGCTCTTGGAGATGGGGCATCTTTCACAAAACATAAAATTTGATTGCCTAATAATCTTTTATGGGAAGTGCCTTTTTAGAGAAATAATTGAAATACATTTAAAATCAAAATTTTCCTCTTTTAAGGATAAAAATAGCCTTGAGATCTCATCTTCATTGGAAGGATCACTGGCAAGTTGATGGGAAAATAAAAAAATATCATGGGAAGTGATAGAGTATTTTTTAGCAATAGGGTTAATCAATGCCATATTTTTACCTGTGAGTTGGGCCCCCCAGTAGTCTGCAATAAATAAATCAATTCAAAATAAAAGTCTTTTCACTTTGGAAAAGTAGAATACTGGCTCAGTTTTCATGGCTTCTTTCCTTTTCAGAAATTTCAGCCTTTTCACAGTGGTAAGTTGAAAATTATAAAGCTCAAATTACAGGTAAATATTATGTTTCATTGTCACTATTCCTGTTGGGCAGAAAGTCCTAGATGATCAACTGAAATCAGAAATATCTCCTTATCCAAGCAAAATCAGACGCTTTTTTGATCTCAGGCATAAAAAATACTATAATGCACTGTTTATTTTTATGCTTCTGGATAAGAGACAGATTTGAAAGTAGAATTTATCCTAGTTAATTTCTCTTTTTTTTCAATGGGGTATCTGCCATATTTAACATACACAAATTGTCCCAGAACTCATTGAATCCTGTCTAAAAATTTCCATTTATCCCACAAAATCTGAAGCTGCAGACATAGTAGTCAATAAAGGATATCAGGTGTGGTTTTACTGTATATTCACATTCCCTTTTGAAAAATAGCTTTCCCCAATAGGTGGTTTTGAAATTTTTTAGAACCTAGTCTTATATTGTTTATTGAAAATTGGTTGGGATACATAAGTGTTTCAAACCATTTATAAGAAATGCAGCTCAATGGGTCTGGAAAATATAACCAAATTTGAATTCAATTTACTGAAGAAAATTTGAAGAATGGTGGAAATGTCCAATAATTGGGGGATTTAATTGATTTAATTGAACTGTTTTTTTAAAGAATAGCTAATTTTTTTTGAATGAATTCCTTGTGGTGCCACTGCAAAAGGGTTTAGAAGAAATTCAAAAAAAATTCACTCAATAGGGTGTATCATCAGAGTTAGGATATACACCATTAGAAACCCAAAATTTTTGATGGGCCAAACCTGCAAGAAAAATTAGTGGTTTTTTGAAATAAACATACCAATCAACTGATGTATTTAAAATAGTTTTTTCATATGCATTAATTTTTTCAAAAATCAAATCAACCATTTATGAATCTTAAAAAATCAAAATCAAATCCCCCTACCCCCTACCTTTCCAAGTAACCAATTAATGCACAAGCTTTTTCAATTGAAACTAAAATCAGCAAACTAACACAAAATACAATTGATCACTTCAAATCACACAAATAACCATAATTCATAAAAAATATTGAATCTGAGAATTTAAAATGCAACCTCCCAACAGCTATTAAAAAATTCAGTCAAGCTGAATCAAATTTTGTTAGTATTTTAAGCTAATTTGAGCTTAAATCTTAAATCTAACTTGCTATCCTTAAATTCTCAATTTTGAAGGCAATCCTTGGTCCCCAGAAAATGGAAGCTGAACCACCCAATTTATGAAAGGCAATATCTGTCTCCTCCATGAATTGAGCTTCCGCAAACTCTTTTCTTTTTGCTTATTTGGAATCATTCATCAAAATCTTGCAGTTGGTTGAAAACCATCGTCTTACAGGAAAAAAAATTGAGAATCCCAAATGAAATCCTGCTATAAAAATACCAGTTTCCCTCAAAAGATTTGGATAAAATGGTAACTGGACAGAAATTCATTGATTAGGAAAAAAATTCTCAATCATTTATGGAAATGTTCACTCACACAAAAAAAGGTTTATCAATTCTATCTTATATTTTTTAAACTGGGCCCTTTTATGGCCAACTAAGAAACAGAAGAAAGAGATGGTTTGGTTCATGGAAAATGAATAATTACCATTTTTTATTCAATTTATTGATTGTAACATCATCTCATCAAATAAAAAACACAAAATTTATGGCAACTGTAATTCTGATTTGACAAAAAATGCCATCCATTTTTCAATTCATAAATGTGCTTTATAAGAAACTGAAAAACCATACTTACTCTCTTCAATTAGACACTCTGTTTCTTTTCAATTTTTTTGCAATAAAAAAAAGAAGTTCATTTAACTCCATTTTGATCTTCAAGGCTCACGTTGTGATTTTTATATATTCAGTTGGATCCAAATTTTGCAACAAAATCAGAGTTAATTTTAACACTTTAAATAAATTCTTGCTACCTCAACTTATGCTAGTAATACATATTCTTCAAGGGAAATGTTAAATTTGCAACCTTGAGGTTGCAAATGGGAATGAAAAGTTGTTCAAGGACCATATGCGTTGTGAACAGAGGTTCACAACTCAACAAGTTGCAAAAAAAATAAATAAATAAATAGATAAATAAATAAAATAAACAAATGAGTAAATTAAAAATGAATAAAAAAATTAAATAAAGTAAATAAATGAATAAGTAAGTAAGTAAATTCAAAATTAATTAATTAAACCAAAAATAAAAATTTAAAAAAAAATGTAAATAAACAATTAAATAATTAAAAATAAAAATATAAAAAAATGTAAATAAATAAATAAATTAAAATAAAAATAAAAATTCACAAGCAGCACACCACGACTTAAAACAGGTTGAGTGGGGTGGTTTGCAACCCATCTGGGTTGTGAATGGCCGTCCACACCTCAGATGGTTCACTAACAGCTGTTTACAACTCAGATGGGTTTCCAACAGCCATTCAAAAATCAGATGGGTTGCAAAAAGCCATTTACAACCCAGATGGGTTGCAAACCACGCAATGTAACCCATTTTGTGTTATTAACAGGTCATGTAGGGTTGCAAATTTAACATTTCCCTGAGTATATTTGTCAAATGGATCATCTTTTGTGTTATTCTTCATAATTTATTGGCCAAGATAAAAGATTAATGGGATGCAAAGATTCAATATTATATTCCTGATTGTTCCTTAGCCATTCCAGTCTCATTAAACCCTTCATCTTTCACTATGCAGGATATAATCCTGCCTCTCAATCTAGCTCAATTTGATTCATGATTTTTCAAATTTTTTACCAGGGTAAAAAAAACCATTTCAAAGTTAAATATGATAGGGTGGAAAATTTTATTTCATGAATTATCTGGTATATCTAGATTTTGATGGATTTTCTGGGGTTACATTAGCTTTTTTAAAATTCCAATATTTTACTCATCAGGCTTGTAAACCTTTTGAAAATGAAGATTAGGTTTTTACACCTTTCCCTTGGTGGGAGAATTCACCACAGTTATTTAATTGGAAATCCAAGGGCTAATTTCACAAATGTTTTTCTAAATCCATGCCTGTTCTGCTTTTTTTTGACTTATAAAGTCATGGATTTAGTGATTTCAAAGGAATTATTTAGCCTGGGTGTTTCCTTCATGGTTAATTATTTTTCCTCATTCTTTGGTTGAAAATCCATCAATTCTTTTATGTAAGAGATCTGCATATAATGAAACACTGAGAAAGAATGAATCAGAAGGAATCAGCGTGAAGTTATTGGTGTTTTATTCCATCAAAATATTTGAACTAAGAGAAAATCATTTGATTAAGGGATAAGCTTCCATCTCAAATCTTTTTTTCCTCCATATACTGTCATAGCCCTTTTAAATGTTAGCACAAGTCTTTCATAAAAATTCTTGGGATCAGTATATCATAATGAAAAATTGAAATGTTTCCATTCGGCTACTTAGTTGTCTTTTTTTTCCAGCCAGTCCAACTTCTGTACATCCATGCATATTTATGCACCAAAATGGTTTTAATACTGGGTAAAATAACCTCAAAATAACAGCCAGAAACATTTAAATTGTCTTGTGTGTGTTTCTCAAGCTATCTAATATTCAATTTCTTGCTTCAAGACTCCACAAGTAGAAGATCATATTAATTACATGGTATTTACAGTCTAATTTCATGGATTGAATCAAGAGCAATTTTCTGAAAAAAAATTTCTACACTGAACATTTTTTCCCACAAACCTATGCCTACTTGTCATTTCATTTCATATGGCGCTCCAAACAACCTTATCACCTCTTAAAAACTTCAAAATCCTCAATTATTATCTCCAATGTCTCACTAGCTATTCCACCTTGGTGAAATATTCCTGTTTTGTCCCCACTGACTACCTGAAATCCTTGGTTTCCACAATTTTCCATGCAAATTTTTGCAAAAATATTTCCTTGAATTTAAATTTTCTTGCTTTCTGTTCTAGATTTACCATTTCAGTATGGTGTATAAAGCCTGTCTGGGAACTTGGTCAAGTTCTGGGTCCTTTTTGTAAAGTGCATGTGGCACCCAAAAAAGCCAGCTTGGCACCCTGGTAAGTGTCAGTTGGCATACGGCCAAATTGTGCTGGTGCCTTGCCAAGTTGGTTTGGGTGTCAATCAAAGCTGGGAGCTTTGACCTGCCAAATAAAAGAAAAAAAAATTGAACAAAAAAAACAATGGTTGAAATTTTGGGGATGGAGGCTGGTCATTTTGGTGCAACCAGCTTTGATCTGGGCCAAGAAAAACTTGGTTGGGCACCAAGTTTTTACCCTCAAAATGCCAACCCAATCAAGGCCTCAGGGCACCTATCCAAGTCCCACATGCCAAGTTGAACTTGGACAGGCACCCAGACGCGGTTTATAGACTATAAAATTTCTTCCTACAAAATGTGTTCCACCCTCTCCAAACAACCATTCACAATTCTGCATTTTTCAAACCTGATAGAATTAAGCTGAGATGCTCCAGAGAAGTTTCAGGAGGGAATAAGGAAAGGACTCTCATCACACTAAGAGGAGTGGATCCAGGAGTCAAATGGGAGCACTCAGGTTTAATGTAAGTCAGAATGGATGGTAATAAATTTGCTGGACTAGAATGGTGTTAAATAGTCTAGATACAAGCCATTTTATGAAGACCAACTTGTGGGTCTGAAAATAACAAGATAGTGAATAATGAATGAAAAGAAACCAAAGAACTGTCAAATAATCAGTGAAAGACAGTATGCAACAAGGCAGAGACACAACAGGCCATAATCCAGGACATAAAAGCTATCAAAAAAAGAGTGAGAAGTAAAATACAACTAAGTTGTTAATTTAAGCTGATTTGGTGGTTCAACAAACATTATAATTAAGAAAGATCAAGATAAGAAAGGAGGTTCTTAGAAATAAGAAGACCTGTAGATGAACAGTGATCAGGGCTCATGGCTACAAGATTTGATCATAGAAGGATAATCAGACTACTTCAACTGGCATTCTTTCAGACTTAATCATGACTTAATCTTGAAACAATCAACCAATAAGAAGGACAACTGATTAGAGATATGAGAGATCATTCTTAATCATAACATACTACTTTTATGAGGCCCACAATACCGCAGGATAGCTTTGATTGAAAGTATGTATTGTTTAATAATTTTTTTATGTTTTGATTGGTAGAAAAAGAAAGAAGGACGCTAGTTGCCAGAATTACAACAAAACCACCCTCTGAAACCTTGAAATTTTTAATATCAGCTGCAAACTCTTTAGATTTATTCCTGTTCTGTTGTTTTCAAACACCCTTTTCTATCTCTGCAGAATTACTCCTTGATTACTTTCTTTAATTGTTTTCAAAATATATAATCACATCAGTTGAAAAATTGTTTTAAATTCCAATCAATCAATAGCTTTGGAGAAAAGATTATTCTAGGGTATTTTAATTTATTTGATTGAATTCAAGAAAACATACCACCCACAGTAATTTAGGGGACAAAATGGAATTTTGATGAGTGTGGTGTGTTATGAGATGATCAGCACAAGAAAAAACTCTGGAAGTAGTTGATAATTATTCTAAAAGTTTCAGATTACTCAATTTGAGGCTAAACGTTTGAATTAAGCCTTGAAGATAAGTGTAAGGTTGAGGATAATTTCTTTGTGGTAAAAAATAAAAATGGTCCAACTCCTCATTTAAATAATTCTAGAGAAATGGAATGGAAGAAAATATGTGATTGAATGACTGAGGAAATAATGGAACAGGGAACTCAGTGTTTTTTTCAAGGTTGAGAGAAATTCCATGGTTCACAATGTAAATACTGAAGAAGGTTTTAATACAGTGATGTAAAGAGTTCACATTTAAATTCATGTTGGTTTAGGTTTAAAAAATTTATGAATGATTCCAAATTAAGGTAGGCACAGATTAATTGATTCTTTGAACAAATTGATAGTGGGAGTTTAAGGCAATTTACATGAGATTATAAGGAAAGTGATTCCAATGTGAATTGGTCAAGGAATAGATATATTTTTAGTTTTTATCAGATAGTTCAAAGCTGGATACAGCAAAGCAAGCTAAAATATTACAAGTTCATCATCCCATGATTTACCAAGAATATATACAACTCAATCTTATCAACTTGGTTGGATAGGAGATATCAACCATGATAGTTGCAAGTGGCATTCAAAAATTCCTTTGAAGAAAGCCAGTCAGTCTATGCACATATCTATGTAGATGCATATGTACATACAAGTTACCTTTTTCACAATGGCTCATCATCTGCCTTCCTGTCTTATTTCTACTTCACGGGTCCTCTTGGGCCCACCTGGCTCAAGCCATTTTTTGTTTTTTCACCTTTGTATGAGTACGTTTTTCATTTCAAAAGTATCACATAGCCATTCAGAATACCACAAAGCCATTCAGAATATCACTTGAAGTAGATCAGACTAACATGACACATCACTCTGACGTCTCACTAACAGGCCTTGGACCTAATTCAACGCTCAGCCACCTACTTCGTGAGCCACTAACGTAGGATTCACTTACGTTCAGTTCCACATAATAAGTATCACAACCAACTTAATGACATTGACTAAATCACCACCCAAAGCTCTACGACAAAAGCATCACAACAGTTTTTGCAACGATCAACAAAGCTTCTTAAAAAATCAGATTAGATAAAAATAAAATCAAAATAGAAAATAAAGGTTGCGATGAATTACTAATTATACATGAATCAAGTGACTTCCTGCAAAAACTGCGCGCACGCTTTTTTTTTCTTGGGATGAAAGCTAATACAGAAGATTCAAGAAATCGATTGATGTAAGACAGAATCTTGAGGAAGCCTCTAGGTGAAATCGATATCGAAAGATAGATCAAAATGACACATGGTCCAACGCAGCGTTGACCATTTTCAATGTGAACAAGACATGTCTAAGTGCGCTCGTCCAAGCTTCATCAGAAGAGAAGGATAGCTTAATCGAAGCTTCACCAATCTTGTCCTTGTGAACCCTTCACATGATTCATTCGAAAATCAACACTCGCTGTAATCCACAAGATAAAAAGTAAAGACAAAGACTCACCGAAACGGAATCTTGGTTTGCGGGTTGAGCTTGACAACTTGTTCCGACACTTGCCTCAAGCACTCTAAAAAATCGACCATCGCACTATCAAACCGTCTGTTATGCAGCATTCTGGCGAGTGCAAAATCGTCCGAGCCAAAACTTTTTTTTTTTTGAAGTATCGCGCGGAATTCATCCGAGAGGACTGGCAAGAGATCAGCGATACATACAATGGCGATACAGAGTATGAGTCAACGACCTCACAGTTCAAGACAAGCTTTATCACCTTTGGTTCGTTCGATTCGTGAAAAGGAGCCCATCGGTATTAATCGAAATCTGTAAGCACGGCCATTGATGAAATGAATGACAAGCTAATCAAGTTATTAGAAGCATGATACTCCGCTAACCCCTCAAGAGTGAATTGCATCCGTTTGCACAGTGTTTGAAGTAATAATGTAGTATGACCCCAGGCTGCATTGATTTCAACCCATTCCACCTGTTTTCACAATTGAAGCGAAGTGTAAGACTCTTGAAACTTTTACAGGCGAATGGTAGTGCATGCGTGGCGGGAACGAGCTTACCGGGACGTCCGGAAGCCTACCTAACCGCAAACCATTAATAGTGCCCACACCCGTCTCACAACCAATGCAAAAGGCATCCTCTTTTGTTTGTTTTATAAGAAACAAAAAATAAAGGAACGATTCATTAGATGTCTTCAGTAACTGGTCAAAAAATTTGGCAGGACTCAGAAGACTGACTGTAAACGTTTGTAGCTTGTAATTTATTGAGCTCAATTTGATCATTTTGATATCGAGTGGTGATGGAATCCAATCGAGACTGAATCTCTGCGGATTCGAGCAAATGTTGATTGTAATCGTCCCAAAACCTGTACTGCAAAGGAATGTTGCGCTCATCGTTGGTCGATCATCCTTGGAAGAAAAGAAACTACAAAGATTCAGAGCAATCCAACTCAACAGCTCTTCTTCTCGGTCAAGTTCAGCCTCTTGCCTTTCAAGCTCTTGCAACTCAGCCTCGGTTTTTTCGCACTCTAGCTCGGTTTGTTTCAACTTTTCAAGGGCTTCAGCTTCCCGGGTTTTCAACTTGGAGGATAATCGTCAGAAATGTTATTTGTGCGCCACGGTAAAGCAAATGTGACCAATCAGCTCATTCGTGGCGACCTCCAACTAAGAACTCGATATATATTACAATTTGATGGCCTCACTTCTTCAATATCTTTTTGAATTTTCTGGCAGCTTTCGTAAGATCCATGGGCTACGTTTCTTTCGCGGTTGAGTTCCCTTTCGAAAACCGCGTAACGGTCTCTATTTGACTTAGCTGCCTGAATCTGATGGTTCATCCACTCTAACAACTTGTCTGTGCATTCGGCGCATAGGGGATGCTCAAAACAGGAAGGGTTTTGAGATAGCAATTCCGCCAATTTGAAAACGCGGTCGTTTGTACTTTTGCTAGGAGATTCGACGGAGGTTGCCTGGGTTGAACTCTGAGTAGCTGATGAAGGTGCATTATTTTCTTGGAGATCCGGTTGTGCGCGCGCAGCTCCAAGCGTGCTCTCCGATAAGACGACAAAGCTTTCAGTAGGTCCAGGGTTTAAGTTTCCGTTGGCAGGCTGATTGATGGCAGTTAGATCTCTGCTGGATGGTAAGTTGGAAGTTGTTGGTAACCGAGAAGGGTTACTAGCTCGGAGATGGGGATGATTGGATTGAAGAGCACGTCCGCGCCTGACGTTCGTTTGGAAAGGCACCTGGCTTTGGCGGGGTGGAGGTAAATTGCGAGGGTTGGGTTCGCTAGGTGGCAGGCCTTGATATGGATTGAAACTGTTTCGATCCGCAAGGGCTGCGAGGAGGGCAGGCGGTATGAACACCCAGAAGCGGTCGAATTGTCAGCGGGTGATTGGCGTAGGAACTTGGTGTCTTTGGAGATCAAGCGAGCATACATGCCATCATGTCGTACGTTGATGGAGCCAAATCGGCAAAGGACTCGTCCATTCGAAGTGGCTGCACAAATCAAAAGATAGACACGGTTTCGGCCCAATTAACACGCCCATAAGTAGATATAAAATCCATCCAACATTGAAACAGGGAGGGAGGATGAGAACGGGGATGACCTACTTGATTGCATCTCTGGCAGAGATACATCATGGCACTCTCGGCGTCTCCGAACATCGTTCCAAGCGTCAGGAGTGGGCAGTCGTGGTTATTTGGTGGTCAACACTGACGGAAGGCTTCGACCATCGGAAAGTGATTGACGAGTTCATGCGCCTTCCTCGGCCGAACACTACGGGAGTGCAACCACCGATGCGCGTACATACATAAACACGGTCTGCAAGTTAGTGAGAGCATCCGCAATCGTCTCAGTAAACACCCGCCCTTTGCTAAGTTTACCGAGCGCGACCCGCACCCATGTCCTAACAAGCTCCATAAGTTTGGTCAACAATTGACAAATTCATGAAAACTTATAAAGCTTGCTCATAAGTCATCCATCCACCTCATCTTTGTCATCCTCTCCCCCCATTCCCTTTCATCCCATCCTCTTGTACCACATCATCAATCCTCCCTCCATCCTCTCCCCCTATATCATCAATCCCCCCCCCCCCCCCATATCCCTTGCTCCCATCCTCTTCCCAATATCATGGATTCTCCCTTGTATCCCTTTCTCCTGACATCTCCCTCCATCTCAGATTGATTTGCCATGAAAAAAGGTGCTGCATCTTTTGGCAAGTGTTTCACCAAGAGTTGTGATCATAAGTTGTTGGCTATATTGATTGGAATTTGAAATAGTCACTAATTGGTCATACCCTGATATTTTTTAGTTTATGTGATTGATTTTAAAAAAATGAAAATATTGAAAACTTTTGGAAGCTTTTTATTTATTTAAATTTTTTTGGTAACTACTATGCAGCCAGGGCATGCTCCAAAATGAAATTCTGGTTCTCAAGGCTAATTAAAGCATCATATCCAAAAATAAGATAGAATTTGATGAATTTTGTATCAAAGATGTGCATTGATTTAACAAAGAATTTCTGAAGAATATTAGTATTTTAGAATACCAAAATTAATTTAAAACTAATCAATTTATTTTTTTAAATTAAGTTTTCAATTCAATTAAAAAAAATGATTTGAAGGGAGTTCAGCTTATATTTTCCTGGATTGATTAGGCAAAATGTGAGGAGATAATGGAGGGTAATGTCCAACAGGGAAAATTTGAGCCAGAGGAAAAATGGCTTGAAAATCTGTTAAAACATGCATATAAGATTTTTCAAGGTAATTTTTTAAAATTTCATTGAGACTATTTCTGATTCAACAGATCTCTGAAGAAGGGACCAAAAATGATGGATGGTGGAACAAGTTGCATTGGGCTCAAAATTCAAAAATGAAAAATATACTTGAAAAGAAAATATTAAAAAAAGTGTGGAATCTGAATAGTGAATTATTTCTAATATTCAAGGAGGATATGCAATACTTCAAAATTTTTTTAAAGGGACTAAATCCTAATTTAGAGGAAATTGAAAGATGTTTAATTTTAGGTGGTTGATGTCACGCTTCAAGCTTAAGGGTTATTGTCCCCCCACTTTGAAATACCCTTTTCCTCAAGTACCATCTACCTCATTCCATAAGCATGACAAACTAGAAGCACAACATCAGTGGTGCCTTCCGCTTATCAACTCTGGCTTGCATAACAACCTTCCATTCTTGGTAACTGACTCAGCATCCACTTGCAAACCTTACAGTCAACTCTACCTCAGTCAACCATCCATTTGGGTTCCACCCTTTTCACCCTGGGTATCAATAACCCTTGGGTTCCCATTTCTGGTCACATGCTATTGCTAGTTTTCACTCACGCTATTCAAGCCATCTCAACTGTATAGTTTGCAAATGGACTAGTCCCTTACCCTGCATAAACTACATCTTCATATTTGCATTGCTTCTGACTTCATTCACTCATGTCTCAACGGTTACATCCCAATACATTTGCCCCCTATTGTCTTGCACTTATGCTAAGACCTCAGAAAAAATTCATACTGTCATTTCATTTTTTACTCTGTCAATGCCATTCATTGCCTCATTGCTCAAAACTGTAGTTGAGCATCCATCAGGCTGTATCTAGTCATTTTGGGTTACCTTATAAAGGCTACTCTGTTTGCCTGGGTATTGTCTCCTCAGTTAGTTAATTTCATACATTCTTGCATTTGCTAAATCCAGTCATCACATTGGGCTTGGATTTGGTTTCCCTCCATTGGAAAATTCATCCCTCTTGCTGTGTGTTAAGTTACTCCACCATAAGTTTGCACTTTGCAGTTATCCCTTGCTACCTTGCACTTTCCTTTGCACTTGGCTTTCCTTTTGCTCTCACAATCATCTAAGATTTCCCTATAGTACGTGGGGTGGTCGTGTGACAGTTGATAAATTCACAACTCCAGTTGTGTGGGAGTCCTGTAGGGCTCCACATGACCTGTGGGGGTTGTTTAGGGCCCCACACAACCTGTGAGAGTTGTTTAGGGGCCCATACACTACTCCAAAGGGTTTTTCCAAACACGTGCAACCCCTGGGGGTGCATATACCCCCCATAATGGGAATTTTTGATTTTTGCAACCCTGTAAACAACCATTTAGACCTGTGTACGGGGGTATACAACCCCCATGTGTTTTTTCAAGAATTTATTTATTTTTATTTTATTTCATATTATATATATATATATATATTTTAAACCAAAAAATCAACATTTTTTGATTTTTTGGTTGATTTCTGTTTTTTTATTTGGTTGATTTTAGTTTTTTTTAAGCCTGAAATTATTTTAGTTTTGTGGCTTGGAACACAACTAGATTTGAGTTATTTACAACCCTACACGACTTAAATGTAGTTGTGCGTGGTGCCACACAAAACTGAACCATGATGTGGGGGCTACACAACTGCATTCAAGTCATGTGGAGGCTAAACAACTTGATTTTAGTTTTTTAGCATGCCAAACAACTCAAATGGGACTTGTGGCACGCTAGACAACTCAAATGGGCTGTTTAGGATGCCACATGGCCCATTTGAGCCGTGTAGCATGCCACATGGCCCATTTGAGCCGTGTAGCATGCCACATGGCCCATTTGAGTCATGCAGAATACCACACGGCCCATTTGAGTTGTGTACACAACTCAAAGAGTTGTGAATTAACATTACCCTTAATTTCATCATAATATTATTTTTCCTTTTTACTTAATTGTTTCCAATCTATAAATTTCTTTTTCTGTTAAATATATTGATCTATGGGAAAGCAGAAAAAATCTTTATATCAATTGGAAATTATTCTGAAATCAAATTAGATTAAAAATTTTCAATAAAAATGAAGAAACAAGAAGTTAAGAGAGAGTGGAGAAATAGAAATAGAAAAAACATTTAATGGAAAAATCACCATAAAAAATTGGATAGCACTAGCTAGCAAGTGTCATCAAGGAATCTTCAGCTGAAGTGATTTCCATGCTTTAGTTGAAACTATCTCCATTCCTCAAACAAGCTTTTGGTGCACAGCCATTGGGCACATTGAACCAAATTTTCTGTCCAAAATGCACGGAAAATTTCCACATCAATGCACAGTAGCTTTTCAAAATGCATAGCAAGTGTGTAGTAAGGCTTGGTTGCAGCTTGACCAAAGCTTGGTTCAAAGCTCATCCTGATATTAGTCATTGGTTGGGCAAGAGCTCCTTTATGGCACTTGCTAGCAAGTGCCATCCAATTTTTTGTGGTGCATGACTCTAGGATTCATGAGGCTTGAGTGGAAAGTTATAACAGAAATCTTGAACCAATCCAGGTGAATCTTGAAAATTATGGGTGGGTTCCAAAGAGGCAAAATCCCCATAAGGCTGTTCTACAGTCCATTCAAAAATGTATTTTATCATCATCTGTGTAACCTTGCATCAAGGGGACAACAGAATTCCCACTCAAATCTTTGATGTTAACAGTTTCAGGAGGGCAATGAGTTTTGCCTAGGTATAATTACTGCAAAGGCTCTAAGTTAGATTCATGAAAAAACTGATGGATAGATCTCCACTTGAAAAGAAATCATAATTTTGAAAATTTTTTGAAATAAATGCTTTGATCTTATAATTTCATAGTTTTTCAGGATATTTTCTTCATAGGTTGAGTTTTACCAATTTTGAAAGAATCAATCCATACACAATCTCTTATCTAAAAATTAGGTGCCATTGTTCAAAATTTATCAGCTTGTTACTTATAATGGGAATTAGTGGCTTTGAGGTTGGTTTGAACTTCCAGTTGAAGAGATAAAATAGATGAAATAGAATCTCTGGAATTTTGAGAATAATATATGTTAATAGAATCAAAATTTGGATCCCTTCCATAAATATTTGAAAGTGCTTTTTTTTCAGGAATGAGCGGAATTTTTTCATGCAAATCTGAATGATGGAAGCCATGTTTTTTTCATAGTCAAAATTAATGAAAATGTGTTTAACTAATATAATTTAATTATTTGCTTTTACATCTGTTTTTGGGTGCTAGGCTGTTGAAAAATCTCAAGTTATCTTCAAATTTTGGCATATTCAAGTCCAGGAGATTGATAAAAATTATAACCCACAATTTAAGAAAGTTTCATCTGGTAGATCATCCTTCAAAAAGAATTATCTTACAAATGATTCAGCTGATTCATCAGGATTTGATGTATTTCTACTTTGAATAAAAAGAGACAAATTTTACATAAATGGAGATATAAGCTTGGATTCAAGTTAGAAGTTGTCCTCAGAAACCATATAAAGTGCCATGATTTTATGTGGATTAGGTTCAACCATATTCAATGTTGTATTATTTACTGGTACACTCCCCATGAGCATCTGTTGCTATTGACTATTATTGATTTCAAAACTGGATCTTGTGATCCATTGAATTGGATTATAATTTTCCCAAAAACATTTTCAACCTCAAAATATTTTCAAAAAAAACCTTACAAGCCATCAGTTGCTTTATCTTTTTTGAATATTGTTTTATATTTTATCTTCAGGGAGAGGGATGGATTGAACAGGAGAATTAAATTGAGGTGATTTTTGAAGGCTTGGATGGAAAAATATGAGTTAGTGGAGGATGTGCTTTTTTCTCACCCATGAGATAGCTTCCTCATGATTTTTCATCCTCCCAACCTACTGGATCATAAAATTTTGATCACAATATATTGATTGGTGGTCCTTTCAAGGGCACCATCATCTATAAAGGGAAGTGGGTAGGAGGATGATTTGCTTGGTGACCTGATATTGATGTCATCAAGGTTGTCCCAGGTCAAAATATTCACATCCCATTCAATTTTGACTGGATAAAAATTGTTCCAGCCAATAGGAAAGAAATTGAGCAGGAAAATTCCAAGGCCCAAGAGCAGGGGGGCCTGGCTGGATTCAATCATTACACTCCATTATATCCACCCCCAAAAACTTTCAAACAAGTATTCTATAAAATGAAATCCTCTTGTGGTATGGCCTGGTGATCATTGGTTGGAATTTGGTAGGAATACCACTTCTAGTCAGTCACTTCCTCCTTGATCAAAACTTCATTTTAAACCAGTGTGAAACCAACCCTTTCCACACTTATACAATTGGGATGTTGATTAGTGTTGTTATGGTCTCAAATGGTGGTTGAATATGCAAACAATGAATTTTATCTGGTGAAAGTATTGAACCAGAAATAGGATGGGTGACTGATGAATAATAATTGGAATAAGAAGAAGAAGGTATATATGATGATAAGGATGAAGAAGGCGAAAATTTGAACTCAAAAGAATAATAAAAATTGATGCTTGCACTTTTAAACGCTGATAAAATGCCATGGCCACACCTCATTTCCTCTTTAATGTGGTCTATTTTCTTATGTCTTGTATCTTATTGCCTATATCTCAGGAATTTATATATGTGTTTTGGAAAAAATCCTGTTTTTTGAAATTTATCTGAAGATCCCACCAGTCAAGAAATGTCCTCAGGTATTGTGAATTTTTAATATATCAGATGTGATGAATCAAAAAATCCCAAAGCAAAAGTGTATCCAACTCTTTGTAAAAGTGATCAAATTTTTAACAAGATATAATTTTTTGGAGGCCTTTTTGATGTGGATGATCAATTCAAGCAGTACCAAAGATTTTTCTGAATTTTTTTTGACTTTTTGGGCAAAAATATTTTTATGTGGTGCTTATTCTGGAGTTTGCTTGCTTTTGCCATTGGTATTATCATTGTTTTCTACAATTTCCTCTGGTGCCTTGAACTAATGAACTCCCTTACATTATTTTTTGGCAGGAAAGTGGCACATATACCCACCAAAGTAAAAAAATTAGAAGGAAAGAGTTGTCTGAATGGACCTAGTATCCCTCCATCTATTTAGTGAGTCAATTTATGAATTACTATTCTACCTGATACAATTAATCCCTTCTCATTTTGGGATAAAGGAAAAGGTTGAAATTTATTGAGACAAGGTTATTAGAAATTCTAGGATGGATAATAAATACTTTAGATCTGCTTGGGAAATGAAAACTTTGATGAGAAAATCTTTATGCTGCAGATATCTGAAATCTAAGTTTGACATTGCCCACTCAAATTAAAATCTTCAAAGTGATCAGGTATTAGCCTAATCAATGAAAAATTGTCAGAGCTCATTCATTCATACTCTTGGGAGTTTAAAGAAAACCAAATTTCAGACCCTCAGGAAATTTCTTGTAAAGCTGCTCAACTACTTTTCTTTCCCTTATTTTTTTTGTGTCATGTTAACTACACTTCAGTACTAAAGTAAAAAGGTAAATTTAATTTTTTTCCATCAAATTAAAAGCTCCTGTATGATTTATAATATTAAATTTCAACCAATTTTTAGCTTTTCACTTCTATCTTGAATCTTTTATGGGAAAATAAACCATTTTTGAAAGCTTTTGAACCCCCTGAAATTGAAAAAAAAATCAAAAGAGGCTATAAATTTCTGCACCAACTTTATTCAAGATTAACTTAATGGAACCCCTTTTGAAAAGATAATATATTGTATTAATGCAACAAAAAACCTGTGATAAGTTAAAACCAATTATACTGAAGTGTAGCAGTCACTCTTGATCTCTAACTTCATCCAACACACATCCAGAAATAATCTTAGTGTGCCATTGGACTTTTGTTCAGCTTTTTTTTTGAGTTCAGCTTTTTTATTTTTCATTTTTCAGACTTCCTTCTTGTCTGGAGAGGCAGTAATAGTTATCATTTTTTTTTGTGGTGGTTAAGCAAAATACTAAGTCCTCAGCGCATTACTCATATTGGGGATATGGTTGCTGTTCAAACTGCACTGTTTCAGAAAGATCTTGACTTTCAGTGCCCATCTTCCATCAAAAAATTAATCTTCTATAATCACAACTGGTGGAAGAAACTGTCAAGAAACCACCCTCACTTTTTGCACCTCATCTGCCACTTATTCCTCAAATGGTTGAATTTACCATCAATACAATGCCAGTTTTAAATGGTATGCTGAATTAAAATTAAGTTACCTTGGTGCAATTTTTGAGAAATAAAATGAATCTTCAGTCATTTCAAAACACCTTGAGTTCCCACTGTTCTCAAATTGAGCCTTGTTGTTATGTAAGTCTGGCTTTTAAACTTTTGAATGAGAATTCTGGAATTCAGTGCCTTGATAAACCAGATTACTCTTTTGGCTTGAGCTCTTTTTTTGGTTCAGTAAATAAACCAAATCACCCAGAGTAACTTCCAAAAGAAAGCCTATACTCAGCTTTCTACACCAAATCCTATATATTCATGCATTTTCATGCACTTAAATTCAAGGACATGACCAATTATTATGTAAGTCCTCTCAAAATCATCCCACCCTCCAACTGATGTAGATTTGAAAAACCTGAGGTTGTGGGGCACAGATTTAACCATGTATCTGGAGCAGCTCCCACTTTAACAATGGCCTGGAAAGAGCCTGAAGGAATTCATTTTTTAAGTCATGCTGAAATGTTTCAGAAATTTGATTTTTACATTTTATGACTTTTCATTGAGGGAGCATGAACCATCAAAAAGTTTAATACAAGGGGATTAAAATAAGGAAGCATAAACAGACTCATAAGTAGTTTTTTTTAGATCACTTTGCATAAGATATATATTCAAACTTCCCTTGTTGAATTCTAAATTGGAAGCATTGGTATGAAATATGGCTCAAATACTTCATTCATCATTATATGAATGCCTCAAAGACCATTGGATCTAGAATAGGAGTTTTTAAGAAAAATTTCACATTATGATCAGAGGTAAATTTTTCAAGTCATTTCAGGGACCCCTCCTCAAGTAAGTTGTTCAAGCACACTCATCCATCCAAATAAAACCAATACCACACTTCTGACTCTTAAAAACTGACCAAAGATTTAAAGATATTGCAAAAATCCATGAACGGAACCCTCATTAATCATGAATTCAGGTGATTGAATTTGTGATTCTCATATTCCCTTAAGTGATGATAAAAACTGAAAATTATAGCTCCCAATTGGTAATAGATGAAATGTGTGCCAGCCCTTTCAGAACAAGCTTCATTTTTCATTTGAAAATGGATAAGGCTTGTAGATTTTATGGCTGGAATTGGGGAATTGGAAGTTTAAAATTGCCTATTCTTGCAAATCAAAATACAGCCCATAAAACTGGCTATGGAACCCACATAGGAATTAATCTTGTGCTTGAATTGCTAGAGGGTGAGTGCTATATCTTTTGAATATATTTCTGATTTGAAGCCAGCTTGTTTTGGTTATTTTGAAAATAATTCCCTAGTTAAAGTGAAAATCATGCTCATCTTTACAGGTGTCTTGAAATTTGAGTTCCTTGTTTTTAGATAAAAGATGATAATTTGATTTAGGTTATAAAATTAACAGAAATTTAATCCTCCCTTTCGAAATTAATTTTTGGAGGAACTTTAATATGCAAGAAAGGCTATTACTATTTCAATTCATAGAGAGAAAATCAATGCGGTGTCTTGGGATTACCATCAAGAGGATACCAAACGATGGGAGGAAAACCTGCTGACTGTTCACACCCTGATTGCTTAGATAGTGAAAATCTTAAGGTTGGAGCTTCAATCCCCAATATACTAGTAATCTGTTTTTTTTTCAGATTGAAAATCATCATGAGCCACAAAACAGTTAGATTTTTGGAAGCACCATAGGTGGCCAGGTCATTTTAGACCACCTGCAATCACACATTTGAATTTCATTTTCCTCCAAGGAATACTCACGCCAGAAATTTGCTCAGGTGATTGTTGATCACAAGCCCTTTAAAACTCTCAAAGATCAAAATAATCAGTAACCCTGGCTATGGTTTTTTCTGAGGGGTATGAGAGCCTAAAAAATTGAGTGAATTGAAAATAATAATATTGAGTTCTGGACATCACTTGTAAGGCCCCACTTTTGCTCTTCTTCTCATTCAAAATTTTTGTTGATTTTATTGATTTGGTCTGCCTCATTTTTTGTCTGTTTTTTCATGATAGTTGATTTGAGTTTCATTTTATTTTGTACACTGATTTTGAAATTTGGCATGCAAGGTGTAATTAATGCAGGTCCAAGTGTAAAAAATTGGGCGAGATGAAAATAATAAGACAACAAAAATTTTTAGAATCAATGTGACAATCAAATATGAAGAGGGGTTTTTAGAAGTCTGAGAACATTGGCACTCAGAATGATTGAAAAATACTACTATGAAAGTTCTGGGAAATGAAATTTGATGATGTGGTGGCTATATATACATATAGGGGCAGAAGTGAACTAAAAGAAACTCAAAGGATGTGGAGGATGTAGAAGAAAACATTGAGGATGGATCTCTGAGTACATACAGGCTTGAACACACAAGACTTTTTCCCAATGCAAAAATAATTTCTCTACTCAAAGGGCAGGAACTATTTTGGAGGCATGCAGAAGGAAAAGTATTCCAGTTTGTTAATTTTGGAGTTCACTTGGTAAAAAAAGAGGGAGATTAAAAGTGGATTAAGAATCCTGGATAAACTAAGGTATTAGCTATTGAAAATCAGAGCTATGGATATAGAAAAGCAGGTTTATGGATATTAAAAAGCAAATCTAAGAGGTATGGGCTGATAATGAGATCACAAGGTGGACTTGAGGACAAAATACCAACTAAGGGATATTGGATAGATCATTTATTGGGCAGGTGGTTTTTGGGACAACAGATGGGGGGAAATTTAAGGAGGCCATCATGCAGAAGATTGAAGGGGATCTGCCAAGGAGGCATGAACAAGTCATATTGGTTAGTAAACCATTCTATATCACAAGATATCAGGAGAATAGTACATGCAGATAGATTGGGGATAGGCAGATCATGAAAGGGCTTGGTTTTAGTCAGCTGTGGAGGTGGCAAGTGCAGAGGGGGTCTCTTTGTTTACTTTATTTAATTAATTATCTGAATTTTGAAGTGTGTATATTAGGCCAATGTTGTACATAGGCTTTGAGGGGGAGGAAGGGGAATGGATCATGGAAAAATTGGAAAAGAGGAGATTTAAGTAACTAATAAGCAATAAAAAGTACTATAGTGTGTGTGTTATTGCAGAACTTTTTATCTTTTTTCAAGGAGCTTTTAAGATACCCAGTTGTGGAGAGAAATGTTTTGGAGCTTTTAAAAGAGAATATTGTTTATAATAAATTTGAATTGGAAGACAGAAGAATAAACTAAAGCTATATGATTCCCAGAAAAGAGAATATTTTGGTGTATATTAGTCTTGTAAATTATTTTTACACCACAATGGATGAATAGTGAAACTTGACATACCACCTTTCCAGAAAAAAATGTGGCAGTTTGGCAGTGTGCATTGTGGAAAAAACTTGGGATATGGGATTAATTTAGAAAATATATTTCTGGAAGTTGTTAAAGGGGCATTTAGTATTAATTTTAAGCCTTTAGAGTATTGGTAACTAAGGTTTGTTTGAAATTACTTCCCTTCTAAAAATATAATAAGTCTGCACAATAGTGTATTTCTTAGATTAATGGCTGGCTTCTTTTAGACTTAAAATAGGTCTCAGATCAGAAATAGATTGATTATTAACTGTGATTGATAGGATATTTGAAGATTAGAACATATTTGTTGGGTTATTGTGCAGGGTAAACCAAGTGGTTGATCATATATATGTGGTCTTAACCAATAGCCCATTTTTAAACAATAATTTTTTTCTTGAAAGGATTGTTCAGGATAGAACCCAAGGATGGTTTTATCCACAGGAGTCTGTGCAGAGGGGAAAGATTTTTTGTTCCTTTTATTTGTGCTATTCTTATTTATATGTGTTCTTTATTTCATGACATGTGGTTTACTTTGAATTAGTTTCTGATTATTTAGGTCTGAGAAGAACCCTTATTCAAGCACCTGATGGGGTGTTTCAATGGTCAAAGATTATTTTGATTTAAAGTTTCTTATTTCCTGTTGCTTTATGATTTTTTCACTGATAAGAGCTATCTTTTTATATGGAACAGATCAATTATTTAGCAATTGCTGGTTGTCTGGGATGCATGATTCCAGAGAGGGATGGTGATACACACAGGATAATGAAAAGAGGCCCTCATTAGAAAGAAAAAATCCTGCCCCAGGGGATGCTCAGAGATGACCCTGAGGCTCTCTCTGTCCTGCTGAGGTACAGTTACATGAGTTATTTCTGCTGGTTGGTAAGAAAAATTAAAGATGTGAAAGGTATTTTTTGCTGGTTGGTAAAAAAAACAGTAAATATTTATGAAATCATTTTTTCTGGTTGTTAAAAGGAAGCACATGATTCTAATGCATGCAACCCCTTGAATATAATGCTGCTTAGTTCTGCTGAGGTGATCTGGTACTATTTGTTTTTTTGGTACTTCTTTTGATGATTGCATATATTAGGGTGTATCAGAGTTAGCAAACCCACCATTTTTTTGACAAAACATGGTGGGTTTCTGAAATAAACATACTCCCTAAATGGTGTATTTCAAAATGGCATTTCTCATGGAAATGGAAAATTTCAAACATCAAATCTTCCATTTATTCATCATCATCATTGATCCACCATCAAGGGCATGCAAAAAACCCATCCACTTCTCCACATCAAAGACTCCATGCCAATCCCATCTCCATTTCTCCAAACAAATCTCATCTGCATTGCTTCAAATATCCATTGCTTCATTTATCCAAATTTTCATTGTTTCTTTGATTCAAATCTGCATTGATTCATCCCTTCAAATCTCCATTTCTTCATTGCTTCAGATCTAAATTGATTAATTTCTTTGCATCTCCATCACTTCACACACCTCCCATCACCATCTTTCTCAAAATGTTGAATCAAAATTCCCAGGAGCAAATTGAAAACACAAGAAAGCTGACTGAACCTTTTTTATTATTTGACTCTGATTCAGACTCAAATTTGGAATCAAATTGGTTAGCTTTAAATTCTCTATTGGAAAAGTAATATATGGTTCCAAGAAGACAGACTCTCCACAACCCTATGTATGAAATTTGAAAGCTTCATCTCCTCCAAAACTTAACATTTCAGTTACTGTTCCAAACTTTCTTGCCTTCATCCATGAAGCTTTTGGAGATGATTGAAGATCACCACATCTTCCAGAACAATTTTTGGAATTCTCAATGTGATGCAGTTATCCAACTGACCATTGTCCTTTGTAGATTGGGATAAATTGAAAATGGATCAGCCATTCATTGATTAAAAAATATATACTCAGTTGGTTAGGAATCATTCTCTTATGAACCAAAAGAATCATGATTGCCATCATATCTTTCTATTTCTCAGTCCTTTGTTGGCCAAACAAAGAAGAATTTAAGGAGATATCTCAAGTTATGTAGACTGAAGGCTTTCCCTGTTGAATTGGTTTTTTTGATGGAACCACTATCACCTTGAGTCAAAAACCCAAGCTAGATGACAACCACTATTTTGATTAGAAAAAAGGCAATTCATTCATTTATATTACAAAAACTTTGATATCACACTTAACAAATATGTTTTACCTGTTTTTACAGTTATTCTGTGGCACTTTGAATTTTTTTGTGATAACAACAAGAAGTTCATATCCCTCCAAGCTGGCCTTCCAGGTTCTTTTTGCAATTCATATTTTTTCAATTGTATGCAGATTGCCCAACAACAAGAGAACTACTTTGACCAAGATCAATACCTTCTAGATGCTTCAGCTTATGCTAGCAGGAAATATCTTGTACCAGCTTATTGGAATTTTTCTTCCAATTATCTAAAAAAACCCTTTTAACTATCATCTTGCTCAATCACACATTTTGATTGAACTTTAAATTGGTGTGCTGAAAGGAAGATGGGCCAGCTTAAGGGAAATGCAAAACCAGCTTCAAAATCCCAAAGAAATGAAGTTCCTCATCAACTTGATTATCAGTTATGTAATCCTTCACAACCTTTTGGACAACATCAAATATGAATGGAACAAAAAATTTGAAGAGGATATTCCCAATCCTCCTCAAGTCATCCCTGTCTCATCTTTTCCCTCATCTTCTGCCATGACTCATCTTCTGCCATGAGAGAGTGGATTCTACCCCTCACACTTGCTCACTTTGATGAGTAGTATTTGTTTTTTAAATAGGTAAAATTCACATCAAAGTACTTTTTTGTTTTTGGTTGTTCAACCCAGAATCCTAGGCCAACTCATGGTTTCATTATTATTATTATTTGGTGGACATAGACAAAAAAAAATCCACCTCTTACCTCACCACTCACCAAACCACCCACCTCACCCCACTCACTCACTGGTCCCCTCCTTCCTCCTCCTCACCCAACAACCAGTCCACTCCTTCCTCCTTCTCACCCACCCACCAGTCCACTCCTTCATCCTCCTCACCAAACCACCTCACCCACAACCTCCATCTCATCATCCACCTTCACCTCAAATTACCCCCGATCCTCCTCCTGCTTCTGCTCCCAATCAACCAGTCAATCATCCTGGTAAGTCCCCCCCTTCTACTCCTCTTCCTCCTTCTGCTTCTCCTGTTCCCTTCAATTGATCAACTGATTGATCAATCCATGCTTCCTGTCAAGGTACACCCCCTTCACCTTCCAAGCAATTGATAAATTTTCTAATCAATCAATCCATCTCCCTAGGTACTTCCTCCTTCCCCTCCTCCTCCTCCTCCTCCTCCTTGTGCTAAAAAATTTATCAATTTCTAATCAATAAATCTATAAATCAATCTTCTAGAATCTCCTCCTCCTACTTGCGCTAAAAAATTGATTTATCAATTTTTTAGAATCTCCTCCTCCTCCTCATCCTTGCGCTAAACAATCAATCAATTTTCAATCAATTGATTGTTTTTTTGGCCCCTCCTCCTCCTCCTCCTCCTCCTCAATCAATAAATTTCTAATCAATTGATTGATTTTTAAGGCCCCCCCATCAATCCTCAATCAATTGATAGGAAATCCAAGGCCAGTGTCCCCTCCTGCCCCTCCTCCTCTTTAATCCATGATACTGATGATTAAAAAATCCAACTGACCACTTTTTTTTTGTTAGGATCATTGACTGTTAGATTTTTTTTTGTTTCAATGTTTGTTGATCATCTAACTTGATTATAAAATGATTATAACATGACTACTGATGGTTTTTTTTTTTTACTTTTTTTTTGATTCAATGCAATGCAAAACACTGTTTGAGACCTTTTTCTTTCTACACCGGCCCTTTTTCTTGACTGCCAATTCTTCTCCCACTACACTCAAAATTTTACACAATAAATATAATCTTTTCTTGATCCTCACCCCAATTGAAATATGTGGTTGGGAGGGAACAAGATGGGAGGAGATGATTTTATAAACATATAGAGAGGTGGAAAGAATAGAGCTTGTCAGAAAACAAGGGCTCAAAACAGAGATTCCAAAATCTCTTTGAAAGTAGCAGAGGAGGGGATCAATGAAAAGTTTTTGTTTTCTGGATGAAAAATACAAAAATTTGATCTGTATCCTTTCATACTTGCCCAACAGAAAAAGACCAATCAAAAGCCCTTCCCCAAAGAGTTTGAACAAGCAAAAGAGAGGATTAAAACATTTCACTTCTTCCGCTCTGGAAAAGTTATTGTTCTTGATGAATTAGATCACAATTCTCTTGTTTCAATAATTGATTTTTTCCCTTTGAATAAAATCTCCAAGAAAGATAAGATGGAAGTCTCCAAAAATTTTGTAATCAAAAATATTTTTTTTTGTTTTTCTTTTTAAAATTTTTATCCAAATAAATACATTTACAAGCCAAGAAATTATGTAATTTGCTGTATTTCTTACACTATTCTCCTTCTACCAATACATGCCATGGCTGCAGATAACCTATATTTTTTTCCATTTCCATTCAATCCCTCTCCTTTTCCAGTAAATCTTCCTTTTGATCCTTCTCCTTTCCCTCTTTTTAAAGCAGGGACTCACCCTGTTTCAATCTCCACTTGGAATCCAATTTTTTTTGATAAGCCAAATTCTCAGCTTTCTGATTTTTAAAATAAATAGTCAGTTGATGATCCCACCTTTGTTTTTGAAATTCAAGTTTTTCTGATTCTATCTGTAATTTAACTGTTTTTTTAGGGGAATATCAATGAGCTTGATTTTAAAAGCAAGGATAACCTATCAATGCACTTACTTGAATCTTGCTTCTCCATGATATCTTCAAAGCCAGAAAAATTGGAAGTGTTTCTCCTCTTTTTATGGCGATTGGGGTTGATGTTGATTGAGTTGGAAGCCTTTTGCTTTCCCTTTGCAGAGGAGGTTTGTGTGGGAACATCATCACTCTTATTGTGGGAGTCCCCATTGGCTTGAGTGTTCTGCCATTCAGGAAAAAATGAGGCTGTTTTTTTGCATTCTAAAACAGTCAGGATTAACCAGAAAAGAAAAGGAATGGCTTCCTTACTTGAAAAGATATTGATTGTAATGGCAATAATGGAATATCTTTGTTAAACTGAGGAATTGATTATACTAAAAACGGGGAAATCAGGCATATGGCAGTTGAGTGGTCGAGGTGTTGAGGTCAAGGTTGCAGTTGAGGCTTAGTGAGTTGAGGCTTAGTGAGGAATGGCAATGGTGACAATATAGAGACAAGAGTGAAGGATTCATGAGAAGAATAAAAGTATTCAATATGAGGAAAGAAAATGAGAATCAAAGGAAAGTTATGAATATCTCACCGTGCACACAGACAAGGCTTGATGGGTTATTTCAGACAGATGAGCAGGGAACAGGATATTGAGATGAGAACAGAAGAGGTGGTTGTGGTCAGTTGTGGTCATGGTGTGAGGACTAGAAGATGGAGGATGGTGGTGGTCATGATACAAGAATGAGAGGGTCTGAGATGGATAGTATGAGCAAACTAGCCGCGTGTCCCTGTTGAGAGGTCTACTAGACAACTGGGTGGAAGTTTGGAGTAGTTTGGAGTGTGGGTAGATTAGGAGTATCTACACAGCTCCCCTTTCTGATTGAGACCCGCGCCTGCATGCCTAGTGAAGTGACCTCACAGCTTAACACCCCACCATGCCCGGAGAGATATTAATATTACTCTAGCAATTACAAGAAGAGATCAAAGCAAAGAAAGAAGAAGGAAAGAAAAACATCACAAGTGGCCTGAGTGAATGAAAGGAAAAAGAAGTGCAATACTTTGGACCAAGGACGCCTTAGTTAGGGCATCCCCTAACATTTGAGAGGATTTCACAAGGTTGATTTTGATCCGCTGAGCTTGGAGTTCATCCCTCATTCCTTTTGTCTTTAAGTCCAAGTGCCTGGTTTTTGAGTTTGAGCCAAACTTGCGAGTTTTTTTGTCTAGTCCACTGTTGTTGATGTTGAGGGGAATCACTGTCAATGAGAAGCCAAAGATTTTTTTCACTAGCACTTTGATCCATGTAGCCTTGTGATAGGAATCCACTAGGGCGTTTAATTCAGCGTTGGTGGATGACCTGGTGATGTTTCTTTGCTTGCAACTGTTCCAGGACACTAGGCTGCAAAATACCGTGCACAAGTAGCCAGTTTGCAACTTCCGAGTACTGGGGTCATCAGCCCAGGACGCATCAGAGAAAACTTCCAGAGGATTAGCGTGAGAAGCGTGCTTGAGTTTGAGTTTGTAGTGTTGAGTCAATTTCAGATATTTTCAGGTTTTCTTCAATTTGTTCCAGTGCATGATTCCTGGTTTGACGTTGAACCAAGCTAGACTTGAGATGGCAAAACTAACGTTGGGTCTGGCGTAACAAGCTATGTGATTTAATAATCCTATCGCCGATCAATAGTTGATGTTCAATGCCCAAAATTTTGAGTGTTCTTCGTCAGTGGCCGGTTTGAGTTGGAGGTTGCGCGTGAGAGGTGTTGAGGAATCTCTGGATTCAGCTAGTCCCAATTCTTCAAGCCTGTGTTGAATGCAGTTAGGTTGACTGAGGAGTATCCTGTCCCCCTCCACTTCTATCTTCATCCCAAGGATGGTATTTGGATCCTGGCATGTTCACCCCTCGGATTTTTCTTTGAACTTTTTCTCAAAGTCTTGACCATTGCCAACCAGGATCAAGTCATCTACATGGAAGAATAGTTGTGACTTACTGTCCTCCAACAGATAGAGGCAGGGATTGCACGCTGATTCATAGAATCCAATATCCTTGAACCAATATGTCAAGGTTTCATACCAGTTATTGGGTGATTGCTTCAATACGTACAGCAACTTTTTGAGTTTGAGGAATTTTGACGGCCGGTTGGAACCTTTGGGAGTTCTGATAATCACTTCTTTGTCTATTGGCCAGTGCAGGAACGCACTTTTGACATTGAACTGACAAATCTTCTGGGAGGATTTCAGAGAATACACCAGTAGTAGGCAAAGGGTTGATGGTTTACCTGTTGGGGCAAAGTTTTTGAAGTAGTCAATCCCTTTGATTTGATTGAAGCCCTGTACACATAATCTTGCCTTGAACTTTACCGGATCTCCATGACAATTTTCTTTGATTTTGAAGATCCAGGCCGTCCAAAGGGGGTTTAGTGGCTCAGGTCCGTTGTATTCTTCCCATATATCAAAAGATTCAATAGAAGCCAGCTCTCCGTCCAACGCCTTGATCCACTTTTGGCTTTCTTTGCAACGGATAGCATCTTTGTAGCTTTTTGGTTTGTAATAGTGGAAGAATCCGTAACATTGAGGAGGTTTGATAGCAGCTTGATCTCTGAGAGTTCTTGCTGGCCGCGTTGCTGGAGTCACCGCTGGTGGCTGAGGTTGCGCTACACTGATTGGGGCCTTGATGTGAGGGGCCAACTCCGCATCCTCGGAGTCTGATGATTCTCCACTTGATGATGAGTTGGCATCCGGGTCTGAGCTTGAGTCATTTCCTGACTCATCTCTGTACTCCATGAACGC
The DNA here is from genome assembly GCA_025617555.3 of Puccinia polysora. NCBI lineage: Eukaryota > Fungi > Basidiomycota > Pucciniomycetes > Pucciniales > Pucciniaceae > Puccinia > Puccinia polysora. The sequence goes on from CM062616.1 coordinate 1,258,105, forward strand.
TGGAGTATTCCTCCAATGGTTATTCTCGTGGTGAATCTCCTGATGGTGATTTTCATGCAGGTCTTCGGACTGAGGTTCTCCTATCCAGTCGTCAGTTGGCAATGTCAGAACAGAATTTTGCGGAATTGGCATTTTCAAAAATTGTACGTGCTTTGAGCAAATGATTGAGTGAGATTTAGTAAGAATACAATAGGAACAGAAGATAGGGTTGAAGCCTACTAATATTCCCTTGTCTCCTTTCTCCTTGAACTTGAGTCCTTGTACTCGCTGTGTTAACAGGTAGACGCATGGACTTCTGATTGGTTTGAGATAAGATGAAGGTAGAGTGTACCCATGTATTTGAGACCACAGGGAATCTGGATGGTTGTCCCTAGGTATTTGATTGAGCATTAGAGCACTGGATTTGATTACCTTGTGCCACAGGTTTGCCGGTATGAGAGCGTCCTTAAGGATAGTCCTAGTCAACTCTATAATGGTTCTGTTTGCTCTTTCCGCCTTGCCGTTGTGTTCAGGGTGGTACAGTTCTGAGACGACTTGGCCTATGTGATTTTTATTGTAGAACCCCTTTAGTTTTTGGTTGACAAATTCCAACCCACCATTGGAGCAAACTTGCAATGGATAGTATCCTTGGCGTCTATGTTCTTTTTCAATCAAGTTGATGATTATTTCCGCCTTTTCTTCCTTGGAGTGCAAAGGAAAAGCCCTAATATACCCCGTTGCGTTGTCCACTAGTGTAAGTATGAACCGGTGACCACTCTTTGTTGGAGTTGATGATCAGATCATGGACTCTTACTCAACTCGGAAAGTTGAGGACCAAAGTTGAAAGAAACAAAGTTGTTGAGGTCAATTGCAAGGTCCTGGAAAAGACCGGTTTAAATAGACAAATAGAGAGCCCCTCACAGGGGGCCTAAGGCACTTGATGACTAATCAGCATTGGCAGAAACTATATTGACAAAAGACAATGTAATCAACTATGGAGTAAGCCAATAAGAAAGAATTCATAAGTTAATAAAGGACCAGGTGACATGTAGTAGTAAGATTCTGTGACAGAAGGGATCAAGACTATCAGCAGAAGACATAATACTCCAACACACCCCCTTGCTGGTAGGCTTGAGACTTAGTGAGAACACAAGGAGGTATGATAAATGATACTTGGAGAGTTGGGAGGAAGTCAGGGGGACAGTCGCAAGTGATAGCAGGCACAAGTTCAGAATCCAAGGTCATAGCATATTCAAGACAGAGCAACTACTAGTAGAACGCAAGGTAGAAAAAAGGGGTGATGTCGCAGCAATGAGCGCAATCAATGTCGGTAGGTGAAGTTGAGCAATGTTGCAAAAAGAGACACGAGCGATGTTGCAGAGGTACCGCGAGCAAATTTGGGGTAATAGGAGCAAGCAAGGAGTTGGAGGCAAGAGATGAGTGGCAATCGATGTCGCTAGCGAACTTGAGGTTGAGATCAAAGGAGCTGAGAGCGCAAGCGAGGTGCGAGAAATGTTGAAAGCGAGGAAGTCAGAAGGCAATTGACGTTGGAAGCAATGTGCAGGTGAACAGCGAATCAAGTCGCAGAGAGTTGCGGGCAGTGTTGCACTCAATATCGAATGGCCGTAGGAGCAATATTGAGATTGAAGTTGGAGAGGCTGAAGCAATTGAAGTCGCATAATGAGTGCAATTGAAGTCACAAGAGAACCTCGAGCAATGTCACAAAGGAGCCGCGAGAAAAGTCACAGAAAGGGCAGAAGCAATCAAAAGCGCGCAAGCAAGGTTGCGAGAGGAGTTGAAGCGATCATCGGACCAATGTCGGAAGGATGTTGCGGCCGGGTGGATGATGGAGAGAAGCAAATGAGGTCGCAGGCGGGATTAGGAGATTGAAGAAGAGGTGACAATGGGCGATGTTGCGTTCAAGACCGGAAGAATGAGGAAGACGGGGTCGCAGGAGTTTGGGAGGAAGAAAACAAAGCTAAAGTGATTGGTAGGGTTGTAGGATGGTTTTTGGTCTGATCAGGGGCATCAAAGTGGATGGATGGGATGAGCTTAATAGTCAAGCTCATCCTCATCTCACCCCCTCGCCAAGAGAGTCAAAGACCGGTAATTGGGATAAGACTTTTGAAGGCGGACCGATTGAAGGAAAAGAGTGGGAAAGACAGAAGATAAAGGGCTAATTGAGAGGGAAGAATTGGAGAGAAACAGAGGGTTGGAAAAGGGGGGAATTGACAGTTTTAGGAAGGGAAGGGATAGACCATGGTGATGAAAGGGGGATGAGGGTGCGATGATGAAGCAGGCAAAAATTGCAAGATGAGGAGCAACCAAGATCGCAGGATGTTGAGAGCAGTTGTCGGAGTTGATATTGAAAGGTCAATCAGAGAGGAGAGGAGATGGTAGACGGTTCAATCTTGTCGTGAGTGGTGAAGATTTGATCAGGGGTTGGTCGGATGAACAAAGAGGAGGGTTAACCATTGGGTAACCTAAATGAAGAGGTTCCAATGTGAAGAGGGAAGATTGAAGGGCGCAAGATTGAAGGAAGAAAGCAGACCGAAGTGAAGGAAGAAAGCCAACCAAAGTGGTAGCCGCTATTGATGGATTGAACAATCCGAGCATTGACCAACCGGGCAGAACAGGACCAAGATGAAAAGGTAAAGGAGGTAAAGGATGAGATTGATAATTTGGGATTGTAGGAGGGATCAGCCAGACTAGAGCCTTGGCCGAGCCACTTGACCAAGCTAAAGTGATTTGTTGGATCATAGGATGAGGTGGCTGGTGGTCAGGATCTCATCCGGCGTGAGGAGTGATAAGGTGAGGGGTTGATGGCAAGGACACAGAATTGGGGCTTGAGGTCTTGACCAAGCGAGGAAAGGGATCAAGCCTGAGGTAGCAACAGGGTCAAAGTAAGGGTTAATAAAACCAATGAAGGTCACTAATTGAGGGTGGTCAACAGGATAGGTTGGATGGGAAGGTAGATACGGTCAGTAATAGAAAGACAGTAGTGCTACTCAGGAAGACCATAGAGGTGACTAATTGAGGTGATCGATAGGATCAGTTTGGATGAGAAGGTAGATACGGTCAGTAATAGAAAGACAGTAGAGCTACTCGGGATTGAGGGACGACCAACAAAGGTCACTGAATAAGGAGTAGATGCAATTAACAATAGGATAATTGGAGAGCTACTGTACTAAGAGAGGATTTACTTGAAGCAATAACAGAGACAGCACAATAGGTGGTGCTCTGGGCTCATAACCTGTTGGAGTTGATGATCAGATCATGGACTCTTACTCAACTCGGAAAGTTGAGGACCAAAGTTGAAAGAAACAAAGTCAATGAGGTCAATTGAAAGGTCCTGGAAAAGACCGGTTTAAATAGACAACTAGAGAGCCCCTCAAAGGGGGCCTAAGGCACTTGATGACTAATCAGCATTGGCAGAAACTATATTGACAAAAGACAATGTGATCAACTATGGAGTAAGCCAATAAGAAAGAATTCATAAGTTAATAAAGGACCAGGTCACATGTAGTAGTAAGATTCTGTGACAGAAGGGATCAAGACTATCAGCAGAAGACATAATACTCCAACACTCTTGGGTTGAGGTTTGAGTGGCCCCATGAGGTCGAGATGAATACATTCAAATGCTCTCGTTGCTTTGGGAGAGGTCCCTTTGAATGAAGATTTAGTTATCTTTCTCTTGACACAGTGGATACACTCAAAGTTGTCCTTTATATCGGCTATCGTTGATCATATGAGTAGAAGCACCGCTGTCAAGAATTTAAGCCTAGGAATAGTATCAAGAGCCATTTTCAACATCGCCTGCCTGAACCCTTCAGACATTGAGCTAGCCATTGTTTCCCAGTTGTACGCCGATTTGAGAGATTTGAGGAGAGAAGATTGAGAGAGCCCTTTGGTTGTTAACCATGTTAAACTGAGGAATTGATTATACTAAAAACTGGGAAATCAGGCATATGGCAGTTGAGTGGTTGAGGTGTTGAGGTCAAGGTTGCAGTTGAGGCTTAGTGAGGAATGGCAATGGTGAAAATATAGAGACAAGACTGAAGGAGTCATGAGAAGAATGAAAGTATTCAATATGAGGAAAGAAAATGAGAATCAAAGGAAAGTTATGAATATCTCACCGGGCACACAGACAAGGCTTGATGGGTTATTTCAGACAGATGAGCAGGGAACAGGATATCAAGATGAGAACAGAAGAGGTGGTTGTGGTTGGTTGTGGTCATGGTGTGAGGACTAGAAGATGGAGGATGGTGGTGGTCATGATACAAGAATGAGAGGGTCTGAGATGGATTGTATGAGAAAACTAGCCGCGTGTCCCTGTTGAGTGGTCTACTAGACAACTGGGTGGAAGTTTGGAGTAGTTTGGAGTGTGGGTAGATTAGGAGTATCTACACAGCTCCCCTGTCTGATTGAGACCCGCGCCTGCATGCCTAGTGAAGTGACCTCACAACTTAACAATCTTGCTCCCCATTGGCCAAGTTTTCCAGTTCTTCTCCCCCAGGAAGTGAAGAATAAAAAGAAGGAAGTGAGGAATCAAAGCAAGGGTTTGAAGGGTTGATCAATGCTGATGTGGACATGATTTGAGTTGTTTGTTTTGGAATATCCTCCTCCACATTGGATTGTGGCCCACTCAAATGTTTCATCAGGATCATTGTGGCTTGGCTGAGAATCCACAGCCAAGTACTCAGCATCAATGAAATTGGATTGTTGGGAATCAAAATCAGCTAAAGGGGAAACATTGGAATTCTTTCAAAATATTTCATCCATTTGAAAATAAAAAGGACAAATTGAGTCCAAATTATCAACCACCAAGTTGATTCCCTTGGCTTTAATGGAGTCTGTGATACCAAAGCCAGTAGAGAGTGGCCCTTTTTGTGCTTGGCTCAATAGTTCTTGAATTGCTCCCTCATCTGTTTGGATGAAAGATCCAGCCTACCTTTGGTTTCATTCTTTATTTCATTGTCCATCAGGAGATAACCATTAAACTTAGAGGGTGGAGGTTGGCCAACTTGTGCTTCATTAATACAATTTCCACGCTTGGTTCTAGTGAGAATGATTCAAAAATCTATGAGAGCCTTCTTGATAAGAGAGGTGATTGAAATGGTCTATTCTAGGAGATCCCCCTGGTGCATATCTCAGTAATAGAAGGTTATCCTCATTTTCTAAAACAATATCTTCTTAGAAATCTTTGATCATGATGATATTGATTTATGTGATAAGAATTTTCTATTGAGCTATCAATCAATTTTGAATGCATACCTTCTGGATCACTATTTTTTCATCTTCATCTTCAAAGTAATCTTCTTCAAATCAGGGTTTTATTTTTTATTTATCATTCAATTATTTTCAAAAAACTTATTTTTTTTGCACTTCTGCAAAAAAGCACATCATTTCTTCTTCACCACTTAATTCTTCCAACCCATTCAAGTGACCTGAACATTGTTCCAAATCTATCATATCTAAACCAAAAAAATGATTTGACTTCAAGTTCAGATCATCAAATATTTTTATTTTTTGAACTTTGAAGATGGTATTCACCCCACATTTGGAACATGGTGGGATCATTTGGAAAAAGATCTTTGACAAACTTGACTCTTACCCTGGCAAAATTCCCCACAAGTGACTGCAAGCAGAATGTTTTTGGAATTGTGTGGTGCTTTTAGGGTGTCTTGAATGAACTTTTTGGGTTTCATCAGTTGTATGATATGATGCAAAATAGTATGCAGGGTGGGGAGGGGGCACAGAAGTCTTTCCACTGATGTGTCAAGTGAAAAAATTAGCAATCCTATTCATCTTGGTGGAGAATGTAAAAAATAATCACTAGCATTGAGTCTTACTCTATTTGGCTCACACTCTGTTTGACTAAGCTGAGCCTTTACTCAAGAACTTATCCTTCAATATGAATCCATTTATTTTCAAAACTCAAAGAAAAAAAATCACTCATTTTTCAGATTTTGATTCATTTGTTTTGAATTTTAAAATATTCTCCCGTTTTTTTTGGGGGGGATTTATATTTCTTTGAAGTTAATGGCTTGATGATGAGACTGAGCTGTTTTGATTACCAAAGGTATCAATCTTTGTTTTTGCTTGAGTTTGTTGACAAGCAATTCAAGGAGCCCTTGAAGAACTTCAATCAAACCCCTTCATGACCATACCTCACATGATTCAAGGGATTCTGGAAGCTCCCAAATCAATAGATTGACACCAAAAGTAAAACACAACCGTTCAAAGGTCCTTACAAACGCTTACGGGTGGATTTTAATGAGTTCAGAAATCCCCATCTCAATCATACAATCAATGTGTCAGGCCAAAGAAAAATGGAGATAAATCTGATTGTCTTCATTATTGTTGGAACCACTGAATCTCAATATCTTTGGGGTTTTGTTGTGATTTCACGTCGTGATCACTTCCTTAGATGACATAGAATAGGCAGTTGAATTACTTGAAATAGATAAAATAAAGACAAAACGGTAAGTCGATTGAGTGGGGATGATAGTGATAGAGACAGGGATTGGTTGAATACCTTGAAATAGATCAACACTAGTTTAGTCCTACAATGTTGGTCTGACACAGTATGTGAGGAATGAAAAAGGAAACAAGCCTGGATTGACCAGTCGGTGTGAGTTGAGATTGATTGAGAAAAAAGGACTGAGTGGGGATTTTGATAGAGATAGAAGACAAGGAAAGAATGAGAGAGGAGTCCTAAGTTACCTCCACTTGAACCTAGTCGCGCCCTCCTCCTGATTCAGCTTCGCATGGAACCTCTGGTTGTCCTGTTGGTTGCAAGTTGACTTGATGAGTGGCGGCATGGTTTGGGTGGTTGAGTGAGGGATGAAGAGGGAGAGGCTGCAAGGAAGAAGATTCTCTGCCGGACTTTGCTATCTTTTGGTTGAGGTTGAGACTGAGACTTGGCTTGAGGGCGCAATCGCGCCCGGCTGGCAGCGGAGAGGTGCAACCCTGCGTAGCGTGAATCACACCACCCTGACACTCCTCCTTGATTCATGCGGGAGCCATGTGAATGAGATCCAGAGCCGCCCAAAGTTTGACGGTACCCAGTGGCTTGGTGAGTACGTCTGCTAGCATCTTGGCAGAAGGAATTGTTGTACAGATAGCAGGTTCTTCAACACAAGATCCTGGATGTACTGATATCTGAACTTGATGTGTTTTGAATTTGGGTTCAGTTGAGCTTCCCTGCTGATCATGACCGCGCTTGCGTTATTGTTTTGGAGGATGACGTTGAGGGGAGGTTTCTTGCTGAGGTTCTTCAGATTTTGGAGCAGGATCAACGGCCAGCGCAGTTGTTCAGCGCACTTGTTTGCGGAGATGAACTCTGCCTCACAGGTTGATTGCGCCACAACGGATTGTTTCTTCGGGACCCAGGAGATTGGGTTGTTGAAGAGAGTTATCACATACCCGGTGTGAAAAGCAAAGGAGAGTTAAGCTCCTTAGTTGTCCGCAAGTCCAGAAGTTATTGATCTAGGCATCTGTAAGGAGGTTGGATGCGATGAGTTCTTAAGTGTAGTGAGATAAAAGAGAGATAATGAGATGTATTCTTTTTCCTTCAATCCTTCCTCTTCCTTTCCTTTCCTTCTCCAATGGATTGATTGATTCAATTGATAGAGGGATTATAACCCAACCCAGAGTTGAGGGTGAGGACTTGGATCCCCCCCCTTCAACCCTAACCTAAGTACAACCACAAATGCAAAAGAACAATGAAACGCAACCCCTAAGCACAGAACCCTAGCCCAACCCTACCCCTCCATTCCTTGCCCCATAACCCGTGCCCCTCAATATCAAAGTACTCCCGGTTCATCCTTCTCATGGCGCAGCCCTCCGCCGCGCCCTACTTGGAGCCCCCCGGTTTGCCCGCCCGCGCCTGTCTGCAAACCTTGTGGTCCGCAAGTTGGCCCACGCGTGCCTAACCCCCAATTGCCCCGCCCTTGCCTTCTGGACTAGCCACCCGTGAGCTTGGTTGGGCCGGCTCCATCACTTGGTCTGCGTTTCCTGGGCGGGTCGCGGCCCGGCGCCCTTGGAGTAGACCCAACCCGCACCTGGTGCTGAGCCCCGCAATTCCTACTGCTGAGCCCACAGTGGCTGCTGCTGAGCCCTCAGCAGGCACTGCTGAGACCGCGCGCACCCAAATGCTGAGCCCAACCTACCCAACTGCTGAGCGTGCAGCCCGCAACGCAGCTCTTGACCCAAGGTTATAAATACAACACCACATCCCCCCCAAGTTGGGTTCTGTCCCCAGAGGTCTTCCATTGCTGCCTTGCCTCCATCACCCTACCAATCCACCACTCCCCTACCCACCCCAACTCACCCCAGCCCCTCCTCCCCTTCCGCTCCATTGCCACCATGGTCCCCTGCGACTTCTGCGCCCGGAACGGGCTTGCGTGCTCAATTGTCCCAGGTTGACGCGCCTGCACTTCTTGCCGTCGTGGCCATTGCCGCTGCTTGCTCGGCAAGGGAATGCCGCGCCCTCCTCCTCAATCCGGTTCCTGTCCCCGGCCACGCAAGAGGGCCTGTCTGGACCCGTTCATGGTTTTGGACGATGAAACGATCTCCAAGGACTTGTGGACTCCGCCCGGATCGCCTTTTCCCCGCCCCCCCCAGGACCAATTTGCGACTCCGCCTCCCCATTCTGCCAAGCAGGGCCCCCACAGAAGGAGGACTACCCAAACTTTGCAGCCTATTGGTCCGCCTTATGGCTCTGGGCGGACCGCGTTTGGATCACGCAAGGCGCAAGGGACCCGTGCATCAATGAAATCCTTCAATGCTGCGCTGGCCCTCCTCTGGTCCCTACCCCAGCCCCGGCTGCTCCCTCAACTCCGGCTCCTCCATACTTGTCGGACTCGGACAAGAGGCCCCTGACCCCGTGGGGCACCACTCTGCAACCCGCGTTGCCGGTCGTTATCTTGTTGTTGCCTCCTGCTGGACCAAGCCCCCCCAATGGTCCGCCGGGAACTCCTTCTTCACCAGTCCTGCCTCCTCCCAGCCCACCCAAGATTCTGGATATCCCTGTTTTCCCGGCTGTTCCACTCGCAAGGTTTGATGCAATGGTGGACAACGCGGACGGACTTCTTTGGCAATTCCTGGTGGCCCCTCGCGCCCACACCACCGGCGACCAACGGGAACTCTTGGCGGTCTTCCGGAGTTTAGCCGCGGCGGCTTGCGCGGACGCGGAGGAAGTGATGAGGACTTGCCCGACGTAGACAGATTGCCCCCCCTTTTCTTCCTTCTCCCCTTGTATCCTTTTCTGCGCCTTCTTGAAAAGAAATAAAACTTTTGCCATGCCGTCCTGAGTAGCCTCCGGGCTTGTGAGAACCTTTGCGCACAAGATCCGCGTCTTGAAAGTGATCCGCGCGAGTGAGAGCAAGAGTAAGTGAGAAAGAGGTCCGTGCCCGCGTCCTGAGTGAGAATGGGAGTGAGAATAAAGGCGGAGTTGAGAGTGAGGATGAGTGAAATTAAAGTCCACGCCTGCGTCCTGAGCCAACAAAGTTCCCCAGAAGGTACCTGGACCGCCCCAGTTGAACTGCCACACAGTTCCCCATAACCAATCCTGCAACAAACGCAACAATCCTACACCAGCACGCGCACAGTCATCCAAGAGAGGCAAAGAAGGAAGTTGAGAAAACAAACATTCTGGGGTGTCTAGTTATTCCGGCTGTGAACTGGCTAGGACACCCCCTTACCAAATCAGACCTGTCCCGTACGTGTCCCGCGCCAAGAGGAAACAAGGAAAAGAACCAAGCCCATAAAAAAAGGAAACCAAAACCCCAAGAAAAGAGAATTTTTTTTTTTGGGCTTCCATAGGGCCTCCGCTCCTTCTGCTCCTTGTCCCGCATTTCCCAATCCGTGGGGCTCCTCCTTGCCTTTACGGACCCAGCTAGCGCCGCCCCTGCGTCCCTGTGATCAATTATAACCAAAAACAGTACCAATTCAAGAGCCAATCAAATATAAAAGAAGTAGGAGAACAGACATTCTGGGGTGCCTAGTTATTCTGGCTGTGAACCGGCTAGGACACCCCCTCACCAAATCAGGCCTTTACCCTACTTGCGTCCCCCCCCCAAGTTGACGGCTGTCCCCAGTGGTTTGTAGCCTTTCACTCCTCCAAGGTGGCGCGTCGCGCGCGGGCTCCTCCTCAGACAAAGGATCCTGCCCGTCCAATGATCCTGAACTTCCAACACCGTCCCCCGCGTTTGCTCCATCCCCGGCCATCTTGTCAAAGGAGGTGGAACTGCGCGCAAAGAAACGCTTCACGTGCAAGGCAGCGGCCTTGCGTTTGAGCGGCTCCCTGTCCAATTCCTCGAGCTGGTAGCTCCGGTCCTCAAACTTGGATGCCATGCAGAATGGGCCGTTCCATTGGTTGGAAAAAAGCTTTCCCCACTGAGATTCCAGACTCTGGTTGTACAACAAAACCAAGTCACCCTTCCGCAGCGGATCCCTGAGGCGGTGGGAACAGCGCTCATCCCAATAGTGGACCAAAAGCCGTCCTTGTCTTCCGCAACCTTTCAGCGGCCTTTGCAAGGGTCTCATCCCATCAGAGAAGCTTTTTGGCGCGCGCTTCCACAAGTTCCGCGGAGGTCTTCACCTTCCACCAGTCAATGCCCAGGAAGGTTTCAAGCTTGATGTCCACCGGGAGCACCGGACGCTGTCCATAGAGAAGTTTGCAAGGCAAGTAGCCCGTCAAGCGTTTAACCAAGATCCTGTCTGCAAAAAGAACCGCCGGAAGGGCCTCCTGCCACCGTTTACCGTCCTCCCCACACATCTTTACCAGGGCGTCCTTAATGGGCTGATGGTCGTGTTTGATCATCCCGGCACCCTCCGGATAGTATTCCGTGACCCGCCCAAACTTAGCTCCGCAACTCCAAACCAGTGCCATCAAGCGCCCCTGGAACTCCACGCCTCCGCCAACAGTGACCAAGCAAAGCAAACCGTAACGGGCAAACCAATCTTCCTCCAAGAACTGAGAAACCTTCTCCGCCAAAAACTTCACCAGAAGACAAGCCTCAACCCAACCTGACAGATTGTCCCGCGCAACCAGCAGGTACGCAAACTTCCCTGCCTTTATGTGGGCCACATTGAGGGAGATCCGCCCAAACAACGCGTCCTCCCCCGTAGGGTGACCCACCTCCCTGGGTAGCCTAGAACTCCGCTGTTGACACGCTTTGCAAGACTTCACCCATTCCCGTACCGCGCGCACCAAACCCGGCCACCAGAACCTTGCCTTCACCCGCCTCCCCGTTTTGATCTTGCCCCGGTGCCCAAGGTCGTCGTGGAGACACCTCAGAATCATTTCCTGGTCCCTCCTAAATGTCGCAACCACCAAAGGCACCGGGGTACTTTGTTGCCACAGTTGCCCGTCCTGCATGTAGAAGTTGGTCGCCCACCACTTTGCCCACCAAATTTCTGTTCCTGACGTGTCCTTGGAAAACCGGAGATTTTGCAAGAAGGAGCACAAGATTGTGTAGCGCCCGGACTGCTGCAGCGGAAGGGCGACCTCCGTCTCCATCATACCCACGCAAATAACCAGAGACTCCTTGTCCAAGGGCTCCGCCTCCTCAAACGGATCCTCCTGCGGATACCACGACAGCGCGTCGGGCATTGTGAACGCCTTCCCTGGAACATGAACCACGCCAAAAGTGAAGAGCTGGAGAAACGCCACCCACCTAGTCATAGGAGCATTTGGCAGCGTTGGAGAATTGATCATCCTTGCCAGGGCCTCCGCGTCGACCAGAAGCTTGAAGTGCACCCCCCAGAGCAGGTGCTGAAGCCTCCGCACAATTTTGGTGACTCTGCATAATTCTAACTTTGGCTGCGAGTACCTACTCTCCGTTGCTGTAAAAGTCAGGGACTTGTAGAGAACCGGCCTATCCTTACCATCCTCCTCCTGCGTCAGGACACCGCCCGCGCCAAGCTTGCTAGAGTCAACAGCCAAGCGGATCCCTCCCGCGTCGTAGTTGAGGTTGCAGAGAACAATGTCGCAGCCCACAATCTCCTTGAGCTTTGCAAAGGCAGCGTCACACTGCGCCGTCCATTCCCATGCCCCGCCTTTCCGGGTCAGCGCCCGCAGCGGACTTGCGACTTCCGCAAACTGTTTGATGAACATGCAAACATAGCTGCACAGTCCCAGAAATTGGAGAATATGCAAGGGGGTCCGTGGGGTTGGCCATTTGAGAACTTTGTTTTGTTTCTTTGCCTGGGTTCTCCTGCCGTCAAAAGCCACCACATGGCCTAGCACTTCCAACACCAGAACACAAACTGCTAACTTACCCCCCAATACCGTAAGCCCTGCCTCCTCAATTCAAAACAAGACCCGCTCTAATGTCTGCGCGTACTCCAAGATGAAGCGGCGGATCTTTGGGGCCTCCTCTAGCACCGCACCCCCCTAATCCGTCTTTGGTCCTTTGATACTGGTGTTTTCGATGAAGATCAGAACCCCGTCCGGTATGTTGTCCCGCAGGATCCACGTCATCTGGGCTTGATAGACCGCCACCAAGTTCATCGCCCCCTGCGGCAACCGCGTCAACTGCATCCTTCCCAATCCTGTCTTGAACGCGGTCAGCGGCCGCGAGTCGGCATGGAGCTCACGCTGATCATACCCCCCATTACATCAACCAAACCGTAACACGCGCGCCCCGCCATCAATTCCAGGAACTTTTCCACGCGCGGAGGCAATCCTGCGTCCCAGATAGTGAACAAGTTAAGCCGCTGCAGGTCATGAACAATCCTAAGCGACTTCCCGTCCTGTTTAACAACCGCAAAAATTGGGCTAGAGTAGCTTGATGTCAACTGCTCGTACAACCCCGTCCTCACACGCTCCCGGAACAGTTCCAAGAAGGGTTCCCACACGGTCCAAGGGATTGGAATTGGCTTGATTTTCCAGGGCTCATGCGGCACCGTGGGGATCACATAGGGGTCGCCAACCTTGCCCTTCAGCAATCCGCGCTCGTCAGGCCCAAAGGCAAGGGCCTTATTGCAGAGCACCAACACCGATGCTAACAAATCCTTCTCCTCCATAATCAACCACCCCGCCAGCCCACAATTCAGCGCCTTGATTTGCTTGTCCGTGATCCGCGCCAACCGCGTTACCCACCCAAACTTCCTCAACCGACTCACCCAGGGATCCCAAGACCAGGAGATTGGCCTCAGAGGCCTGTTCAGCCCCTGCGGCATGGGCTTGTTCCAGGGCCGGACCTTTTGCGCCACAGGCTTGTATCGCCCTGCGTTGCACCTAACCATCCTTACGGGCCCGCCGTTGTCGTCGTGAATCCTGGCAACAATCAACCCGCGGCTCTTGCCTTTGCTCACAAGCGTGGCACTATGGTAGGGGTTTTGAAACACAGTACCTCCCGGTGGTGCATACTGAGGAAAGGGACTTACTTCTGCCACTTGCGCCCCCTGCGCACTTCCTTCCGCCTTTTGCTCCTCCCTAGTCGACCGCCCGCATGAGGCCAGAGCCTGCCCCGCGCGGTACCCACGGTCAACTAGGGAAAACCCTCCGCAGGGCGGCCCTTGCAGTTGTCCCCAGAGTTGGACTCTGCCTCTTTGCCAACCGCCGCCGATGGCACCCATTTCCCCTTCCTGTGGTTGGAGATTGTTGTCTCAAACCTTGCCCCAGACGCGTCCTCCACCGTCAGCGCCTCCGTCCCTTCCTCTGCATTGAACGTCATTTGGGCCCGGAATCCAAACATGAATGGCCAACCCAAAATCATGTCACCGCACTTGACCAAGAGGAATGACAGCGGCTTCCAAACCTTTGCGACCTCTACCTCTTCTTCCTCCACCACCCCATCTACCCAACATTCCCCCCCATTGAGCGCCTGCAAACCCATAGCACACTTCCTCCGCACCAAGCCCATCTCATCTACCAGTTTTGACGGAAGCAGGTTGACCATCAACCCGCTGTCCACCATCGCCCACACTTTCCTTCCCGCGATCTTCAGTGAGATATAGGCAAGCGGCACCGACACGGCTTTGGATTGGCACAACTCCCGTTCCGCTTCCCCCATTGCCGCATTCACGTGCTGCACTGTTGCTTGGATCCTGCCGCCCCCATGCTCCTTCAGCGCCTGGACCATTTCCTCAACAACCACCGGAGAGACCGCGACCAGTTCCCGTAGCGTGAGAGGTATTGGTACCTCACTCCCCATCACTCGCCAAACAACTTCCACGGCCTTCCTTCTTCCTCCGGAGCTGATCGCCGGCGCATCGCCCCCCAACCCTTGCGCCCCAACCCTCGGCACTTGATTTAATGGCTGCTCCTTGGCATCCATGTCCATCCTTTCCAACACAATCCGCTCATTTGCCGCCAGCGTCCTAACTTCCGCCTCCATGCGCGGTGCCCGCCACGTTTTGGGCCCAGTGACAATCCCAAGGGACAACTGAGCGGCCCCTGCGGGTTGGGCCCATGCCCTAACCTGCTCCACCGGCGGTATCTGACCAACCCCCAGGTCCACCGGTTTGCCCAACGGCAATATGTAGGTCCCCCCGGACGCGCAAACCAACCCTTTGTTCATGCCCTTGGTCAGATCCACGCAACCAGACTTCCAATGACTTTTATTGCCGCAATATGTGCACTGACAAACCAAAAACCCCCCCGTTGGTCCGCTACTGGGCTGAAAGCCCCCTCTTGCATGGGGCGGCAGATCGCGTGAGAAAGCGGGAGGCGGAGCCGTTGGCTGGGCCGCCATCTGATTCATGAGTATCTGCAAGTCCCGTAGCATGTCCGTTACCTCGTTCACTGGTACTCCCATTGACTGCAAAGGGGCCACGGGCCGTTCTGTTGCTGGCGGATCCGCAAGCGGTACTGGCGTTGGGGGCGGGGTGGAAAAGGCCGTTGGCTTCCTTGAACTCGCCGGGAACAACCAGGCCGTATCCTTAATCAGCTCTTCCAAGTCAATCTTGCTCTTGACCGCCTGGTTGATTACGCCCAGGCTTGGAAGGAGAGTGACGCTCCCATCCACTGACCGCGTTACCAACCCGCGCTCAAATAGGTAACGCTGGACCCGCGCGCGAAGTTGCGGCGCAAGCCCGCCTAGGAACGCCCGCTTCATGGCCCCCGTCTGACCCGCCACCACCTGGTTCTTTTCTAGGTAAATATAGATTTTGTCAAACTGGGACTTGTACTCGGAAAGATTGCTCCGCGTCCGCACCCCACCTTGGGAAATTGCCTCACCCGCCACTCGCTCAAAGTCCATCTCCCGAAAGCTGGGCTTGCGCTTCCCCCACCTTTCCATCATCTTGCCCCGGTGCCTTCCCCAGTCGCGAGCCTCATACCCTGCCATATCCTCCGCCTCCCAAAGCGTATTCTTGTCCGCAATGAAGAGAAAAACCGTGCGGACCTTGTCCTCACCCATTGCGTTTTCGGAGTCTGCAATATCCTTGAATCTTGCCAGAAAGCGCTCAATGTCTGCGGTGTTGAATCAGAGGTGGGGGAAGTTCTGCGGCCTAAGCCACACCCATTGCAGAACTTCAGCTGCCTCCAAAGGCTCCGACCGAGGAGGAGCAAAACCGCCAGACCAAGTAGTCCGTAGTGGTGGAGGTTTTGGCCTGCCAGCTCCCGGCCGGAGAGGGAACGAGGGTGGAACATTTGATCCTGGGGTAGTTGTGGGCAGCATTGCACCCGATAGCTTTGAGAGACCTAGAAAAAAGATTACTTCCCGGCCAGACCCCCAGATGTGGAAACCAAAGGAGATTTATGCTCCTTAGTTGTCCACAAGTCCGGAAGTTATTGATCTAGGCATCTGTAAGGAGGTTGGATGCAATGAGTTCTTAAGTGTAGTGAGATAAAAGAGAGATAATGAGATGTATTCTTTTTCCTTCAATCCTTCCTCTTCCTTTCCTTTCCTTCTCCAATGGATTGATTGATTCAATTGATAGATGGATTATAACCCAACCCAGAGTTGAAGGTGAGGACTTGGATCCCCCCCCTTCAACCCTAACCTAAGTACAACCACAAACACAAAAGAACAATGAAACACAACCCCTAAGCACAGAACCCTAGCCCAACCCTACCCCTCCATTCCTTGCCCCATAACCCGTGCCCCTCAATATCAACGTACGCCCGGTTTGTCCTTCTCATGGCGCGGCCCTCCGCTGCTCCCTACTTGGAGCCCCCCGGTTTGCCCGCCCGCGCGCGTCCGCCAACCTTGCGGTCCGCAAGTTGGCCCGCGCATGCCTAACCCCCGATCACCCCGCCCTTGCCTTCCGGACTAGCCACCCGTGAGCTTGGTTTGGCCGGCTCCATCACTTGGTCCGCGTTTCCTGGGCAGGTCGCAGCCCGGCGCCCTTGGAGTAGACCCAACCCGCACCTGGTGCTGAGCCCCGCAATTCCTACTGCTAAGCCCGCAGTGGCTGCTGCTGAGCCCTCAGCAGGCACTGCTGAGACTGCGCGCACCCAAATGCTGAGCCCAACCTACCCAACTGCTGAGCGCGCAGCCTGCGACGCAGCTCTTGACCCAAGGTTATAAATACAACACCACACTGGAAGTGGACTTCTTGGACAGCAGTGACCCTGCGTGGTTGGCGTCTGCCCAACCACATAGGGTGGAAGGTTCAGCGGCACAGCGTGAGTAAACAATACCCATGTTTCTGGTGCCGTTGAGGTAGCAAAAAAGGTGTTTCAAGGCTGACCAGTGAGAGGCGGTAGGCTTCAATGAAAATTGAGAAAGGAGATTGGTGGTGAAAGCAATGTCAGGCGGCGTGTGGATGGCTAGATGAAGGAGCATTCCAATGGCCTTCTGATACATACGGCAATCCACCGGTTCTGTGTCTGGGACCACCAGCTTTTGAAGATCCATAAGAGCCAGGGTCTTCACGGGGTGACTGTTCTCCATTTGGAATTCAGTGAGGGTCTTCTTGCAAAAATCGCCCTGATGAAGAAAGAGGGACCCATCCAGCCGCCAGTCTAGACTGTACCCAAGATGTTGGCTTGGTTTCTCTTTGATCCTTAGTTCATAGTGCTTTCCAAGTTGATGAAGAAACTGAAGAATCATTTTACAATCAGGTCCAACAACCAACCCATCATCGACATTTATGTGGAGTTTCATGGCTAAGTTGGAGCTGACAAAGAGAGATTCATCACCCACCAATGGTGTTAATCCGCATTTTGCAAGCGTTTCAACCAGGTGAGCTTTCCATTTTCTGGGGGCTTGCTTGGTCCCGTAGAGAGATTTGTTCAAGAGCCAAACATAGTCTTCCTTACCTGGTTCCTTGAAACCACTAACTTGCAACACATAAACCGGGGTGTTGATGAGGCCATTCAAAAAGGCTGTTGCTACATAGAATTGAAATACGTGTAGTTTCTGTTGCACGGCAAGTGACAGGAGCACTTTGAGGGATTTTTTGCGCGCCACCAAGGCGTAAGTCTCAAAGTAGTGAATTCCCTTGTCTTGATGATTTCCAAAACACACCCAGCGCGCCTTACGGCAAGCAACTTCCCCAAATTCATTTAGCTTGTTGACCAAACGCCACATGCCGCCAATTATCTTGGCACCCGGGGGAGGCTTGACCAAAGTACCGGTGTTCTTGAAGATTAGCTGGCCATGCTCTTCTTTCATTGCTTCAAGATATTTGTCGGCGTAAGGTGAGTTCAGGGCTTCCTTTACCAAGATTACTTCAGTGAGGCTTGCTTCATCAATTGGGCTGCGGCGACTACGTGAGCCTTCTAGTATATTGGATGGGTCAATATTGGAACTGACATCTCTAGGGGCTTTGTTGTAGTACGGAACAAAGGCATAGTGCTTTGACGTGGCAGCAGTTGAGTCTTGAGTTTGAGTATTATCAGCCCCTGGGGCAATATTTTGATCAGTGGCTGCGGCGGGTTGATATGGTACCGAATCAATTGGTGAGGGGGGCTGCAATATGGTGCCAGGCGTATTGGAGGTTGTGACGTTGTGGGGTCAATTTATAGACACAGATTGGGAACTGTGTTGCGGCTGCGCGCTCAGCATTAGGGTATGCGGAGTGCTCAGCAGCGGCAGCTGCTGGATCAGCAGCAGCCGCTGTTTGGCTCTGCACTTAGTGGACGGGTTTGGCTCAGCATCAAATGCGGCGTGGGCGGCAATCCGCCCTGGAGATTGGATTTGGAAGGTAGTGCGCTTGACTAGGTTCGCGGGTGCGCCGGTTTGGATACGTAGGGGCGGAGCAATCCGCGGGCTGTAAAGGAATGGATGGAGCGCGCGTGCAAGCGCGCAGATCATGCCGGATAATACCAGAAACCCACAACGGGCGCGGAAGAACGGATACGGACAGGCACGGGGGGCTCCGAGTAGGGCGCGGTGCAAGGACCACGTCATGAGAAGGACAAACCGGATGGACGGAATGGCGTACAGACGTTGGGGGGAGTTTGGTACAGAGGTGGGGAGAGGAGGCTAGGGTTTCTGTTTTGGGATTGTTTTCTGTTTCCTTGTCATACTGTTATTTGTGCGTGTACTTAGGTTAGGGTTGAGGGGGAGGACTTATCCTCACTCTCAACTCCAGGTTGGGGAGGGGGGGAATGGAAGGAGGAAGGGAATCAGACCATCACATCATCGGATTGGATAAATCATCTCACCAGGAGATTATAGGAACTCATACCGGATACACATCCAGGTGGAAAGTTCTTAGGATTGAAGGATTGGCAATTTCACTCTCTCTCTACTTTTCTTTATCTTTTTATCTCCTTATTTCTATCTCTCATTTCAAGTGCGACTCCGGGCATCCCCATCTCCTTTCAAACGCAGGGAACCGTTAACTTCCAAACCTTGGGACAATTATAGGGGGATAACCTTTATTCTTTCCACAACGGTCCTAGGTTTTGGGGGATTTACAGTGATCAATACTGTTGAGTGATGGGGGGGTTTCAGGGGCTTGGTCCAAGGGAGCAAGGAGTGGTTTTTTTTGATTGCGGAAGGTTCCCGGTAGGGAAAATTAAGCGGGGAAGGAGAGAAGTCCCAACTGACAATTATTCTCAAACTGGAGGGTTCCAGGAATTGTGATGCGTTGGAGAAGGGCTCAAAGCCTAGGTATAGGAGAGGTTTCAAGGAAGGTCTGACTTTGTCTTGGTTGGGCTGGGTTACAAAAACCTTGAGGCCAAAGGGAAGGAGCTTAGTTAGATCCCGCTGAGGCTTGATGGAGGTGTTGGCCTTTGCCAAGGTGTCCATGGGGGATGACCATGCAAGACTTTTGGTAGGGAGTACGTTTATGAGATGGGAGGCTTATCTTGCCGCTTTGTTCCAGAGGTTCACAGGAACCAACAAATGAGCTAGTATGCATCTCATTTTTGTGAGTAACGTAGAGTTGAATCATTCCGCAATTCCATTGGTTTGAGGGCTGTCTCCATTGGTTTGAGGGCTGTCAGCAGGGCCTTGTTAGGTGGTTATTCCCAGATCTACAACGGTGGTTAGGAAAGAATTAGAGCTAAATTCTCCTCCTCGGTCTGAGTGGAGATATGCTGGTAATTTACCCGTTTTGTTCTGTATTTCCCGTATGAAGGAGAGTATCTTTGCTTTGGAATGGGACTTCTTCTTGAGGGTGTATATATGGTTAAAGCGGGAGTAATCATCAATAATCACAAGAATGTATTGATATCCACTACGACACAACGGGGAGATTTGAAGCACGTCAAAATGGAGCTTTTTGAACGGGCGAGTGGCGGAAGGAAGGGGGTTAAGATGTGGGGTTTGTTTCAGCTTGCATTGTTTGCATACTTTGCACACAGAGGCCAGGTTTGTTGTGGTTGGTTTGGGGAGATTGTATAGTAGAAGAAATTTCCTTAGGTATACATCGGATGGGTGTCCCAGAGTTACATGCCAATTGGTATGTTTGGTTAAATTGAAGGCTGATACCCGGACAAGGTTTGAGGCATAGAGGTTTCCGTTCCAAGGGAATCAAGCTACAATTTTTTCTCCTTGCTTTACCACCAGCATACAATGATGCTGGGATATAACCAGCCCATGGTATTCTAGTTGAGAGACTGACAGAAGATTTTGAGGCCCCTTTGGAGCGTAGTACACAGGGTGTATCCAGGTACCCCCAACTTCAATTCTACCGGAGTGGGTGACCGGGATGGACCCGCCTTAGGTTATCATCTCCTTGTTGATGGGTTCTGGGGAGGTTAGCAAGGATAGATTTCATACAATTGATTTGGTTGCACCGGAGTCTAGGATGAACATAGAGTTGGTTTTGCTTGATGGAACCAGGTAGACTTTGTCCGTGAGACAAAATCCATAATCATCCGGATCGTTTGCTACTTCCACGCACCCAATCTCCTCCTGCGCTTCATCTTTGTTTTCAGAAGACTTGTCAGAAAGATGGTGCGCCTTGGGATTGCCTTTGATCTGCTTGAGATACTTGGCAACCAATCTGGCAATCTTGTCATCTAATGATTTGCCTTGAGGGTGATTTCTTGTAGGAATTGCACTTCTGGGTTGGTTGGAAGATGAGGGTGGATGGTTGACCGGCTTTCTAGGTCCAGAGTTGCTCTTGTTGTGTGAGTTGGTATGGTTTGGACCCTTGATTGCCAGGTTCATTTCTTCCTTGGTCTTGAGATTTTCTCTGCAGTTGTGTTCAAGTATGAGACGGTCTCTTACAGTTTTGTAGGTGAAGGGGTTGACGTCAAACATGTTTTGAACCAACGGGGTTAGATTTTTGTTGTAGTTGAGTGTTATCAGAAGTAGACATGCAGCCAGTCCAGTGGAGATTGATGCAAATTCCGGAATGTTAGCAAGTGAGGACTTCAACAAGGTGTAGAGAAAAGAAAACCTGTTGACGTGATCCTGTAGGGACGTTCCAGGTGTGTACTCCATCCTCATAAGCCGTTGTAACTTGGTCACTATTGTCAGGATGGATGCGTCCCTGCAAGCGTTGCACAGGGCGGTATAAGCGTCGATGAAACTTCCTTTGTTTGCCTTGATGTTGTGGTGGAGATCCCTTGAGGTAGTAGAGAACAGTTGGTTGAGATCCCAGGTGTTTCTGCGTCTGAACGTGGATGTACCGTGATTTGCCTTGGTCCATTCCTTGTCCAACAGGTCCTTGTACCCCTTACTGGTTAAGATATTGGCAAATCTCATTTGCCATTGATTCCAGTTCTTTCCTGTCAACCTGACCACTTTAACACAATGACTGGTCCCCAAGCTTGAGTCTGACAAGTCGTACTTGGGTATTACTATTGCCATCCCATTGTTGTTGCTCATTCTTACTCGATCAAGGTTGCCTGTTTCCGAGGAAGTTGCTCTTGCTACCATGTGATTTCACGTTGTCATCACTTCCTTAGATGACATAGAATAGGCAATTGAATTACTTGAAATAGATAAAATAAAGACAAAACGGTAATTTGATTGAGTGGGGATGATAGTGATAGAGACAGGGATTGGTTGAATACCTTGAAATAGATCAACACTAGTTTAGTCCTACGATGTTGGTCTGACACAGTATGTGAGGAATGAAAAAGGAAACAAGCCTGGATTGACCAGTCGGTGTGAGTTGAGATTGATTGAGAAAACAGGACTGAGTGGGGATTTTGGTAGAGATAGAAGACGAGGAAAGAATGAGAGAGGAGTCCTAAGTTACCTCCACTTGAACCTAGTCGCGCCCTCCACCTGAGTCAGCTTCGCGTGGAACCTCCGGTTGTCGTGTTGGTCGCAAGTCGAGTTGATGAGTGGCGGCGTGGTTCGGGTGGTCGAGTGAGGGATGAAGAGGGAGAGGCTGCGAGGAAGAAGATTCTCTGCCGGACTTCGCTATCCGTCGGTCGAGGTTGAGACTGAGACTTGGCTTGAGGGCGCGATCGCGCGCGGCGGGCGGCGGAGCGGTGCGACCCTGCGTAGCGTGAATCACACCACCCTGACATTTGTTTCTTCATATTTTTTCTTCTGATCCTTCTTTGAAATTCAATCAATAGGAAAGGACATCTCTGCTCATCATCTCTTTTAAATTTTCTTCTGCCTGGAGGGATGTTTTGTTAATTATGTTTTGTTCTTGAGCTGATTTTTCTTCAACAGATCATGGTTGAGTTCTTTGACTCTATCGATTACCTTCGGGCTAGAAACACAGACCAGATGCTCAAATGTTCATACTTATGATCATGCAGATCAAAATAAATGTGTGTTTTTAAGGGGAGAAGTTTGATTAAAAACTGTGGATGTGTGCATTGTTTTTCAAGTTGTGCAAAATCGTTGGATGAAGATTGGATTTGGTCTTGGCAGGCGATGGTGAGGATTTCAACCAAGGTTTTCCTCGGACAAGTGTTCCAACTTGTGTGGTGAGTTCAACAAGTAAGTCATGGTGGCCAATGCATAAGGTACATGGAGCTAGTGATAAGAAGGTACATGTATCGTATGGCTAAGTAAAGGTAGTAGTTGTCGTTGAACAGAATCGAGCTGAATGAGGTTCTGGGGGTTAAAGATCATCAGACAGGAGGAGGGTATGGGCTAGGGCCAAGGGTGCGTATATTTAAGTAAGATGTGATGTGTAGGAACTTGTTGCATGCCGAAATCAATTCACATTTGAGTCGCATCCAACGTTGCGTCAACCCATGCGACGGGGTGTCGCAGCGTAGGATCCGATACTCAACACCGCGCCGCGTGAGGTCTCCTGGAGTAAAGCAAGCCAGCCGGCAGTGAGCGTCCACTCCGGGTCACATAACCACGCCATCCGCGTCGGGTCGAGCCAAGCAGGCCACGGATCAGCCTGTTTCGATTAGGCTTTCGGATAAGAGATCGTATCCAGTAAGCCGGTATAGTACATAGTTACATCCAATATGATCATCGCACAGTAGTCGAAAAGCGCCGGTGACGAAGCGATCATGACTCGCACAGTACACCTGGTCACTTCAGAATAGTATCAATCCCATCGGAGCATCCTCAACATGGCAGAAAGAGTTGATTTACGAAAACATCCGGGAAGGATATACTTGGTTGATTGGCCCTCAAGATTAATAATAAGTGTTACAAATAATAGGACAGATCTGCTCGGGAGCTCAACGCAATCTCATTCGGAACGAGGCCAGAAGGCGCTCACAGAATCGATGAATAATTACCTCGCACACGAGCTCAAACATCCGTTTGTTTTACAAAAAAAAAACCATGCTCTTTTTATGTAAGAGTGTGGGTCATCCGGAGTGGAATCAAGTGGAATGAGACAAAAAGACCAGTGAAGCTAAAGTCGACGATGACTTGGACGAGTGATCCGGGAGTTAGATTTACCCAAGTTGAGTTTGTTGCGAGTGAGGGAGGCATTCGTTCTCGAGAGTGATGAAGATGAATCGTTACGATTTTGAGATTGAGGAAGCAAAACCGGTTCGCGCTTCCCAGAAGAGCTGGTAGTTCCATCAGCCGCAGGTTTTCCGTTAATCTTGCCCTCTTCTCCCGTTAGGGATAACACCGACCTGAGCACAGCAGTTCGATTTCGCGTGGTAGCTGGCTTTGATGAGCGTGGTAGGACTGGTGGATGAGCTTGCTTTACCCGATGAACCGGTCCTAAACCCTTGGCGATGGATGATTTCGGCTTCCCCGTGTTGATGACGGAAGCCTTCTTGGTAGTATTTTTTGAAGTCGATTTGGTGTAGACAACAAGACTTTCAAGTGTGTGATCTGCCTCTGGATTTTTTTCGACTGCATCGATTGAAGGGGCTCCTAGATCCATGTTTTCATCAGGGGCATGTGGCTCCAGGGAGGTGTTGATATTCAATTCTGCTAGGATCTTTTGACGCTCTTCATCCAATCGTTGCATTTCGATGTCTGCTTTTTGCTTTGCAAGTTCGATAGCTTCATGGGCTAATTTGTGCCTCTCGCCTGTTAATGCTTCGATTCGCGATGGTGGGTCTGGTTCAACACGCTGAAAGCTTTGATCACTAGATATGAGATATTATGTCAGGCATACTGACTGAAGTACTTGTGAATGGAAAAATAAGTTTACTTTGCAAGGCCTTCCAATTTACTCGCGGGCATGAAACCATGGACCAACTCAGTGTGCGCCCATCCTTCAATGATTGCCTGAGCTTCTTTAAGGGACGATTTCAAACATTCGGTTTCTCTTTCAAAGTTGAGACGCAAACTTCTTTGATCTTCCTGTGACTGAATCTTTTGCTGTTCAACGAGTGAGTTCATTTCGTCCACTCGATTTTGTGATGCTTGGAGCCGATTACGAATCTCGATAACTCTATCCCTCAGTCTGTAGGTGACCACTGACAGTCTTTTGTAAATCGTGGGCAAGGGAACCAAGGCGTTGCACGTACTCGCATTGATAAATTGATCTTCGTTATCGATCACTTCATCGACGTGATACAGGAGAGAATCCAAATCAATGTTTTGAAGATTCTGATGATCACTAATATCGGAGATCAGGTCGATCAATTGCTGCTCGTAAAGACCGAGATAATCTCTCAGTCTTGAGTTTTCAGTTTGAAGTAGGTTGTTCTGCTCCCTTGCAGCTTTGAGGTCAAACTCTAGCAGTCCCATTCGTCCACCCCCATCAGTGTCAATTTTGGTTATCAAAGGACCGGATGGACCCCAGCTTAACGAGGAGGAAACGGAGAGGTCTTTGCTGGCTGCCAGTTTAGTGAGTCGTCGTTGAAGTTCACCAAGTTCGGTGGTTTTCTTTCTCAGTTCATGAACACTGGTGGTTTTGATCAACTTTTCGGCGCTTTTCAGTTTGAAATAATCATCACGCGTCTTGCGATGCTTGGACTTCTCGAGTTCGAGTTCCTTCTGGGCTGCACTACAATACAAAGGAACGATTCATGGTTGGCTTGGCGAGTGAGATTAGAATGCGGAGCTACAGAGCTCGCTTAACTTGGCCCGATTAGCACTCGCGGTCGCTTCTTGCTGGGCCGTTAGTTTTTCTCTCTCTGCTTGTTGTAAGAATCCCTCCAAACGGGAGTGCTCATAGGCCAACTCCCGTTGCTGGGCCATCAAATCCTCTCGGATAGTCATCTCTTTCTGGTAAGTTCATCCATCAATCAGGTTACGAACGTAGCCCATCGATAGGAAACGTGACATCAACTGACCGAACGTGATGCAACCATGGACCAAACGGCCTTCAATAAACTCCTCTGCCCTTCGACCGAGTCCCCATTGAGCGTGTTTGAGGGTAGAGGTTGGCGCAAAAAGCCAGCCGAGATGAGCTGATCGGAAAGTTGAGCTAGGGCTTCAGAATGAGAGCTACTTGCGCGATCTGTTTCAAGGGTACTGTGAGTAAGGAACGTCAATAAGTCTGGTGAGATGAGGGATTCCACGCTCGGTGAACTCACGAGGTAGATTGAGAGGGCCGATGGGAAGATGGGTTAGATTGACTCATTGGGGAGCTTAATCGATTAGTTTCTTGATCACACTTGAGCGTCGATGGGTTGACAGTATGGTCCTCAAGGTCATCAGTAGTTCTTCGGCCAGCCTGGTCAACAGCCTTGCTTGGTCGATTTCCAGCTTCTTGGACGATGTCGGCTACGATACTTATGAATGTACATATCTAAATAAATATGTAACTATGTATGGTGTTATGTGGGTATGTATATGTACATACTTGGGCGCATTTGCTCCCGCCTAACTCGCACCCTAATTCTTGAAGTAGAGTAAGGTTAAAGATTTGGGTTAAATCATTAGAAGTTTCTTT
The DNA here is from genome assembly GCA_025617555.3 of Puccinia polysora. Lineage (NCBI taxonomy): Eukaryota > Fungi > Basidiomycota > Pucciniomycetes > Pucciniales > Pucciniaceae > Puccinia > Puccinia polysora. The sequence goes on from CM062616.1 coordinate 1,283,686, forward strand.
TTGATTCATGATTTCTGTGATTTTTCAATTTTCTTCATCATAGATTTACCTCACAGCTTGAAAGAAAGCAACAAATAGACCACATACATGTATTCCTAGTTGTTGGTTTTAAAGCTCAAGGAAACCCAATTCAAGAATGATGAGGATCAAACATAAGAGGAAGTCACTGATGTGGTCTTTTTTAAAAAATTGATGACAATTTAAATTGTGAGGAAGCCACCAAGTGGACTTACACAGATAAGAAAAGGAATCCCCAGAAATGTGATCTTATACAGATCTCTACAAGGAAGCCAAAGAAGGGTGATCTTACACAGATAGAGTTGGAAGAAGCCCCAAGGGTCTTAAGAATATATAATTACCATAAAAAAAAATCAATGGATGGAATGAATTTCAAAAATTCCTTGAAGATGATCCTCAGAGATGCTCTACTTGGTGAAGAGAGGGGAAACAAATGGTTGATTTCAGATAGTCAAACCAGTTGTTTGAGTGTCCAAACTTGTAACCAGATAGATCCTGGAAAACAACTTGAGGAAGTTCTAACAAAATTTGCTGAGGAAGATTGTGTGAACATATGCACTGACTCCAGTACAAGTCAAAAAAAAAAAAGAACTAAGGATTCTAAAACTATATATAGAAACTTGAATTATCTTGTGGGTTGTAGGCAGCATTACTGGAATAATTTGGTAGAGCCCAATGGCTAAGACAACAATCATTTTATTTTTATTAGAGTCCTGAAGGCAGTACAATCTTTTATGGATTTAAATTTAGTTCCTTCTAATCAATAATTAAAACTTTCCAGTAAATAAACTAAATCTAAGAATTCCATTTGAATGACTCCATATCTCTTTTCTGTTTCCTTGATTTTATTGGGGATGTAAAAAGAAAAGTTTTTTTAGATTGTAGCTCATCTATTATTTTTTTCTGATTGAATTCAGCACTTAGGGATTCAAAAATTGAATATATCTATAGTTTGAATGGTTTTTTTCATTGGGTGGGTCTAAGAATCCATCCTTTGTCATGAATTTTGTCACATATTCATTCTTTGACAATTTTGTGGGTCACCTCAACAATTGTATTTCACCCCAAATTTTGTATAACCTTTTGGTGATCAGAGAAAAATTGGAAAAAAAAACTTCTCTAGTAGTGAAAGAAACTTACAAAGGATAGTAAAACTTTGCTTTTCTGTGGCACAGATGTTTTGATTAATTTGGCTATTTTTTTATCTATGGCTGAATAAAGTCCTGATACTATATATTCAAATTATTTCATTTCTTCATATCTAAAGTTGCGCTTTCTCCAAGAAATCTTAGGCCTACTTCTGCCAGATCTTTTAAAAAACCACTCAAGTTTTCAATGTGAATTTCCCAATCTTCTGTATAATTTCTGGCATCATAAATGTAGAATGTCATCAATCCTTGGCATAAACATTTTCCAAAAGTAGTATAATAATTCTCTGCAAGTGGAAAGGAGGATTCTTCATCCCAAAAGTCATTCTAAGATATTCAAAGCAATCCAGATTGCATAGGATCCTCATGAGTTTCCTACTTACCACCTCAATCAGCTTTTGTTGAAAACCCCTTAACATATCCATAGTTTCTATTTATCTGGCCTTCAAGATTTCCTCTAGTGCTGCAAAAGGAGGAGGATCTGGTTTGAAGGGGTCTGTGTTTTCTTTTCTTTTTTTTTTTGGAATATTTTGATGGTTTGGATAAAATTGAACTGTCTCTGTTTCTGAAACTGGATTCAAAATCTCCAGTTTGCTCATTTTTTTGAACAGCAACAGTTCTCCTTCTCCCCTTTGGTTTGGGAAGTGGCCTGTAGGATGTTTTTTGAACTGAATATATGGTGGTGTTTTGATTTTCAGACAGATCTCACTTAAAGAATTTAGGTGCAATTTCTTTCCTAATCACCAGAATACTCTCAAATCAGGTATAAATTGGAGGTATTTTATATTTTGGGGAAAAAGGCTAGATCATAGATATTCAATTCAATAGGGTCCTAAAGATTCAGGTTGTGTAACTTTTGAGCCAGACCTGTGGTATTGGAAACAAATATTTTCTTTAGTTTGTCTTTGAATTAAATTTCTGAATTGATTGATAAAAGGATATGATTTAGTTTGAGCAATAAAATTTTAATTCTTTTCAATATTCTCAGTTTTTTCAAAGTTTGATAGTTCCTAATGATTTTATATATCTTGATCTGTGGATAAAGTTCTTGTTATCTACCACATCTATAGGTGGACTCATGATTCATTTTTTTCAATCAGTGTCAATAGATCATATCCAGTAGGTATTTTTTCCAATATTGTCTCATTTTAGATAAAATTTAAAGTAAATTATCACTTATTATATTTTTGGTTGTCATAAAAAGAGGGTTTTCAAGCTGTTAAGGTAATCAGCCATCACTTTATACTTATATATTGTAGATTTCTCATGAAAACCACCATTCTTTTGTAAGATTTACTTTATTTTATTATTTTGGTAACATTTAATTTAAGATATAGTTTGAGAAAATATGATTCTTCCCTGCAAGACTCCTGGTTTTCAGGCCTGGGATGTCAAAAATCAAATCCTGCTAGCTACCTGGACTGATAATCAGGTCTATTTGTCTCTTTTGTTATCATATTTTTTGGAGACTAATATTTTTTGATAGATCTTTTTTACTAGATACCAATATATATTTGAGTTCTATGTAAAATATTGGGGACCTTGGGAGTGTGGTGATTATTTATAGACACCATATGCAATTGCCTCAGCCTGGCCAAAGTGTGGCAGGAAAAGTCTCCTGACTCAGAAAAGGAGATTCTGAGCCAAAAAAAGTCACTTCCAATCCTACAACTGTGTCAAATCCCAACTCCATGTACTAAGAAGGTGCAAGGATTTAGGAAGATGTGGCAAAAATTAGAATGACTAACACTACAAGAAATCTCAAATTTAGTAAGGCCATCCTTTGAAGTTTGAAGCTAAAGCTTGAATTCAAGTGCAAGGGGAAAGGAAAATTTTTTGATGAGAGAACTGAGGAAAAGCTTGAGTTAAAGAACCAGAAGCAGAAATAATTGAGGAAAATCTTGGTTTAAAGACCTAGGACCAGAAAGAACTCAAGAATTTATTAAACTAAACAACTGAGGAAACAATCAATAGTCAAGGTCTTTGCCTTTAAGGTAATCTAAATTGTGATGAGGATGGCTAGGTACAATCTGGTAGATGCCCTCTTCAGCTAGGAAAGCAAGCAGGCAATGAATGTGCAGAAATGAAAGGCTAAAAAAATAAAAAAAATGAAAAAAGATGACAATGAAAAGCATGCAACAGAGCAATGAATGTGATTGATGTAAAAAAACATGGACTGAGTCCAGGGTATGAGAAGTATGCTGAAATTTTGGCAAGAAGTTGGAAGTTTGGCTATACAAGGCGCTAGCAGCATGTTTGATTATGACTGGTATGGTGCAGAGAACTGGGCTAGAATTAATTCTGGTGGCTGCTCCAGATATTTGGGTAACATTCCACAGCATCTCCTATAGTCCCATTCCTGTGGTAGTCAAAAAGTACAAATGATGAGGAAAGTAGTATTCTCCACAGCTAACAGTATGTTTTAGGGAAGAAGAAAAGGGTATTTATTGAATTATTTCTCTATAAAATCATAGTTCTCTATTGCAGCCCACCCCCCAATCTCTCTTTTCTAAACCCCCCTTTAAATGGTAAATACAAAAGCCAAAAGGCATGGCCCGGAAATTCCCACCCCCAATATACTCTCTGGGTTTTTCCTCAGTCGTCTTTTGTACCCTAGGATCTTTTTGACCTTCTGTTACTCCTGCATCTTCCCTTCCAAAAAATTTGACATCTTTTTACTACTTTTCCAAGCCAAGGTGGACCCACTATCTGACTGCCATCTCTGGCACCCATGAACATTTTTCTGTGGAAAAATATCACAAAATCCCCTAAAAACACATACTCTTCCTCTAGCCCCCTCAACTTCATCTCACCTGCCATCCCTGCAATTTCCTGCCCAATTGTGTCCTGAACTTGTTGCTTAATTGTCCATCTTAATAAGCTCTACTCTATTTTTTTCTGCATATGCTAAAATGCGCCTCATGCCTTGCCAACCCCTGCCAATCATCTTATTTTGGTAGTCTGTTCAATCTGTTGTTTCCAACCTATCAGATTTCCACATTCAGAAACCTGGACAGCATGCTTTTTTTGATTTTTTCCATTTTCCTTTACTGAATTTTGTTGTTGTTGACCAAATTTATATCCCTCAATCATTTCTGGAAGCGGTCCACTTCCTATCTTGTGTCTATAAAAGACCACCACACCAAAATTTGATTGAAGATGGAAGCTAGGCTTGTGCAAGGTCTGTGGCTGTCCAGAGATGGAAATCAATGGTGCAAAACAAATTTCAAGATAGATTGGAACTAGCCATAGATAATAATACAAAATGCAAGCAGAATTGTGAGAATTAATGAGTTTCTGGATATAAAACATCCCTTGAATGTAGAGATTATAAGCAGATTGAATTTGATTTTTTTCCTTCTTTTTGGTGTCATTCTTTTGGAATGAGGTAGATGGTACTGAGGAGAGGGGGATATTTTGAAGTGATGATAGACAATAACCCAAGATTATGGAGTGTGAAAAATTAGAATCTTAGAAAAAACAAAGAATTCTGTGCATCTTTTGGATGAAACATGGAAGACACAAATTCTTTTTCTGAAATTTAGAGAAAAAGTGAGTTGTTGCCACCCAAATGTGTAGAAATTAGGGATTACTGGTTGAAATTTGAGAAAAAAAAAGACCTCAGGATACCAAATGCCAAGAAAAAAGACCTATTGGAAGGAAAAAGTGCATATCTGGGTTTGGAAGCTTATTTATTGGACAATGGGAAGGAGAAATCCAAGGATTCCAAGTATTCAATAAAGGTTTTGCAAGAATATCTGTTGAAAAAATTGCCAAGGAGGATTGGTGAGAAATAAATTGGATCTGAAAAACAGCAGTATACCTCCCTTTCAAATTTTTATATTTAGCTTGGAAAGATGTATTGATGTGTTAAAATTCATCCAGGGAAGGAAGAATGAGGGGAAAATTGCACCAGCATGTGCTTAATTCAATTAAAAATCAACACACAAAATTTTGATGGATGTGGCAGATTTGGAAAGGGAAGATTAATGTTGGGGTCTTGTTTCTGTTATTGATTTTTTAAGACATATATTGCAGAGCCAGCTGAAAAAAGTAACATAAAAAAAATTACAGTAATAAAAACCTGAATAAGGAAAAGGAAATTCCAAAATATTATTGCAGAAATGAATTACCCACCCAAGAGTAGGTAGGGTCACCTGCAGAACTAACCCTTGAAAAATTACTCCTTCACCCTTTAAAATAAATGTGAAAAAAACTATAACCCCAACCTGGCACTTTCTTTCCATTTAAATATTTCACACAGACTGAAATCAATCCAGAAATGATGTGTTGGGCATACTTTAGGATTTATTGGCCAAAAAAAAAGTTTTTTCAAAACTCCTGCATGCAGCTGTGCATAAACCCAACAGCACTGAAACATGAATTCAGCCCCAGTACATCAAATTCCTTTCCACAGCCAAATCTGAGAAATTTGATGCCAAGTACAGAGACTGAAAGCTGTGCACCAGTTTTTAAGAGCTGTAATTATCACAAAATTCCCTGGCAGAAATGTTACAAAAGGCATGACAAAGGCATGCATATTGAATATTCATTTCAATACATGAAGCATGCCACCAAAAACCTGAGATAAATCAAAAAATGCAGAAAATAAATGTGAAAACCCCTCAGGATATCATTTGACAGATTAGGGCGTATCAGAGTTAGCAAACCCGCCATTAGAAATCCACTATTTCTTTTTACCAAACCCGCCATTTTGAATGGCAGGTTACTGAACTACACAAACCCCCTAACTGGTGTATTATGAAAATGGTGTGTTTCATGGAAATTGCAGATTTCAAACATCAAACCCACCATTTATGAATCATCATCAATCCACCATCCATCACATGCAAAAAACCCATCCACACCTCCACATCAGCAAATAGATATCAGTCCAATCTCCATAGCTTCAAAAAAATGCTGCCATGCATGATTCCCTGACGCTAGATTGGTGGCCCCAAGAAAGGAGGATGGCCATTCTCATAACTGATTTTCACCAACACTTACATGCCCTTCTTTATTTGTTTATTTCATCTATCCATTGACTTGGTTCCTGCCCCTTGGAATCAGCAGCAACTCATCTTCAAACATGGTCTTAGAGAATTGGCAAATATGGAAATGGTTTCAGCCATGGTGATCCATTGGGTCATGATCCCCTACAAATTGCTTGCAAAATGGCTAAGAATGGTGTTAGCTTGGCCTGTTGGCAAATCCTACCTTACCATTGATCATTCCAATTGTATCAAGAGCCAATGTGCCTCTTTCATGAGCTCTCATAGTTTTTTGTGGCATGCAAACCTGAATTATCAGGATATTCTTGCTTGAACCATATCTTTTGGGTAATTTCTAACATCAAAATGGACACAATATTACCTCTCACCACAGCAAACATGCTGCCTGATGTCATTTTTGGCTCTTCATTCAAACAGATTAAATGGAGATGCTGATTTGCAAAGTTTTACATCCTCTCCAACTTGTGTACCCCTAAAGAACTCCTGGAAAACCTTCATTCCTTCTATGCCATGCATCATGGTTCAAACAGAATCCAAAGTATAACCAATCAAGTACATGGTATGACTCAAGTCCTTGCTGCCTGTCTCAACAAGTTGAGTTACAATGTTTTCAATAAATACTACTTTGATTGATTGACCATCAATATTTAGGATTCCTGATACCAGGAACCTTACATTCCTTTAGCTACAGAAAGTGATAGTGGTTTTGGAATAATAATATTTCCAAGAATAACACATAAAATGAACAAAATAATCAAATATGTTAAGACCAAGTGTAAGGTTTGAGTTGGTTTGGTTAAAAAGGTTTTTGATATATTTTAAAAAGGGGCCACAGTTTATACAAAACTGGGGATCTTTGCAGCCTAATAAAACTCTCTTCAAGTGGTAACTTTGTATTGTGTAAGACCTTGAAGCAATGTGGTCCTTATGATTCACAAAAAGGGGTTTACCCAAGGGAATGGGTGTGAAATGCTGTTTACAGAACTTAGGTCTGGAGGCAAGGACAAGAGTAATTAATTCTTTAAGCAGTGGATCCAGGAATCTTGCAGGGATTCACATTTGAAAGGATCTCAAGGAAATATTTTGGGGTTTTTGCTGATTTTCTTCAATGGAATTAACAATGGGGTTAGAATTAATAACTATTCTTTCAGAATGAGGCCATATATCACTTTTTTATCTTCTTATGAATTCTTGATCAAGGATGCCAAGGGGTCTGGATTGATAATAAAAATTACTGGGGTTTAAGATAACCAAAAGGTACTGTATTTATACCTTTTGGGGTGAAGGGGCCTTCTTGGGGAATGTATAGAGGGTTGTGCTTGAGGGCTAAGGCTAGCAGGCTGGCCAAGGCTATTTTGGAATTTGTTCTTAGTTCTTTCACTAAGCTGTACCTTTCTGGGTCATATTTATTTTTCAAATAATTGTCAGAACCTGTTAAGTGTTAATTTTGTATGTATGAAGTTCTGACATACTTCTTAATTTTGTACTGTATTATTTGAGTGACATGGTCAGAAGTGGGAATTTGTAGATTCTCCATCATCTGATAATTTTTTTAGTTTTAATGATTTTTAAGGGAAATTTTTGATTTGTTTTGTGGTTCATAAAGATTTGATAATGCTGTTTTCTTGACAACCTTTATTATTGTTTTCCCTAATTTTTCAATTTTATAATTTGATTTTTAGGTGTTTTATTTAATTTCTGAAGGTTTCAAATAACTCTCTATTGCTCAGTCACAATATTACATATGCATGGTGCATGCATAGAGGTTGTAGCATGTTCCTGCGGTACCTAGTTTTCAGAAGTTGTGCAGGCAGATTTGATGTGCGCATGCTTGAAAGATGCAGGAGGGAATCTGGAATCCACAGCCAGAAGTGTATTGCATGCAAGTTTCCTGACAGGTGCCTTCATTTTGAGTGTCAGGCATGCGCAACCCTTGCTGTATGGATGCAGGGCTGCGCGCAGGAATTGTGACAGAACACAAAACCGTTGTGGTGGTTATTTATAGAAATGGAGGCAAGTAGGCTCAGCACTGGGTATTTGAATTGGAGCAGCTCAGCAGTGGTTGGAAGTCCGCAGAACAATAGGCTCAGGAGGAGCGCATTGGCAGACTGTCTAATCCAGAGTACAAAAGTCAGGGGATCAGCATTGGTCCGGCACGCGCTTTCCACGGCACAATGACAAGAATGGGCCGGATTTTTTGCCTTTTAGGTACAACAAACATGGTCAAACATGACTTCCCCTCCGTGACTATGGATTTACAAGTGCAGAAGCAAATGATCAAAGCTAAGTAGTGGAGACTAGGCCTGATTATGGATTATGCACTGAGGTTACGGGATTATGGGGCAATCAACACTGAAGCTGAGGAGGTGGCATGCGGATTGTTGGGGATCTGTAGTGATGCCACATGCGGGATTGGGAGTGATTTGCTAAGGAAGATTGATGGGGATCTGTCATTAGTTATGCATTGGCACGACTCAACTGTTAGGGATGATTGGAAACATGATCACCAAACCTAATGCAAGTCATTGGATTGGGTAAAGGATTGAACCATTGGTAAGGAGGATCAGTGCGGAATGCATGGAGGCGGTTAGAGGAGGGGTCTTTCTTTTGTAGTTTACATTCTTTTTGGAGTAGTTAATTTTTGGAGTTGTATATATATAAGGAGGAAATTTCCCTTACTGGAAGAGGGGGGATGGATCAATTGACTAGGAAGGAAAAAAGAAATTATGGAATGATCAGAATATTATTGGAGATTATCAGAGGATATTATCTTAGACGGCTTACAAAAAAGGAGTTTTCTATTATTTTCTTTGCTTTGAAAAGCGTGATTACCAGCTTGAGTGCTTGGAGTCTTAATTAGGAAATATTTCAAGTGAGGAGCTTGTTGAGGATTCTGTGTTGTTTATTTACTATTAATTCATTGCAAGTTAGCTTTAGTGGTTACCATTGAGGGCAGGATAGTTTTGGGGTAACAAAATAGGGGTTGGGAGTGATTCTTAAAACGCCGCAGGCTGTAGTAACTTTCCTCATGGAAGCAGATTATATTTAGATTTGCGGAGGTACAGGAGGGTAACTCAAGGAATTTGGGCTTTCTGGAACTTGGAGTGAGGTTGGTGCGGAGAATCTTATGGAAAAAAAGTCTCTTTCCACAAATTGGGGGTCTGGCGGGGAAATTCCTTTTCTCTGTTTAAACCTGGTACCATCTGCGGAGTTATATTTTTTTTCTATTTTTACCCTAAATATGTCAATGAAGATTGGAGATTACAAGGCCGGAATGGGCAAATCCCTTCCAAACCATCAACAGGTAGCATTCAGCAGTGCACCACCTTATCAAGGTGCTCTGCGTCAGACCACAAGTCCAATGGGGCACCTGCTGAGGGCAACCATGGGTGGAAAAAAAACATATGCGGTGCTGGAGTTTCCAGAAGAGCAGTGGGATAGCAGAGCAATGATTATGCCAAGGGAATATCCTGCAGTTAGTTCTTGTCCAGAGGATGTCCACCGGTTCCTGGAACGGTTTGAGAATGCAGCCAACATTGAAGGTGCAAAAAACATAGACTGGGTTTGGCAGATAGTCAATTTCATTCTGGATGAGGAAGATCTGCGGGATATGGAGGATATGGAGTTTTATAGTGAACAGGATTGGGAGAAGTTGCAGAGGGAAATAGTGGAGAAATGGGGGTCACAAGAGCAGAGGTTCCAAGAAGTGGATCTCAAGCGTCTTGCGAAAAATGGCAAGGGAAGGAGGTGTTTCCTCAAGGATGTTGTTTGGTGTGTACTGTTCCTCATTTGATTGCATTCTAAAGTAACTAGTCGACAACAAGATTTTGGAAGAGCATACTGGTTCAGTAAATAGGACCTTCATCTGGGGGCTTAGCTTGGAGTTGCGCCAAAGTGTCCATAGAAAGCTATAGAAAGCGGGACGGAGGGGTAACCCTAATCCCAGACATGAAGGACATCTGCGCCATGGTCATGGGCAAGTTGGAACTGGCGGAACTTATGGAGGCCCACCCAAAGGGTCTGGTAAAAAGGGATGTGCAGGTGAAGAGGGTAAAGGGGCTGGTAAAACCAAAAGAAACTCCAGAAATGATGGAAATGTTTAACAAGATGCGTCTTTTCTGGAAGAAAGCTATGGCAAAGCCAGCCAGAACAGCTCGGGAACCACCAAAAGCAACCAAAACTCATGTGCCAACTCAGGCACCATTGAGTGAGCCACCAAGGAATGAAGGAAAGCCTTGCTTCTTCCAATGCTACTACTGTCAGGAAGATGGCCATCTTAAAAGATTTTGTAAAGACCTGAGTGCGGAATTGCAGAGTAAAATATTTAAGACAGATGTAAGGGAGTGTTTTTACCCTTCAGCAGAAGCTATGCCGGACTTTCCAGATCAACCTTCACCAAGAAATCTGGCTCAAGCGGCGGTGGCGGAAAAGAAGGAGGCAACAACCTTGGCAGGGTACGCGTTTCCTCTAACTTGGAAACCCCCAGAAGTTTTGGCGGAGGTTAGGTCTGTCTGCTCCGACAAGAGGAAAATGGACATTGATGGTCCTACTCCTGAAAAAACTCCGGAGTAGGAAGTTGTAGTCAAAACAGGGGGATCCCGCAGGAGGGCTGGAGAAGTATCAAGGAGGATTTGCAGAATGGATCACCTGGTTTCCCTAACTTTGAAAGATCTGGCGTCAATCTCACAAGTAATGACAGAGGAGATGGTTGCAGTCTTTAAGCAGTTTACGGGGATTAAGGAGGAAAACACAAAACCCAGGGAAGAGGCAAAGGTTGGTTCTCTCAATGCAGGAACAGATTTTCTGGGAGCAAGCAGTGCTATGATGTGCCCTTTAGGCTACATAGAAATGCAGATTGGAGGCAAATGGTGTTGGGAAATGGTTGATAGCAGCTCAATGATAAATTTCCTCCCATTGAATTTTTCAACTGACGGGGGATTGGTCCGGCACAATGCAAATATTGGGTTGCGGACCTTGGGAGGTTTTGAATGCAGGGTCAAAGGGGCAGTAGAGAAAGAGATGACGGAGGTGGCTAAGGTATTGGCTCCGCTGTCATATTTGGTAGTGAGCGGGTCCAAGGTCATACTTGGTAGGCCATTCCTTTTTGCCTTCCAAGCGTCTCTTGGCTTCCATCCAAATACTAGGGAGGAACTCCTTACTTTTGTGGAAGCCTTGAGGGAAAAATACAAAACAACCATCTGTTGGCCTAAGAGTGGCAGATGGGAACATTGGAAGGGCTGTCCCTTTGCAGAAGGTGGCGGCAACAATCTGGTGGAGGATTTTTAGATGTTGGAAGTGTGGCCTGTGCAGGGAAGGCTCTGTCCTTGCACAGACATTCAACAGATGAGGGGCAAGGAGGAAACCCCAGGGCACGGTGTAGCATACTTTGGGTGGTGTGGAGGAAAGCGGGAATTGGCATAACAATAATGGGAGCAGGGGTAGGATCAAAATTGAGTCCTTCCTTGTCTGCGCCTCCAATGGGTTCCAGCACAAGCAGATACCCTTGTGCCACAATTGCAAGCAGCCTGGATTTTTTTGCAGGTCAGCAATTACAAGTGGAGGAAACAACCAATGGAAAAAAGTTGATTTAAGTGCAGACTTTTGGTGGCATATACAAACCGGTTGCTAAGAAGGTGCGGCCACGGAATGAGCCAATGCCGCAGGACCTTGGAAACCAATGAGGCCTATCCGTTGGTCACAGGACCTGTATGAGTTGCCGTTGACAACTGAAATTCTGGAGAGGGATTTGAAGGGCTTAAGGGAAGAGCAGATGGAGGAAATCAACTTTGGGCCGGAGGAATTAAAATTGCTGAAGGCAGTGATTGTCATGTGGAGGAAGGCACTGTATTTTTTCCCAGAGGAGCAAAGGTTGCTCAGGAGAGAAATTGCGGACCCCTACTGGATACCTATGGTGCCTCACAACCCTTGGCAAATTAAGCCCATTCCTATTCCAGCAGCAGTTAGGGATCAGTTTATGGAGTTGGTGCAGGAGCAATTGCGGATGGTTCTGTACAAGCCTTCTTGTTCTAGCTATTCTAGTCTAATTTTTGCAGTGCTGAAACAGGATAAGAAGAGTCTGCAGATCATCCAGGACCTGCAAAGGTTGAACTCAGTCACAATCAGAGACGCTGGATTTCCTCCGCAGGTGGAGGAGTTTGTGGAGAATATGACCAGAAGAGTCTGCTACGGGTTGGTAGACTTCATGGGGGGGTAAGACCAGTGGGAGCTACATCTGGATTCCCAACCAATGATGGCATTTGAGATGCAGTTGGGGCAATTTCAGTTAACAAGGCTTCTGCAGGGGGAAACTAATTTGGTAGCAGTTTACCAGGTGCAGATGACATGGATTTTGCAGGATGATTTTCTGGAAACAGTGTGGATATTCATTGATGACACAGGTATCAAGGGGCCGCAGAGCAACTACAGCGGAGAAAATATTGTGGAGAATTTGGGGACCAGGCGGTTTGTTTGGGAATACAACCAGACTTTGGAGAGGATCTTGTTCCAGATTGAGGAAGCGGGATTGACCGTTTTGGGTAAAAGGTTTGCCGTATGTGTCCCAGCCTTAGAGGTCCTTGGTAACAAGGTTTCTGCAAAAGGAAGGAAAATAACTAATGCCAAAGTTAACAAGGTTCTAGAGTGGCCTATTCTGCAGAACGCTACTCACGTTTCCCAGTTTCTAGGTCTATGTGGATGGGTGCGGATATTCATTGAAAATTTTGCAGAGATAGAAAGCCAATTGCAGAGGCTGATTTGGAAAGGAGCTGAGTGGTTTTGGGAGGAGGAATGTGATAAAACGTTCCAGGATTTGAAGGAGATTGTGGGGAGGCAAATACTGTTGAAGGACCTGAATTATGGAAAAGGGGGAATCCAGCTGGCGGTAGACTCAAGCAAGTTTGGTGTGGGCAGTGTGCTGACCCAAGAAGATGAATGTAAGGCAGGACAGTGCTCCAAGAGTTGGTAACCTTTTTGGAGGTTGAATCTTGGTACTTGCAGCCCACGTTGGAGTTGTGCAGGGTGATGAGGATTGTGTGGAGATTACAGCATGTGTTGTGGGGGGGTGACATTTGAACTCCTGGTGGATGCCGAAGTGCTAGAAAGGATGATTAATTCCCAAACCTTGCCTAATGCTCCTATGATGCAGTGGATTGCATACTTACAGTTTTTCAATTTCAGGGTCAGGCATGCTCTGGGGAAGGCGTTTAAAATTCTGGATGCCTTGTCTTGGTATCTGGAGATTGGGTGCGCAGAAAAGGAGGATGTGGATGTGGAGAAGAGGCTTCTGACAGTGTCAAAAATGGCTGCAGAAGTCAGAAAACTTCCCCTGAAACAGTTTGGTAGGTTTCAGGCATTTGAGGAGTATCTTTGGATGCTTCATTTCACAGAGGGTTTATTGGCAATGGAGGTTAGATGGGTTTGGAAGAAGTTTTTTGCATTTCTTTTTCCAAGATGGGAAGTTATGGAAGCGGTGTAAGACTCCAAACAGTGCTAGGCCGTGGCAGTTCTGTGGAGGGGAAAGATGCTGTTTAGGCTGCCCTCCTGAGTGTTACAAAAATATTTAAATGTAACCGAGATCAAGGTCCAGAACCTGGTAAATGAGGAATCAAGGAGTAGAGGATAAAGATGATAATAGTTTGGTAGCGACAGAACAGCACTATCTGAGACAAGATTATGCAGGGAAAAACTTGAACAAAAGAAGTTAAAGTCTGCTTAGAGTTCAAAGAACAAAAGCTGTTGTATGTAAACAACTAATAACTCTGGTCGTCAGCAGAAGATTGGGGATGATCAACTCAAACCCAAGCAACCTCAAGGTTCTCAATGAACCTGCCCAACTCTCCGCAATCAAGCTCTTGAAGGGTACCAGATAAATGTGGGTGGCTGTACAGGACAAAGCACAATGTTTAAGAAGCTCTAAAGCAAACATTAACTGATTTGAAGCAAGGATAACCTCAACACTTCTCAAGGGACTCAAGAGTAGGCTGGCAGAATGCAACTCCAAAGAAGCTAAGGGGAGGTATAACACTCCAGGTCTTAAGCTTAATAAGACCTCTTCAATCAATTGTGATTGGCTCCAGAAAGGTGATCAGGGATCAGGACCAGTATGGTCAGAGAAAGGGGATCAAGGAGTGGTATAACACACTCAAAAAAAATTCCAACAGACAGAATTTTTCTTCACCAGCAAGGCTATTGGTTGGTTATAAGGATCAAGGATCAAGAGTTTGAGTATGGAGGCTCAAGGATCAAGGGTGTGCTGATTTCATGCTGGATGATTTCATGCTCCCATGATTCATCCAAAAGGCAGGGGAGAGCCCCTCCTTATATGGGCAGGAGGCCCTGTTAGACTATGTACAACGGATTCTACAGATAGAGCAAAAAAAAGAAAAGGAAATCATGTGGTCACTTGCGTCCGTCCCTGGATGGGCACACGCAACAATACCCAAATCACCCACCCCTCTTCCAAAGGCGGATGGGGTGGGAAAGAGAAATGAACCAAACCGCCGCGGATGTCCGCGGGCGGTAGTTGGCACTCTTCACCCCTTGTCCAAAGGCGGAAGTGGGTGGGAGAGCCCCAGGAAAGGTGACAGATGAAGTCCATGAGAGCGCGGATGGGCGGATAGGAGATTGGCTTGAGACGGTTGAGTAAATCCTGACAGCCTTGAGATTCAGGACTGATAGATCAAGTGAGATGGGAGATTTGACGGATCCAAGGATTTGCCAAATGCTTGGGGGTGCGGTCAGGATGGACTCGGTAAATCATGGATGAGCGCCGCGCAACGGTAGCAATGAGGAGATTGGGACTTGCGACGACAAAGATGAGGATGCGCAACAAAAAAGATGAGGACACGCAATGACAATGGCAAAGATGACAAGCAACGCGCAACAGAAAGGATAATGAGCAACGCAGATAAATAACGCGCAAAGCGCGGGGATAAAGGACGGTTCAGATGAGCCTGAGGAAAAGTTTTTTTTTTTTTTTTTTTTTTTTTTTTTTTTTTTTTTTTTTTTTTGTTTTTGTTTTTTTTTTTTTTTTTGATGCCGGACGGTACGTTTGCGCAACAGTTTATGGGTTGAGGTCTCAAGGCGGCCAGGGTGTCTAGAATGGGGCACCACATCTCTCCCCAACTTATAGACTGTCCCTAGTCTGCTCCCAAGTTTGATGCCATAGAAAAAGAAAGGAAAGAAAGATGATTGAAACCAAAGAATGGCCATTTTGATCTCAAGAGTGGTTGAGAAAAAAATATGTCAATCCAACCAAAAATCCTAGAAGTGGCTGAGATAAAATGGAGGAGGCGTCCCAAGTGCTCACACGCGTGGCATGAAGTAGAGTTTTCACAAAACAAGAAGGATCTTGCCCAGATGGTGCACAATTGGGAGCACTTACTTCTGGACCAAGTTGCCTCCACAAGAGTGAAATTTCTTGACCTGATCAGCAGAGAACCTTCTGGCCATCTGAGTACCATCCAGCTCCTCCAAAAGATATGATCCACCTCTAACTTGATGGACTACTCTGTAAGGACCATTCCAGCGGTTAGAGAAAAGCTTTCCCCACTGAGTTTCCAAGGAACAATTATAAGCCAATACCAGGTCACCAGGGTTTAAAGGGTCCCTGATTTGATTTAGGTGTTTATCTTCCCAATACTGAACTGATTTTGCTCTTGATTCCATCATCTTCTGATAAGCTTTGTTACAAATATCTTCACTCCGCTCCAGTTGCTTTGATCTGGAAACTAATAGGTCAGCAGTTGAGGAAACTTGTTCCCAGGGGATGCCCAAGAAAGACTCCATCTCAAGATCAAGAGGAAGAAAAGCCCTCTGACCAAAGATGATTTCATAAGGAGAATAACCAGTGGTTTGTTTCGTGGAAATTTGATCAGAGAAGAGAACCAAGGGGAGAAACTTCCGGCAATTCTTGCCACTCTCACCAGCCAATTTGACAAGAGCAGCCTTCAAAGGAGCATGGCCTCTTTCCACCATGCCTTGTCCTTCAGGATAATAGGGATTAGTAACTCTATGTTGTCCAGGGAGCAATTGGATCATTTCAGCAAGTTTTCCACCAAATTCCGAGCCACCATCCATAGAATAAGATCGGGCCAAGCCATAATGAATTGTCCAAGTCTAATGAAGGAAAGCTGCTACTGATTCAGAGCTGAGGTTCTTAAGGAACTTTGCTTAAACCCATCCAGAAAAATCATCTCTAGCCACAATGAGGTACTTAGCTTCACCAGCCTTAATGTGAAACAAATCCATAGCAATCCTCCCAAAGACAGTGGACTCTCCAGTGGGGTAACAAATTTTGGCCGGGCGCCTAAGATCATGTTTCTGGCACACTTCACAACTCCTACACCATTGAGCCACAGATTTCTTCAGGGATGGCCACCAGAATTGTTTGGATATTTGTCAATAAGTTTTGGTTTCCCCACAATGACCAAGGCCTTCATGGAGATTTTCCAGGATTGAATCTTGCTTAGAAGGGATAGTGACCACAACAAGTGCACAAGGAGTTGCTCTTTTCATAAGCCTAGAACCTTGGACAAAGAAGTTGGAGGACTTCCTTTTAAGGGACCAAAATTTTTTGGCAGAGAGATCAGGGGGTCTTTGGAGAGTTGAAAGGTACTGCTCCAACTTAAGCCAGAAACCTTGCTGGAAACCAGAGTAATTTTGGGAGGAGAAGGCAAAGACAGGGAGGACCAAGGGTTCTTGCTCATCAAAATCCATTCCAACCTCTGAGTCATTGTCTCCAATAGGTTGTTGAGATAAACAATCAGGCATGGTGAAAGATTTTCCAGGCCTGTGAACAATATCAAAAGAGAACAACTGGATGAAAGCCACCCAACAAGTCATTGGAGCATTTAGGAGGCTGGGGGCGTTGATCATTTCAATAATGGATCATGCATCAACTTGTAACTCAAAGTGTTGACCCCAGAGGACAGTCTGAAGCTTCTTCAACATTTGGGCCACACCGCAAAGTTCCAGTTTTGGCTGGGAGTACCTGGATTCCAAATCTGAGAAAAGAAGAGATTCATACAGAGCAGGGCGATCCAAACCCTTTTCATCTTCCTGGGTCAGAACAGCCCCAACAGATTGATAACTCAATTCCACTGCCAGCTTGATCTTGCCGGCTCTGGGTCCATAAGTGATCTTTTTCAAAACAATGTCTTTCCCAACAATTGTTTTGAGCAACTGAAATGATTGTTTGCAGTCTTGGGTCCAAATCCATTCAGCATCCTTCCTGGTTAAGCGACGCAAGGGAATACAGATTTTGGATAATGAGGGAATGAAGATCCTGAAATAAGTTACAACAACTAGGAAACCTCTAACTTCTGTTGGATTTATTGGGGTGGGCCAGGAGATGATTTTGTTGACTTTAGAGGGTGCCATCCTTCTTCCGCCCTTGCAGACTATATGACCAACGATTTCCAAGGCAGGGACACAGGCGGCAAGTTTGGATCCAGAGACAGTAAGGCCAGATTCCTTGATTTGAAACAAAATTCTTTCCAAGACAGTAGCATACTCCCAGATAAATTGTTGGATTCCTGAGTGCCAAGGTAAGAGCTCATTATCATAGTCAGAAACTGGACCTTTAATCCCACCATCATCAATAAAGATACCCGCATGATCCGGGATTTTGTCCTGGAGGATCCACATCATCAAGCCTGATAGACTGCAACCAAGTTGGTGGCACCTTGAGGGAATTGAGTCAGCTGAAATTGACCAAGGGGAGTATCAAAAGTAGTGAGGGGACGAGAAATAGGATGCAAGGATTGTTTGTAATAGCCACCCATAATGTCACCTAAACCATAGCAAGCTCTCCCAGAGAAGGATTCAACAAATTCTTCAGTGGCAGGCGGCACGCCAGAGTCTTTAATAGTAACTTTATTAAGAGGTTGGAGATCATGAACTACTCTAAGTTTACCATTACTCTTTAGAACACAGAAAACAGGACTGGAATAGCTAGAATTTGATTGTTTGTATAAACCGGTTTGGACTTGTTTGCGGACCAACTTGATGAATTTGTTGACTTTAGCAGCAGGGATTGGGATCTTTTTCTTTTGCCAAGGATAATGTTCAACTACAGGGATGATGTAAGGGAGACCATAGGATTCTTTCAAGAGACCTCTCTCTTCTTCACAGAATGCAATAGATTTTTCCCTTAGAGACAAAATATTTTTGATCAAATTTAACTCATCAGGAAGAAGCCATCCATCTGGACCAAAATTGACCACTTTCAGAAGTTTCTCAGTGACCCAACCAGAGGGAATAAATGGACCAGTGAGGGATTTGGATAGACCACAGTAAGGATTGCGGGATAGTGGAGGAGGCATAAGAGGAGAGTTGAGGTTGAGAGGCATTGGTTGGTTGACTGGCTGGACCTTTTTTGCAACTGGTTTGTACTTGGTGGCAAAGGAGAGGAATCCCTGCTTCCTCCAAGCATTGACCAGTGAGACCTTACTACGAAAACTGAGGCAATGTTCCAACATCTTCCAAGTCCAATGTTCTGCTGCGTCCTTGAAAGGTGCCTTCTCCATAAAAGAGGATCCAAAAGATAACACATTGCTCACATGTGTGGCACAGGGTAGAGTTTTGAAAATGACAGTAGCAGAAGCCCCTGGTGGTGCATAATTGGGAGGACTTACTTCTACCCCAAATTGCCTCCACCTAAGACCAAACTCCCTCATACCAAAGCCACCAAGAAAAGAATCAAGATTGAGATCTAGTTTAGACTCATTGGAGAGATTTGAAACCGGAATAGAGGATGAGTGATCAGGCTGAAAAGAAAAAGGAAAAGAAGATACAACAGATCCAGACAGAGAAGAAATATTTTTGGATTTTTCGGATTTTTCATGTGTTTGGGTTTTGATCTTATTTGGATGAGAAGAAAATGATGAGGAAAAAGAAAAATATGCCTCTAAGATGGGAGTTGGTCCATGAGTTGAAGTCTGAGGCTGAGGAGAACTACAACTATCAGTAGGGCCAACTATTCTGCTAAAAAATGAGGATGAAAGGAATGAGAGTTTTCTTTCTGCTTTCCTTTCAGGACAGATTTGGGAGGGTGACCAGGGAAGTCTCTTTCCCAACAACCAGAATCCAAAGAACAAAGGGGGACTTCAATCTTTCTGCCATCAGCATCAGGGAGGAGAATTCTCTCCCCAACTTGATCAGAAAACATCAGGGTAGCACAAAAATCCATTAAGAAAGGCCTTCCCAAAATCATGGGACCATCCAGACGAGTGATCCAGAAGTGACAGGTGCCCACAATATTTTGACCAATTCAAACAGGAATATCCTCAGAAATACCAACCAGTTCACAGGACTGATTCCCAATTCCATAGACTGCAGAGTTGAAACTGACCCCCAGGCTAAGTTTAAGCTTGCAGGCCATGGAGTCCAAAATCAAGTTGAGCTGAGAACCCAAATCCACAAGGAGAGAAACCGTTTTAGTTGAATCGCCAAGACAACATGGAAGAAAACCAAGAGGACAGGAATACAGGTTGGTATCTGAAGAGGGATCTGTTCCACCAGAATCCTCTATCAGATTACCAGAGGAGACTTTTAATTTGTCCGGACCAATCTCCACACGTCAACAAGAAACCCATTTCTTCATCCCTTCTGCCACAGATGGAGAGATCAACAGGAGTTCAGCCACAGATAGATCAGGGATTTTAAGATCAGAAATTTTCTTTAATACTCCTTCCACAGCATTAGGGTAGTCCTTGGAGATGCCCCTCTCAAATCAAACTTTGGGCTGGGTGGAGGGAGGAAGATCAGGTGTAATAGGCAATGGAAGAGGATCTAAGGGTTGGGCAGGTTGAAGAGGGGGAGGACCAGAGTTGTTTTGGAACCTTTCAATAAGTGGTTCCCTTTCTACCTCCATGTCTTACACATCAGAGGAAGGAGGCTCAGGTGAAGATTGGCGTTTAACGGGTTTCTGCAGAATGGAGGATGGAACAGGAGGAGACTTATGAGGTTTTGGTTCCTCATGGCGTTTCCTAGCTGGATTGGATTGATAGGTGCCAGGGAAGCTGGAAGAAGTGATAGCTGGGGGATACCAAGGTTTCAGAGTTCCACAGGATGATCAAAAATCCACAGAGACCAAGGATGCCTTCTTAGGAGTTGGTGGTTGGTATGAGGCCACCACATGATGGATTGGTCAAGAAAAATCAAAAGGGATCAAAGCACCGTTAGGAAGGAAAAAATTATTTCCCTTCTGCTCTACTAACTTCTCCTCCTTGTCTTTCTGGAGTTCAGGAAATCTACCGGTACCATGGCCTTCCCTATGGCAATAGTAACAGACTATAGTAGACTTAGGAACAGAATTAGCAGGTTTAGGAGTGGCTAAAGAGGATATTTTCTGATCTATTTTATTCTCAAATGCCTGAAGTAATGTAGTGATCTCATCTATAGTAGGTTTCTCCTGGTGAGTCTGAGGATTGGGTTTAGGTCTGCAATTGGCTTCCATCTTATTCATGATTTTGTTAGATGCTTGAAAAGAGGGGGCAAGGACTGGTTCAGTGATTTTAGGTTTTTAAAAGGTGAGAGCTGTTTGACCTTTCATCACTTTATCCACAGTATTCCTAAGAACCATGAAAGCAGGGAGCTTGAACCAATTGTCTCTTGTTGTGATCATGGATCCAGATTTCACCAATTCATCCTTAATTCTTTCCTGCACTCCTGGGGAGAAAGACTGAAAAAATTGCACTCAAATTTTGTCCAATGTATCAATGTGATTGTTCCAGATAAGATAGGACTGGATAGGGTCCCAAGATTTTCTGAAAGTCTGATATTCAGAGGCTGAGGAGATACCACCATTGGAGATCCATTGAGAAACCAGGGCATCCAAGTCTTGCAAAGTAAATCTGGCTACATCTATTTTTCCCCAATAGGCCAACATAGCCTCCTTCAGGAGCCGCCAGTTGTGAGTTTTGAATCCCTCAAACGATTCAATAACCTCCATAACTTTGTCAGAAGAGATAAAAAATTGTAACTGATAAGCCATATCATATTCACTGGCACCATCCACTTCTGCAGCCATCTCATAGGAGTCCAGGAATTGTTTGACATTGGTCCCATTGAAGCCTAAGATTTTGTTCTGAGGTTTGATTTTAACCATCTTGGCCCAAACAGATAAAGAGGATCCAGAAGATTCCATGTTGAAGGGTTCCTAAGAGATCCAAACAAGCAGGGTTCCAAGGTGGCTCACAAGTGTGGCAAGAGTAGAGTTTCACAAAAACGACAAGGATCTTGCCCAGGTGATGCACAATTGGAAGGACGTACTTCTGGACCAAGCTGCCTCCACGGATCAGATCTGAAAAAAGAACAAACAGAAAAAGAAAAGAAAAAAAAATTGGATCGGATTTTGGAGTTGATTCTTCAAGTTGGGACTTTAAATCCCAAGGTTTCTGGTTTGATCCCGGCCCGGGGGACCAAATGTAAGACTCCAAACAGTGATAGGCCATGGCAGTTCTGTGGAGGGGAAAGGTGCTGTTTAGGCTGCCCTCCTGAGTGTTACAAAAATATTTAAATGTAACCAAGATCAAGGTCCAGAACCTGGTAAATGAGGAATCAAGGAGTAGAGGATAAAGATGATAATAGTTTGGTAGCAAGGGAACAGCAATATCTGAGACAAGATTATGCAGGGAAAAACTTGAACAAAAGAAGTTCAAGTCCCCTTAGAGTTCAAAGAACAAAAGCTGTTGTATGTAAACAACGCCCACAAGCTAATAACTCTGGTCGTCAGCAGAAGATTGGGGATGATCAACTAAAACCCAAGCAACCTCCAGGTTCTCAATGAACCTGCCCAACTCTCCGCAATCAAGCGCTTGAAGGGTACCAGATAACTGTGGGTGGCTGTACAGGACAAAGCACAATTTTTAAGAAGCTCTAAAGCAAACAGTGACTGATTTAAAGGAAGGATAACCTCAACACTTCTCAAGGGACTCAAGAGTAGGCTGGCAGAAAGAAAGTCCAAAGAAGCTAAGGGGAGGTATAACACTCCAGGTCTTAAGCTTAATAAGACCTCTTCAATCAATCGTGATTGGATCCAGAAAGGTGATCAGGGATCAGGACCAGTATGTTCAGAGAAAGGGGATCAAGGAGTGGTATAACACACTCAAAAAAAATTCCAACAGACAGAATTTTTCTTCAACCAGCAAGGCTATTGGTTGGTGATAAGGATCAAGGATCAAGAGTTTGAGTATGGAGGCTCAAGGATCAAGGGTGTGCTGATTTCATGCTGGATGATTTCATGCTCCCATGATTCATCCAAAAGGCAGGGGAGAGCCCCTCCTTATATGGGCAGGAGGCCCTGTTAGACTATGTACAACGGATTCTACAGATAGAGCAAAAAAAAGAAAAGGAAATCATGTGGTCACTTGCGTCCGTCTGTGGATGGGCGCACGCAACAATACCGGAATCACCCACCCCTCTTCTGAAGGCGGACGGGGTGGGAAAGAGAAATGAACCAAACCGCCGCGGATGTCTGCGGGCAGTAGTTGGCACTCTTCACCCCTTGTCCGAAGACAGAAGTGGGTGGGAGAGCCCCAGGAAAGGTGACAGATGAAGTCCATGAGAGCACGGATGGGCGGATAGGAGATCAGCTTGAGACGGTTGAGTAAATCCTGATGGCCTTGAGATTCAGGACTGATAGATCAAGTGAGATGGGAGATTTGACGGATCCAAGGATTTGCCAAATGCTTGGGGGTGCAGTCGGGATGGACTCGGTAAATCATGGATGAGCGCCGCGCAACGGTAGCAATGAGGAGATTGGGAAACGCGACAACAAAGATGAGGACATGCAACAACAAAGATGAGGACGCGCAATGACGATGGCAGAGATGACAAGCAACGCGCAATGGCAAGGATCATGAGCAACGCGGATAAAGGATGCGCGACACGCGGGATAAAGGAAGCGCAACGCGCGGGGCGCGACGCGCGCGGATGAAGGATGCGCAACGCGCGACGCGCGCGGATAAAGGACGGTTTGGATGAGCCTGAGGACAAGTTAGTTTTTTTTTTTTTTTTTTTTTTTTTGATGCCGGATGGTATGTTTGCGCAACAGTTTATGGGTTGAGGTCTTAAGGCGGCCAGGGTGTCCAGAATGGGGCACCACAGCAGGAACTTCAAATAACCCTGGTTGTGGTCACAAGGAGGAAGGATCAGTCAGATTTGTTACAGAGCCTCAACAACAACTTAGGGCATTGGGGGGAGGCAGAAACACAGAGGAGAGTCAAGACCAGGTTCTGGTGGCCAGGTTTGGGGAAAAAAGTGTGGATCTGCAAGGCTTGTCAGCAGCGGAGTACCAGATTACCTTGGGAGGTGGGTATTCCAATGGGTGAGGATGCCCTTTTTGGGAGGATCTTGCTGGACATGGTCCATATCAAGGCAGGGAAGTTACCATGTCTACTTGTGGCTTGGGACAACTTGTTGTGATGGGTTGAGACGCATCCATTGGTTAAGCTGTTGGTGGAGAAAGTTGGGCGGTTTTTAGAAGAGGATTGGTTTGCTTGTTTTGGGTGTTTGCAGCTCATCATGGTGGACAGCAGGCGGAGTTTTGGGTTGATCTTTGGAAGCTGATCAAAGTTTGGAAAAGACACAGAATATTATCCAGAGGGAGTGGGGGAAATAGAGAGAGGGAATCAGCCAATCAAGGAAGTGATGGTCAATTTTTGTGGAAGCAGCAGGAAGAAGTGGCAGAAAAATTTACCAGTTGTGTTGTTTGCGGATTGGATATTGGTCAAGCAGGGTATGGGATATTTGCCTTACAAACTCTTGTATGGGCAGCAGCTGGTGCTTCCGGTGGATATTGAAACCCTGAATTACCTTACTATTGACTTGTGGAAGGCTAAGACATCAGAGGACCCAGTTGTGGCGCAGGCAGAGCAACTCTTATGGAGGAAGCAGATGGTGGCAAAGGCAGAAAAGAGGCTGCAGGAAAGTCAAGCTAAGTTGTTCTGGTACTTGGACAAGCGTTGTGACAATTGCTTGCAGGACCCTTTGCGGAAGGGCAATCTTGTTCTGATTAACAATTGGAGCTTGGAAATTCAGTTGGGTAAGCTTTTTGCAGATTGCTGGAATTGCCCTTATTGGATTGTAAGTCAGTTTCCAGGTGGAAGTTATCAGTTAGAGGAGTTGGATGGCACTCCGCTCAGGCAGAAGGAAACAGCGGCTCATGTGAAGAAATTCCACTTGCGGGGCACTATGGATTTTGATGAAAAAACAGGTTTGGGGGACAGAGATCACAAAATGGCCAACATGGAGGAGCCAGCTGCAGAGGAGAGGGAGTCTTTGGAGGAGAAATCCTTGGAGGAATGAACGCTGGGGTAAAAATTCAAGTTGTGGGGGGAAGCTCAGATCACCAGAGCAGCATGGAAGGTCTAGTCTCCAGAGGCCTTTGTCTGGGGTGGTCAATGTCCCTTAGGTGATTTGTTATTTTTGGAGTTTTTATAAGAGTTTCTTTCCTGGAAGCTCAGATCACCGGAGGAGTGTGGAAGGTCTAGTCTCTAGAGGCCTTTGTCTGTGGTGTTCCAGGTCCCTTAGGTGATGTGTTATTTGCGGAGTTTTCTTTAGGAGTTTCTTTCCTTTTGTGTGTAGGTGTGTCCCTCTTTGTAGGATGGTGCGGGGAATCAAGAGGATTCCTTTCTGGGGTGGGCCAGGCATCATATTTATTTCAAAATTATATACAAGAATCAAGTAGCATGGAAAAAACTTTAAATTCTTAGGTAGAGATTTTTTTTGTATCCTATTTATATAATTTAGATTTTTAAAAGAAAAAGAGAGAGAGATTTGGGAAAAATATAAGGAAGAAAGATGGCGTGGAAGAGCCTGAAACAGAGCTCACCACCAGCGCAATAATGCTCATGGGGGAGCTTTCAATGCTCTGCAGCTGGGATTCCAACCAAACTTTGGAGGATGACCAGTATTTTCTCATCCAAATTGCAGAGGTACCGGTTGATTTTGGCTTCCTCAATTCCTCAACCACAATCTTTGTTGTTGCTTTGGATGGTGGCATGGTACGGAGACACCAGGCGGAATCAGGTTGATATAGGTGGGAGGGAGTCAGAGGATTGGAAGGAGAGTTGAGGAGATGGAGTCCGGATCAGAGAAGAACGGCGTGGAGATCTTTGGACCTGCAATGGAGGCAACAGCAACTCAACAATGGGCGGGGGAGCTTTTTGGAGATTTTTTTTGGAGTTAGTATAAAAAAAAAACTTACGTGGTATGGGCAGAAAATTGGAGCTGATAACAATGACTGAGTGCAAGGACTCAATCTCTGCAGGAGTAGTTGAGGTCAGGGTAGTTGGCGCTGGAAGGGTGGGTGATGGAGGTTGGAAGAGAGGAACATTGGGCGCAGCTGGGGGGGTATTGGAGGTGTAGCCACTCAGAAAAAGGTGGGAGCCATGTTGGGCCCACAAGGTACTTGGCCAAGTCTGAAATTTAATTTATGACAGTGGCCCCAGGCTTGGGTGGCATCTCCCCAGGTGGCAGCAGTAGCAAAGTCTGCACATTGAGGAGGGGAAAAGAGCAGGTCCGTGACCTCTGCAATGGGAGACAAGGAGGCAGATAAACCCAGCGCCAGAGTCCAGTTTTTTGGTCTCCATTGGATCATCATCATCCACCACAAAGTTGGCCATAGGGCCGGGCAACAACATTTGCGGTGGGGGATGGAGGTGGAGCAAGGACGGGGTGGGGGACAAGTCCACAAGGATCCAGGTGTTGGGGCAACAAACAAACACCTGCAGTCGGATAGACCAAAGGCATTTCAGGCCGGAAAACTGGCAGTGGGGGTGCATGTTCTCCACATTCTTGCGCAGTACTTGTACAATGCCATGGTGAAGTTTTTCTTTTTAGGCAGGTCTTGGTTGTAGTTTTATGAGTTGGGGAGTAAGGTATTGAAAGGGTTTTCTTATGTTGAGGAGCGTGGGAATCCTGGGGACAGAATTCAAGTTGTGCGGGGATGTGGTGGTTATTTATAGACACAGCAGCAAGTAGGCTCAGCACTGGACATTTGACTTGGAGTGGCTCAGCAGTGGTTTGAAGTCCGCAGCACAATAGGCTCAGGAGGAGCGCATTGGCGGACTGTCTAATCTGGAGTACAAAAGTCAGGGGCTCAGCATTGGTGCGGCATGCACTTTCTGCGGCAAAATGACCAGAATGGGCTGCAGTTTTTGCCTTTTGCTTACAACAAAGATGGTCAAACATAAATTCCCCTCTGCAACTATGGATTTACAAGTGAAGAAACAAATGATCAAAGCTAATTAGTAGAGACTAGGCCCAATTAAGGATTATGCAATGAAGTTTCAGGAGTATGGGGCAATCAACACTGAAGCTGAGGAGGCGGCATGCAGATTTTTGGTGATTTGTAGTAATGCCACTTGTGGGATTGGGAGTGATCCGCTAAGGAAGATCCATGGGGATCTGTTGTTAGTTATGCATTGGCACAACTCAACTGTTAGGGATGATTGTCAACATGATCACCAAACCTAATGAAAGTCATTGGTTGGGCAAAAGATTGGACTATTGTTAAGGAGGATCAGTGCGGAATGCACAGAGGTGGTTAGAGGAGGGGTCTTTCTTTTGTAGTTTACATTCTTTTTGGAGTTGTATATATATAAGGAGGACATTTCACTTAATGAAAGGGGGGGAGGGGGTTGGATCAATTGATTAGGAAGGAAAAAAGAAATTATGGAATGATCAGAACATTATTGGAGAATATCAGAGGATATTATCTTAGATGCGTACAATAAAGGAGTTTTCTATTATTTTCTTTGCTTTGAAAAGCATGATTACCAGATTGAGTGCTTGGAGTCTTAATTAGGAAATAGTTCAAGTGCAGAGCTTTTTGAGGAGTCTGTGTTGTTTATTTACTATTAATTCATTGCAAGTTAGCTTTAGTGGTTACCATTGAGGGCAGGATAGTTTTGCAGGTAACGGAATAGGGGTTGGGAGTGATTCTTAAACTGCCGCCGGCTGTAGTAACTTTCCTTGTTGAAGCAGATTATATTTAGATTGGCAGAGGTACAGGAGGGTAACTCAAGTAATTTGGGCTTTCTGGAACTTGGAGTGAGGTTGTTGCAGAGAATTTTATGGAACACAAAATCTCTTTCAACACTGTCTGTAACTCCTAAACTATACGCAACACTTCAATTCTGAATGAATTTTAGGTGTGAAACCTATATCTGACAATAAATGAGAAATATGAAAGTGGCCAAAAAATCAGTTTTTTGTGGTTTTGGGCCATTTTCTTGTAATTTTATTTAAAAATATAAGCAGTTGTAATACAAGGGTGGGTCAGTGAGTGACCCTACCTTCTCTTGGGTGGGGAATCTAAATCTGTAATAATATTTTGGGATTTCTCACACCTTCTATTATATATAATTTATTTATTTTTATTTTGACTTTGACAGGTTGATCTGTACAAGTAGCAAGCTGACACAATACCTCAGGTCTTGCAATTTCCATTTTCCCCTCTGAGGCCAAGAAAAAATTGATTAACATCTGGAACACCAAAGATTTTCAAACTTTTATCATACTTTATCAATCTCATTTGTTGGATAATATTGTAGCCCTGATGAACCTATTTGTCAATCTGAACAAGCTTAAGTTCTCTAATTGGCTTGGTCCAGATCATCAATTTACTCCCCAGAACATACTAAAATTGGCCAAAATCCTCAACCTGAGAGCAGTGATTGAAAAACCATCCAATCAATAAATCATTTGCTCCCTGATCAAGCTCAAGTTCAATTGTGTGCTTGGTACCTGGTCACCCACAGTTTATAATGCTAACAGCTTATGTTCAGGTAGTTTCTTGGAGGCATTGAAGGTGCCTTCTAACTTGAAGAATGCATTTTGGGTATGTTCTCCTCCTTCTTTTCATTCCAGCAAGCATTTTCTTACTTTCAAACTCTTGGATGATCTCATCATGAATGGTCTTGTGGAATGCCTTAATTCTTCAATTTGGGTCTTGAAATGTTCTAGATTGATCTGTAAGTGACTTATGGAATAGGTTGATTGTTCCAAATCAATTTGAGCTTGAATGAGTGCCTGGCGGCTTTTTTATAAATATTTATTCAAGAGTTGAATTTTTTTGTCAGATTTTTGTTGGGAGTGAATGAGAACCTGTTGTAGGTTGGAAATCTTGAGTCAATACTCATTGGTTTGATGTTTCAGGCTACTATTTTTGCTCAAAAGGAAAGAGATGACCTTCTGCTGAGAATTATTGATTTGAGATGTGGAGGGAACTGTTTTGGAAGTTATTTTGCCATCAATTGTTCTAGGGATATCCAGCAAGAAAGATCCTGACTCAGGCTTGAGGCTAGATGGTCACTTGTAAGAAGGATTTGGTGATTATGCAAATTGGAAGAGGAGATGATACAGTTTCAGGCTTAAACTTGAATGGTTGGTATCAATTTGAGTGAATTATGAGCAGATGGTGAGCTGGGATGGTCATTGTGACCCAGATATTCTTTTGGGGTGGGGGGGGGGGAGGGGTGATTAAATGATGAGTCTAAGCATTTGGGCAGGCACATTGTCCCGCCCAGAAATGGCACACTTAGCTTAGTGGTTAAAGCATCAATCATCTATGTTGAGGTCATGGGTTCAAATCCCATGGTGTGAAACTAAATTTTGGATTATGAAAATTCCACTTCCCTCAAGATGTTATACAATGAATTAAATACCTTCTTGATCCTCACCCCAATTGTAGTATGTGGATGGCAGGAGATGATTTGAAAAAAATACAGAGAGGTGGAAAGAATAGGGCTTGCAACCCTCAAAATGGCATAGAATGAATTGAATCCCTTCTCAATCCCCAACCCAATGAAAGTATGTGGATGGGAGGAGATGATTTGACAAACATACAGAGAAGAGGCAAGAATAGGGCTTGTCAGCATTGGCTAAAGGGGCAATTTTTGGATTGATAGTTCTTGAATTGCTTCCTCATCTGTTTGGATGAAAGGGCAAGCCTACCTTTTTTTTATTCTTGAGTTCATTGGAAATCAGGAGATTAACATTAAGCTCAGAGGATGGAGGTCAGCCAACTTGTGTTTTGTTCTCAGATCCAAAGCAAGCATCATAGTTGGTGGTAATTTTGAGCCAGTGTACCAGGATTATGTGATTGGCTCTCTTTAGCTGACTTGAGCATTTGGAAGATGATGGGTTAGGATAGTTTGATGCAGAGTTTGTTGGGAATTTTTGCTTTGTTCCATTGGATTTTTGTGTGAACTTGTGGGGGGAAATTTGCCAAGGGGCCATTTGAAAAGTGTAAGAGGGATGAAGGGATGAAGCAATGAGAGCAATAAAGCAATGAGAGTTAGGATGTTATGAAAGGGATAAATTGATGATAGTGATGAAGTGATGAGAGAGTTAAATTGATGAGAGTGATGGAGTGAAAAGAGAAATAAAGCAATGAGAGTGATGAAGTGACAAGGGGATGAGAGATGAAAAAATGAGGATAGCAATAAAGAGATGAGAATGATGAAGTGATGAGAGCAATAAAGTGATGAGAGTGATGAAGTGAAAAGGGGATGAGAGATGAAGCAATGAGGATGGAAATCAAGAGATGAGAGTGATGAAGTGATGAAAGCAATGAATCAAATTTTTCCTATGAGGTTGGAGGTAGATTTTTTACAATGAGGTCAGAGGTTTAAAACAGGGGTGCATGACTTGGAATGATGTGTGGTTGATGTGGTGAGGGCCTTTAAATAATTTTTTTGAAAAAAAACATTTATTTTCAGGTAAATCTGACACATCTGGTTTGAAATAAGTGGTTTTTTTGATTTTTAATGGTGGGTTTGAAATGGCCAATTTGGGTTGAAACCTGCCATTAAAAATGGCTGGTTTGCTTAACTCTGATACATCCTATTTGTCAAAAAGCAGAAAAATGTCAGAAATCCACTTTAATAGACTTCTCAAGTCCAAAAAAGTGACACCTGCACTAGCTAAATGGTGTAGAAATTTCCACAAAATTATATTTGATTGATTAAAATTATATTAAATGTTGAATAAATACAATTACCCCCACCAAAATGATGTATAAACATACCACAAGATAATTTCCCCTGTAATTTTCGTGCAAAAAATGCAAGAAATAAAATATTTCTTGACATGTGACAAGGAGTTCCTGCCTACACCACAAAAAGAAGCCTGTGGGCCATGCATTACTGCACTGCTGGCCCCAGAGCACAATTTCTTCCCATCCATTTTACCTGATAAAAATCAGGGGGGCCCAAAATAGGTGAGAAAGGTATAAATACAGGCCCATTTTGACTTTATTCTCCCCAGATACTCACTTCATCCAGACATAGAGAAATCAGGAGAAACATTTGGATACAGGTTATGGCATATTCTACCTAGAAAGGGCCAGTAAAATTATGAATTTCCACACAAAGCCCTTCCCAATGGGATGGATGCAAGATGAGCCCTAGGTATCATACTTCAGTGGCTTTATAATCTGAGAATTTACAGAAATCATTGGGTTAGTATAGGAATGAGAATGAATTCAAAGGATTAAAAAATCAAGGAAAGGTTTTTTAGACAGCCAAGTTCCCTCTGGATGCAGAAGACCTGAATGATTTTGAAAACATAGAAAGATATGAAGCACAATAACAGGAAAATATTTAGGATTTAATGTTGGAAAAATTGGGTAAGAGGGAACAGCACTTCTGAAAAAATGAATTGGAGTCTGCATCAAAGGGAGGAGTGAATAACAGGAATGGAATTTTGAGCTGATTCAAAAGATTTAGAATTCTTTGGAATTTCAATTGTTTTTAAATTGAAAGATTATTCAACATAGAATAAACTTTTACCCATGCCATCAGGCGTAGTATCTACAATGTGGATTTATAATTTCCAAAGATATGTGGTGGATCTTGAATAAGTGAGAACCAGTTGAAGAACTTCTGAAAACAGCTTAATAGGTGACTAGCTTTGAATTCTAAGCCCAGTGGATCAGGGGACAGACTCAAGGGGAATCAAATTATGATAAAAGGATGAATTAATTATCAGTTACTAATAGTACAGAGAAGGGCTTGAATAGAAAAAGTAAAATTTTGCTGAAAATTTTATCAAATTAAATATAAAGGTGAATAAAGGTATTGATTGTAGAGATGAAGGAGTCAGCACAAATTTTAGGATCACTTCAAAAAATTTTCCACTGTAAAAAAGATGAGAGTCCACTAAATATATTAATAATCAGAATAGAAAAAAGACCACTAGAAAAATGCATATATGAACAAAAAAAATCACACTTAGCCACTGGGATAAATTATTTATAATACACTAAACCATAAAATCTTTGTATAGAATGAAGAAAAACTGTAACTTGAAACTATTCAGCATATAATAATTTAAGAATATCAAGATTGAGACTAACAGGTTGCACCCAAGCATTTGGCAACATTGCTTTAAAGACTAGACTAACAAAAAATCTGAGTCAAAAATTGAAATAGGTTTCAAGGAAATTTAAGAATATTTTAATACCAGCTTCATCCAATGCACCAATCAAGCTTAAAAATATTGAATGAAGACACTCTCTAAGAATTCTGTAAATAATTTTTAAATCTGCACCTCTAGTCTAATGAATTTCTTCAATTCCAAAATGCAATCAAATTATTCTATTGCAAATGATAGAATTTTAACTTTTCTTAATCAAATTGAAAAATCAATACAATGGGTAAAATATTTAGAAATTTTTTTTAAAAAAAAAACTCAGAGTGTTAGATAAAAAATGTTTTTATTTTGGAGTTTGAGTGAAAAATATGTGACCTTCTTTCATCCAATTTGAAAAGAAAAATCATTTATGATTTGATCATGCAACCCCTCAATTAATTTTTAAGAATTTTCACAATTAAAGCTTTTGAAAATGAGTAAATTGAATATTTACTGGAAATTCTATCACCTAAATTCAAGATAGTATTTTCAAATAATAATAATAATAATTAAAGTTTTAATCACTTGGTTTCATTTTGAAATAAATTAAACTTGAAAAAAACATTGGTTTTTGTATGTATTTTCAATAAAAAGAAAGAAAGAAAATTCTGGATTTTGATTGGATGAAAATTTTCATTATACATAAATTTCAAAAAAAAAAAAATGAATCCATTAAATTATTGAATGCTCCTCCTGGTTTTTGACTTGTGAACCAAAGCCAGACTAGATAAGTTTATTGTCTTTTGATTTTTCATAAGTCTTGATATTTTGAAAATCAAACTGTAGAACTAATTTATTTTTAAATTATCTAATAAATAATTCAAAAACATGTCTTTCAAATAACAGGTAGATTTTGAAGATTGTTATTCTTTGTAATTTTTCTAAAAAATTCTCAGAAAAAATATGATTAAAATCAGAAACTTTCAAATATTTTTTTTTTAAATTTTTCATCCTGTCCAATGATAGCTCCTTAATCCATATTATGCCCAAATTATATATTTTAATATTTTGAGATTATGGTTTCTTCTCTTTATATTTATATTTTATATTTTGACTATTTTATTTCATTCTTGAGTTCATATATCATTTTTCCATTTTAGATTTTGTTCTCTGTCCTTTTCATGGTGCTTCTTGTTTCATATAAAATAGATAATTTTACTATTTCAGAAAATTTAGGCATAGGTTTGATCTGAGAAAAAAATTTATTTTGCCCCCTTCAATAGATTTGAATTGATAATATCAAGATACCAGGCTCAATGAAATAAAACTGTTTCAAAATGAAGAAAATTAAAATCAAGTTGATTAAAATGAAAAAAATAAAATCAATGTGAGTAATGAAATAAATTGAGCAGGTTCAATAATTTGATTGTTCACCACCTTCAAATTCATTTCAAATAAGAAAAGATATCAAAAAAATTGAAATGCCTGTTACCATAGGCTGCCTAAAAGATGATATTAGGAAGTTAAATAAGATGCCCAAAAGATGATATCAGGAAGTTATTTGAAGATTGAAGAAAATAAAATGGAAAGAATTTCCATCATGCAATAAGGAGATAGTAATGAGGTTGAAATTTTATTGGTTTTAATCTTACTTATTTATTGGAAAATATTTCAAAAATTGGTAAATATCTGCCTACATCATTTCAATTAAATGTATTTAGTGAATTGTATGAGATTAAGATTATTTCCCTAAGAAAATTGATTATAATTCATTTATTAATTTTTGACATGGAAATTTTATTTATACAAAGGGTAATGTTAAATTCACGGCTCATTGAGCTGTGAAAATTGTTTAAAAGGGGCCGTGTGGCCCGCCACACAGTCAAATTTGGGCTGTGTACAACCCCCCACGGCTCACAGAGTCGTGCGGCCCATCTAGCCCGGTCCGCCGCCGTGTGGACTTCCAAATGACTACATTCAAGCCATGTGGAGTTTTACATTGCTCAAGTGTAGTTGTGTGGAATCCCACACAGCACCGCACCGCGGTGAGCTAAAAAAAAAAAAAGAAGAAGGAAAATGAACAAAAGGGTACTAACACAACTGTTAAAATAAATAAACCTTCCAAAAAAACAGAAATCAACCAAAAAATCAAAGAATGTTCATTTTTTGGTTACAAAAAAACAAAATAAATCAAAATGAAAAAAGTGGTACTATCCGTTGGAATAGCCCTAAAGTAAAAAGACCCAAAAAAACACAAGTAACTGGACTAGCCCTCAAGAAAAAATACCAAAAAAAAAAGACCAGTAACTTGACAAGCCCTAAAGTAAAAATACAAAACAAATACCACTAACTTGATAAGCCCTAAAGTAATTTCAACTTGACTAGTCCTAAAGTATAAGGGCCCAAAAATTAATGAAGTCTTTTGACCAGCCCTAAAGTAAAAGTGCCCAAAAAACACAAGTCTTTTGACCAGCCCTAAAGTAAAAGTGCCGAAAAAAATACAAGTCTTTTGACCAGCCCTAAAGTAAAAACACCAAAAAAAAACAAGTTCAACTTGTGTTAAGCTGATCCCATCACAAGCTTAACATAAGTTAAGCTTGTGATGGAATCAGCCCAACACAAGTTGAACTGACTTACCATTAAACTCTCATTCAAAACACTCAATATAATGATGCTAACTCAAAACAATCAACATAATGATGTTCAAAATGTGATAACCCTTTATATTAATAGAACTTGTTAGCTGCATTAGAATTAAAATTTATATGAAACCCAATGATGAACTGAGGTAAAATTCTATTAAAATCTAGAATACATTTGCAGTTGATCTTTGAGATGATCAACCCAACCAGAGGCTTTTTTAGAAATCAAGGAATGTTGTTTTGCTACAATGGGCGGGATTGGAATCATTTCTCCCTCAAGTACTAATAGAACCCAGTGGTTATTGTTTACAAAGGAAATGAAAATTGGATCTGATTGATCAGTAGCACCATTTTTCATTGGAGTATAAGTATCACATGACTCCAATGAAATTAAACATATATGTTTGGAATATGTGTCTGCTATAATTTGACCCATGTCTAATTTAACCAGCCATTTTGAGGAGTGAATTTTTTCATTGATGTCTTCAAAATCAAGTCTTTGTTTAATCTTGTCAGCCTCCTTTGAACCACCAAGCATCTTAATGTAGCATGCTTTATGTTTCTCTAATGTTTCAATCATTTCCTTCCTAAATTTAACCCAACCATGTTCTTCATAACCAAGAGATTTAGAAATGACTCTTAATCCGCAATTCCCACCTCCAATTGGATCCCAAACCTCACCAAAGAACTTATGGAATTTCTTGGGTATTTGATTGAGGTATTTCAAATTTGGTTCCTATCATTGAAACTAACTTAGTATTCATTTCTTTAATTGGATCAATGGGATGAATACTCACCAAAGATGAGCTTCTCGTTGAGCTTTGCTGCATGTTTTCTTCCTCTGAAGAGGATTCTGATTCCAAATTAATTGATCCCAATTCACTTTCAGTCTCTTCCTCTTAACTCTGAAATTCAGATTCAGATTATGCCACCTTTGACTAAAAATTCATCATTAGTTAGTAACTAAGTTCATTAAACCAAAAAAATGAACATATCCCAAAAGAAAAGAATTACAATCTTTTGTCTTTTCTTGTTTGGAGCCCTTCTAGTTCTTTTTTCCCCCTTGAGTTTTTTTTCAACAAGCTCAAACTGAGATGCTTCTTGCCACTTATCTGTCAATTTTGGCCGGCCCCTACTTGATTGTAAGACTTTTGGTTCAAGTCTTGGCTTTGATTGATATTTTGTAATCTTCTGAATGATATACTTCAATAGGCCGCTTTGCTCATTATCTGGAGATTCCAAGATCATTGCATTGACCTTTTTCATGTAACTGAGTAATGCTTAGCATTTCATCAACATTTCACTGGAAAAATTCAAAAGGATAAACCATTAGTGAATTAGGATTCATTAATCAAAAAGCATTAATAACATAGTGATTTGAACAATCCCACATAAGCCAACTTACAGAACAAGAACTGCAAGGGTCATAGTCCAACCTCCACTGAGGATGAACATCTTTGGGTACCACGGATCCTCTGAATGCTAGAAAGTCACCTATTTTGTGGGAACAGGGAAAACCCATAGTCTTGAAATATGACTTGGTGCAGACTTTGCCATCATGATCACGTTTGAAATTCTTGAATTGTTCCCTAACAAGATGGATTTCCTCTAAATAAAATTTGTAACCCAATGGTAACAGTTCAGGTGGAAGGACTGTCCCTAACTTAATTCAAGAGTTATAAAGTGATGCATGAACCGATTTAATTTGATTCAAAAATTTTCCGTCAAGGCTTTTCCAAACATCCAACAGGTTTCCCAAAGAGTTTGCAAGGAATTGTTTGAGAGTCACATGGGCCCCTTCAACCTGAGAAGTTGTTTTGTTTCCAAAATCTGGGTTTATACAAGTCCATGCCGTTACAAACGTCTCTTTGATAGGGAAAATTCTATTTTCCATATACTCAAGTACATCCTCATAGTCTTTCAAGAAACACTATAAAACTCAAAAGGTCAGAACCCAAAACTAGGAAGAATAAGACACAGTGATTTGGACCTACTCTGAGTTCTGCATCATTGACCTCTGCCTGCTCCTTGGTCTTTGAGGCCCCATACTTTTCCCAAAGATTCATAAAGCTTTTCCATCCTTCAAGATCATTAACAAAGCGCACTTTAAAGTTTGCTTGTATGTTTTTAGACAAGTTCCAAGTGCAAAATTGTCTTTATGACTCTGGGAAACTAGTTTCAATTGCACAACAAATCAGAGCTTTTTCATGGCCTGTCACAAAGAATTTTGGAAGTCTCTCAGGATCATAAGCCAACTCCTTTAATGAATTTACAGACCAACTGTAGAACTCAATAATTTCTTTTGTTATAAAAATAAGAGCTTTTTTGAAAGTTTTCTGATTGGCTGTCATTCCTGCAACATGCAATAGTGGGGCTTTGTACTTATTTGTTTTATAAGTACAATCCAACATAGCAATATGATGGAATTGTTTTGAAAGCTTTACTACCTCTGTATGTGCTAAGTACAGGGCCTCCAAGTGACCCTCTCCACTGAACTTTGACCGGTGAATCCAACTATTTTCTTCAATCTGTTCATAGAGTACCTTCATAACACTTTTTATCTTTAGTTCTGTAAGCGTTACCTTCCAATTAGTGTTATAGAGTTTTTGGTCATCAACATAATCCTGCCCATCAATCTTTCTCAATTTTCTCTTCAGTTGTAACGTATTGAGCCCATCATTCATGCCTTCTACTAGATTGTCTAAGGCCACCCCCAAGATTCTCCTCAGTTGAGTATGCACGGAAGGATGTTCAGATGGTTGATGGTTATGTTGGGTTTCTTTTTAGGAGAGGCGCCACAAGGGGTCTGCCTTTGTGCAACTTGCATGGATTAAAAAATTGCACCCAAAATTCCTTGTGTGAGTTTGTCTAGACTGTTTGGTAAGAAGATTTCCTGAATAGGAACCATTTCTATCACAGGCTAAATCCACATATTGGTCATGCTTTGAGTTGAAAACTATTAAAGTGTAAACATGCTTCATTTCCCATGTTTGACAATAGTTTTGTGCCTCTTCCCTAGTAGCAAAAGCTCTCAAGGGAGGTGGGTCAAGTGGATCTGCCATAGTTACATATTTATATTGATGGCATGCACTACATCAGTTTCAATCAAATTAAATATGGCAAAGACCAGTAACATAAAATGTTACTCACCACCAGCGGTCATTCCCATTTGTGAATCATTTTGTTCCTCAATTTTCACCCTTGATGAGGATGCAATTGGGGCTTCCAATGTTTCATTACCCAAATCCTTTTTTTCTTTTTCCAAAGCTTTGTTGATGGCACTATCAATGCAGAACTTCCACGCAGGCATTTCAGAAGAAGGAGGGCTTGCCACTTTTCCCATGCAAAAAAATGCAAAGGTATTCTTCAGGATTCAATCCAACTTTCAATTGATCAAACAAAGTTTGCTCACTTTTGAGTTGAGAAAGAATTGTTTGCTCATTTTTATATGATTTATGATTTGAGTTTTCACTTTAATTTCACTTGGGTTTCACTTTAATGTCTCTTTGGTATTACTAGGTGTGGAACAACAGTCCCACAAAGTATGCTTTAATCACAAATTTGGATTGAAAGAACCCAAGTGTGGTCCAGAGGGTGCCCAAAATTCTGG
The DNA here is from genome assembly GCA_025617555.3 of Puccinia polysora. NCBI lineage: Eukaryota > Fungi > Basidiomycota > Pucciniomycetes > Pucciniales > Pucciniaceae > Puccinia > Puccinia polysora. The sequence continues at coordinate 1,321,478 of CM062616.1, forward strand.
CACAACTTCCAGGGGGTCAAGCACCCCCAAACACGGCTAATTGGAGCTGTGTACAGGGGTACATTGCTCATTTGAGCTGTTTTTTGGGGTTACAAGGCTCCTTATACACAACCCCCCGGGGGTTGTGCGTGTTTGAAACAGCCCTTTTTAGTCGTCTTGGGGCCCCCACAGCTCATTTGAGCCGTGTAGGGCCCTACACAACTACCACACGGTTGGTGCCGTGAATTTAACATCACCCTTATACAAAATCACAGAGATTATGATAGCACTTGCTAGCCAAGCTCAGGCCAAGCTCCAACCAAGCTCAATTCAAGCTCCAACCAAGCTTTCTTCAATATTCAACCAAGTTGAGTTCAAGATTCAAACCAGCCTGGGTAAAGATTTAACCAAGCTCCCCTGCACACTGACTGTGCACCAAAAATTTGATTGAATAAGGGTGGTAGCTTCAAAAATTCAAGAGATATTCAACTAAAGATTCCTTGAAAGCACTTTCTATCAAGTGAAATTAAATTTTTCAGGGTGGTAAGATAAAGAAAAAATATCTGGAAAATATATATAATGTAGAAATCAACCTTTTAGTATTTAAATTTGTATTTTGTTTCTTCAATTCCATTTTATACTATTTTTTCTTAAATTTACTCTTCTAAGCTTCCTTTTATGTATTTATTCTTTGTAAATTATTTTGGAAAAGCCTTTGAAATTCTTTTTGAAAATATTTCTCTTAAATTCTTATATTAGGGTGTATCAGAGTTAAGCAAACCCCCCATTTTTTAGTGGCAGGTTTTAACCCAAATCCCCCACTTCAAACCTGCCATTAAAAATCAAAAAAACCAACTTTTTCAAATTAGATGTGTCAGATTTACCTGAAAATAAAGGGGTTTTTTCAAATTAAGTATTTGAAAACCCTCACCACATCAACCACAAATCATTCCACATCATCCACCCATGGTTTCAACCTCTGACCTCATTGGAAGAATTTTACTGGCAACCTTATTGGAAAAATTTGATTCATTTCTCACATCACTTCATCAATCTCATCTCTTGATTTCTATCCACATTTCTTCATCTCTCATCCCCTTTTCACTTCATCACTCTCATCACTTTATTGCTCTTTTCACTTCATCACTCTCATCACTTTAAAACTCTCATCACTTCATCACACTCATTACTTCATCACACTCATCAATTCATCAAAATCATCACTTGATCACTTTCATCAAATCCTAAATCTCATTGCTTTATTAATCTCATCTGTTCATCCCCTAATCCCTCTTACTATTTTTGAATTTCTCCTCATCAAATTTACCCCCACAAGTTCACACAAAAATCCAATGGAACAAAGCAAAAATCCCCAACACACTCTACATCAAAAAATCCTACCCCATCATCTTCCAAAGGTTCAATCCAGCTCAAGAGAGCAAATAAAATCATCCTGGTAAACTGGCTCAGAATTCCCTCCAACTATGATTCTTGCTTTGGATCCAACAACAAAACACAAGTTGGCTCACCTCCATCCTCTAAGGTTAATGTTTATATCCTGATGGCCCATGATTTCAAGAATAAAAAAAAGGTAGGCTGACCCTTTCATCTAAAAAGATGAGGAAGCAATTCAAGACCTATCCATCAAAACATTTCCCCTTTGGACAATGCTGACAAGACCTATTCTTTCCCCTTCTTTGTATGTTTGTCAAATCATATCCTCCCATCTTGTTTGCTCCCATACACATACTACGATTGGGGTGAGGATCAAGAAGGGATTAAATTCATTGTATAAAATTTTGAGGGTTGCAAGCCTTATTCTTTCCACATCTATGTATGTTTTTAAAATTATCTCCTGCTATATTGTTCCCTCCCATGCACATAATGTGATTGGGGTGAGGTTCAAGAAGGGATTCAATTCATTGTATAAAATCTTGAGGGAATTGGAAGTTTTATAAGGCAAGAGTTAGTTGCATACCATGGGATTTGAACCCATGACCTCAACATTGATGAGTGATGCTTTAACCACTAAGCTAAGTGTGCCATTTCCAGATGGGCCAATTTACCTTTCCACTCACTAATTATTTTCCTGAAATGAACCAATACATTGAAAAATCAATTAGAAATCAATTACTTGATCAAATGCAAATTGATTGCTCAATCAATTCAGAAATTGATTTGAAATTCATCAAGCAATTGATTTCAAATAAATAAAGCAATGTATTTCAAATCAATCAAGAAATTGATTTCAAATCAATCAAGCAATTTATTTCAAATCAATAAAGCAATTGATCTCAAATAAATCAATCCTTTTATTGCAAATCAATCAAGAAATTGATTGCAAATAAAACAAGTAATCAATTGAAAATCAATCAAGCAATTGTGTTAGAATTATGGCCAGCAATTAGATTAGAAAAATGAGCAGTATTTAAAACAAAAGAAATGCTGGACACCGGGTGTCAATATTGGCTAATGGGGCTCTCACAATGGGGCAATATGTTGGATGAATTTGATTGGAATGATGAATGAATGGATGGAAAACAGCAGGGAGCAGAGCTCCTTAAGTACAAAAGATTGGCCTCTTGTGAGCCCATGATACAACAAGCCAAAAGGAAAATTTTCCGCCCCAAAAGAGCTCTACAGGCTCTACTGGCCTTGTTACTTGGTTTGGACTACATCAGCCCACATGGCATCAGTCCCTGTACCCTTACAACCAGCCTATTCCGGTTATTTCTGGTGTTTCCACCTCAATGGGGCTGAACCAGCCCCTTAACTGTTCAATCTCCTTGGCTGGTTGTCCATTACAACCAGCCATGATGACCTCATTACCTTGTTTACAGGCTGGTTGCCTCATGCAGCCAGCCCCTGGCCCCTCAAATGGGCCAGGTGGGACCCAGGGCACACCTGGGTCTGGTCTCAGACTCACATGGGGGGGTGTGACCAGCGGACATGCTGCCCCCCCCTCTTTCTCTCAAATCCCTGGTGGGGGCGGTCAAATCCCCTCACCAGGGGCCCTGGGGGTTGATACCCCCAGGGCGTTGTCAAGAAGGTTGGCCTGGGAGGTGATCAGGTCCCCCCAGGCCCATTGCTCCTCCCCCTTGGTAAAGGGGGGGGGGAGAGCGCCCCTTTGCTCGGTTTCCTCAACCCCTTGATGGTGGAGGGGTGATGAATTTCCCCCCACCTGCCAGTTGCTACCCTTGCGGCCGGCGCTGCCACCTCCTTGGGCAAGGGGGTGGTCAGGTCCCCGCTGCCCTGACTGACCGCACTGTTGCAGTTGGTTGCTGGCTGGTTCAACCCAGCCAGCTTGCCCCCATCCCCCTTGCAACAGCAAGCAAGGGGAGGGGGAGCAAGCCAGGGCCGCAAGTCCCGGCTCCGTGGCGCTGGTTGCCGGGCGCGACCAGCTGGGCCCGCGCGGCATCCCACCGCGCGGGCCGTCGGGCCCCGCGTGGGCCGCACCAAGGAACACAGGGGGCCCCAAACGGGCCGCAACGCGGGCAGCGGCCCCGAGAGGGCTGCGACAGGGGCGGCAGCCCCAATGGGCGGCCCCAAGCCTGAATTGTGAGAATTACATACTTTGGAAGGCCAGCCCGTCTGGCCAAGTATGTCCATAATAAAGCTTGGGCCCTTTTATGCCCAAATAAGCCCATCTGGCTTGGGTGGCCCATCCACCCTGGCGGGCCTGTGAGGGCCTGTGTCCCAAAAGACCATAAAAACGTGTTTTGGCGCCCAAATGCCCAAAACCAATAACACCCACATAGGCCCATGTGGCCCAAGTGATGTCCAATGGGCCGTGGAGGCCCATTTTTGCATCCCATTTGGATTACACACTCCTATGCACATTACCTGAGTGCATCCGCATTTTAACACACCCCCTTAATCCAAAAGGGATGCCATACGCATACTAGACACAAAACCTTCATGTTTGTTCCTATCTAACGCCTTAGTTAAGATATTTGCAATCATTGCCCCAGTAGGCATGTACCGTAACACTATCTCTTTGCAGTTAACTGCATCCCATATATAGTTATAATGAACATCAATATGTTTTGTTCTAGAATGGAACACCTGATTTTCTGCCAACGCAATGGCACTCTGGTTATCAGAATACAACAACACAAACCCTTGTGGTTTATGAGTATCCTCTAAGACCTTTCTCAACCATTTTGCTTCCTGTGAAGGTGACAAGTACGCTCTGTACTCTGCTTCTGTTGATGAAAGACTTATTGCTGACACCTTTTTAGACATCCAAGACACTAGATTCTTTCCTAAGAAGAATGCAAAACCACTTGTTGATTCCCTAGTGTTACCATCTGCCCAACTTGCATCAGAATAACCAACCAAGTAAAAGTTTTATGACTTTGAAAACTGCAGTCCCAGACTGCTTGTTCCTTTAAGATACCTCATAACTCTCTTAAACGCTGACCAATGCCTCATGCATGGTTTCTCTAAGTGTTGTGACAAAATCCCAATTGCATAAGTAATATCTGGCCTTGTACACTGCCCCAAATAATTCAAAGATCCAATAGCTGATCTATAATCATTCCCGGATTGAACAAACTCTAGATGCTCTTCATCTGTAGACTTTTCTAACCAAATGTTAGACTGCATTGGAGTACCAAACTCCTTTGCATCTTCTAAGCCATACTGCTTAAGTAGAGCTGACAAATAATGGTTCTGATCCAACCTGATCCCATTCTTGCTCTTACTAACTTTCATTCCCAGCACCTGCTGTGCCAGGCCAAGATCTTTTATCTTGAACTCCTTTTTGAGTGTCTCCATGACTCTCTCCTTACCATTCCTAATAATGATAATGTCATCAACCCATACAAACAAAATTGCATCCTTTCTCACAAAGAGACAAGGGTCAGCCAAACTTGTTTTGAAACCAATCTCTATCAGTTTCATGCTCATAGTATTATACCATGACCTAGCTGCTTGCTTCAATCCATACAGGGATCTACACAGCTTGAGAACATACTCCCCTTTATCTGCTGAGAGGAAACTTCTCACAAAGATTTTCTTCATAGTTTCTGGCTTGGTCTCGACCAGCCATTCCTTGAAACCATCAGGAATTGACATATAAACAGTCTCTTCCTCTCCAAGTTTTGCATTCAAGTATGCAGTCACAAAATCAGCCTGTCTGATTTCTTCACCCAACTCCACTGCCAAAGCAATGATGTACCTGAAGGTGGACAGCCTTCCAGTTGGCAAGAAAGTCTCCTGGTAATCAATACCCTCTCTCTGTTTTAAGCCCTGTGCAATGCATCTAGCCTTGAACCTCTTCAAAACTCCATTAGTATCAAACTTCTTTGTTAAAACTAATCTAGAACCAAAAATGGTCTTTCCTTTTAGAACTGAATCCCGCTTAACCACTTCAAACACACTATTATTCTCTAGAGAATCCAATTCATCAAAAATAGCTGTCTTCCAATTGGCTCTCTCATCAGAATTCATAGCTTGGCCAAAGCTATTTGGGTTAACTCTATTACCCATTTCTGAACTCAACTGTAGAATCTCATAACTTTTCCAATCCCCTTAATCTGGATTGTTCTTCCTTTTTGGCCAATATTTAAAACACCATAAAAATCTCTAATAATTGAAAACAAATTTGGCTCAAAAAACATGTGGTCTGTACAACCAGAATCAATCAAAACAAGAAAATCCTCCGTCAAAAATCCTCCTGTAAGGAATGAAGAATTATCAGCCACTGATAAGTTCTCATTGTCAAGGTTAAGATTACATAATTCATAATCAATCAAGTCCATCTCTTGATCCTCTTTGATTTTAGCCTTCTTGTTGGGGACTTGTTCCACAACAGCTTGTTCCATTGAAACATCCATTGCCACCATAGCAACATTTTCCATGGCAAGGTTGACCTCTTTGTCTTCCTTTTCACTTTCCTTGGATTTCTTCCTCTTCTTGGCCTCCTTGCAATCCTTTGCATAGTTCCCCTTCTTCTGATAATTATAACACAAGACATTTGATAAATCCTTTTTGGCCTTTGCCTTCTTCCCAGATTTTCCTGTCTTGCCCACCAGAGCAGTTCCTGTGCTCTCCTTCATCTTGAATTGAAGATCATCATTTTCAATCCTTCTAAGAACATCCTCTTCTCCTGGAAGGGGATCCAACTGAGATATGATCCTGACCAAGGACTCATATTGTTTTGGCAGCTTTTGAAGAATTAAGAGTGACAAACACTCAGGATCCATGTTCAGCCCAGATGACTTGAACTTAGCAATACTAGATCTAGCTTCCCCCATAAATTGTTTAAAGTTGCCAAATTTCAACTTAAACAATCTATTCAAAGCAATCCCCTTTTGATGAACAGAGTCACCAGCATACTTTGACTTGAGCATTTTCCATAAAACACTCCCCTTCCTCTTCTGTTTCTCCAACAGAGTATCAGAAACCCATGTTACATGATGCTCATCCAAGTGTCTAAGAATAAGATGATAGGCCTTCTTCTCCACCTCTGAACTGATCAAAGTATCATCTCCTTTCATAATATCCCCACAACAGATGTTATCCAACTCACTGTCCATAAGGAAAGCCCAAGCATTATAGTTCTGACTATTCAAAACTATCTTGGTGTAGCTGGACTCTGGGATATAAGACATCTTCTTGGAAAACTTGAGGTCCTTGAGGTTGTCCAAAGTAAGATATAAGGGTCTATCTTGCTTGGAAATAATGATGATGATGGTACTGATAATGTGTTAGAATTATGGCCAGCAATTAGCTTAGGCAAATGAGCAGTATTTAAAGCAAAAGAAATGCTGGAAACTGGGTGAAAATGTTGGCTAATGGGGCTCTCACAATGGGGAAATATGTTGGATGAATTTGATTGGAATGATGAATGAATGGATGGAAAACAGCAGGGAGAAGAGCTCCTTAATTAAAAAAGATTGGCCTCTTGTGAGCCCATGATGCAATAAGCCAAAAGGCAAATTTTACGCCCCAAAAGAGCTCTACAGGCTCTACTGGCCTTGTTACTTGGTTTGGACTACATCGGCCCACATGGCATCAGTCCCTGTACCCTTACAACCAACCTATTCTGGTTATTTCTGGTGTTTCCACCTCAATGGGGCTGAACCAGCCCCTTGGCTGGTTGTCCGTTACAACCAGCCATGATGACCTCATTACCTTTTTTACGGGCTGGTTGCCTCATGCAGCCAGCCCCTGGCCCCTCAAATGGGCCAGGTGGGACCCAGGGCACACCTGGGTCTGGTCTCAGACTCACATGGGGGGGTGTGACCAGCAGACATGCTGTCCCCCCCTCTTTCTCTCAAATCCCTGGTGGGGGCGGTCAAATCCCCTCACCAGGGGACCTGGGGGTTGATACCCCCAGGGCGTTGTCAAGAAGGTTGGCCTGGGAGGTGATCAGATCCCCCCAGGCCCATTGCTCCTCCCCCTTGGTAAAGGGGGGGGGAGAGCGCCCCTTTGCTTGGTTTCCTCAACCGCTTGATGGTGGAGGGGTGATGAATTTCCCCCCACCTGCCAGTTGCTACCCTTGTGGCTGGCGCTGCCACCTCCTTGGGCAAGGGGGTGGTCAGGTCCCCCCTGCCCTGACCAACCGCACTGTTGCGGTCAGTTGCTGGCTGGTTCAACCCAGCCAGCTTGCCCCCATCCCCCTTGCAACAGCAAGCAAGGGGAGGGGGAGCAAGCCGGGGCCGTGATTCCCAGCTCTGTGGCGCTGGTTGCCGGGCGCGACCAGCTGCGCCCGCGCGGGATCCCTTGGCTGTGCAACAGCCCCACACAGGATCCCTTGGCCACGCAACAGCCCCGCGCGGGCCGTCTGGCCCCGCGTGGGCCGCACCCAGGAACACAGGGGGCCCCAAATGGGCCTCAACGCGGGCAGCGGCCGCAACACGGGCGGCGGCCCCAATGGGCCGCCCCAAGCCCGAATTGTGAGAATTACATACTTTGGCGGGCCAGCCCGTCTGGCCAAGTATGTCCATGATAAAGCTTGGGCCCTTTTATGCCCAAATAAGCCCATCTGGCTTGGGTGGCCCATCCACCCTGGCGGGCCTGTGAGGGCCTGTGTCCCAAAAGACCATAAAAACGTGTTTTGGCACCCAAATGCCCAAAACCAATAACACCCACATAGGCCCACGTGGCCCACGTGATGTCCAATGGGCCGTGGAGGCCCATTTTTGCAGCCCATTTGGATTACACACTCCTATGCACATTACCTGAGTGCATCCGCATTTTAAAATCCTATCCCCTTCTTCCCTCCTCATCCATCCATCCATCCATCCATCTATCCAACACCCCCCCCTCTCTCTCCTTAGAATCTCCCTCTCACAGGTACCGGTCTCTCCTTGGGTACCACTCAATCACTTGCCAACAATGGTGGCCCCCTTGGTCTCCTGATGGAATTCTTGGTCATGGGAACTGGTTGAGCAACTCATTCCCTACCTACTCCCCCTCTCTTCTTCCCTTCTCTGATCCACTGACACCACTCAATCATCACTCAGATTACTACCACCAGTTGTTTGGAACGTCATGGCCTCACTGGGTGAAATGAGTTGAGTACTTTTCCTCTGGCCCTCCCTCTACCTTTTCTTGACTCCTCTGATCTCCTTCTATCCTCTCTCTGATAACCAGTCTCTCATTTGCCCATTGCAGGTGGTCATGTCACCATCATCATCCATCCATAACACATTTCTGTTGTCTCCCTGCCATCATCAACAAATCAATCAATTCACACCTTCAATCTCATACCTCTTCACACCCATTGAAAGCTGTGAACAAACTTGATTTGATTCAAAAAATTGATTGCAATCAACAGTACTGGGGAGCTTGAGGGTATCAATATTAAACACTAATTGTTTTACAATCCCCATCCCATGAGAAAACCTGACAAAAGTTTCTTTTTTTTTATTTTTGTAAATTTCTTTCTATTTCATTTTTAAAATACAACTGTAAAATTTTCTCACAAAAAACAACAAATCATGTAATAATATTTATGACAGATTAAAAAATTAGCAATTAAAATAAAAGAAATATAAATGATTTACTTGATCTGGCAATCCCCCTGTACCAACAATGGAAACAAAAAAAAAAGGTCAAATCATCGTGGAGAATGACAATGATTCAACTCACAAGGACCTTCTGACCCTCAAGTCAAATTGCTGTCAGATCAACCTTGACAGCAATTTGATGAGGGCCCAACTGCACGGAGGTGGAATTGGTGTCGAGCCGTTAGCAAGCCCTTGACCATGCTCAACGTTTTGGAACACCAACTTTATTTCCACAGGCGCACTCCCACTAAGGGAGTTCTGTAGAACCAGAGTTGGCCAAGCTGGGGGCTCAACAGCAAGTTGGCCCTGTGGTGTATGTGTATGGTCTGTAAAGCATGTTTGGGTTCCAAGCCAAGTTTTTCCAAAATTTGCTAAAGCCCATGTGGCACTTGGCAAAGTCATCTTGGCACCTGGAAAAGCCTTCTTGGTGCCTTGCCAATTTCCACTTGGCGCCTGGCCAAATTGGTCTGGTGCCCGGCCAATTTTATCTTGGTGCAGATCAAAGCTGGTTGCATTGACCCACCAATCACATGATCATACTTGAAAAAAAAAGGCTTGAAGTTGGGGGAGGGAGGCTGGTCAATTTTGGTACAACCACCATTGATTGGCATCAAGGGGAGCTTGATTAGGTGCCAAGTTTTAATCCCTGCAAGCCCAACCTAATCAAGCTCCCTGGGCGCCAATCCAAGTCCCGCTAGGCACATGCCAAGTCAAACCTGGACAGGCGCCCAGATGCGCTTTACACACCATATGTGTATATGGCCATGGGAGAGGCCTAAAACAAGATTTGTCATCAAAAATATAAAACTTTGGGTTGCAATATACACCCCCATTTGCAAATTGATGGTGTATAAAGCCCATCTGGGGGCCTGGCAAAGTTCCAGGTCTTGTTTGTAAAGTGTGTGTGGTGCCCAAAAAAGCTAGCTTGGCATCCAGCCAAGTGATGTTGGTGCCCTTTCAAGTGCCAGTTGGCGCATCCCCAAATTGGCTTGGTGCCTTGCCAAGTTGGTTTGGGTGTCAATCAAAGCTGGTTGCGCAACCAATTCTCAACTGTATTGTTTCTCTTTTTTTGACTCAAAAAGTTATTTTTTTTACTTTTTACTTTAAATAGCTGTGCATAAATTAATAAGATGAATTTAAACAAGGTTGAAAAAAAAACTTACCTTGTTGAATATGCTTTGTAAAAAAGTCCCATTAATTTTTTCTACCCACTGTACTTTTTCCCCACATCATCCAATTTGTCCCTCAAGCAGGAGAAGATAAAAAAACATGAGAAAATAATAATAATAATATATATATATATATATATTTCAGAGCACAAAATACCAGGATGCCTTTCCCAGCAGATACCACTCATTTAATTTTCCCCCACATCATCCAATGAGTACCTCTTTCAGAAAAAGATCAAAAACCATGAGAAAAAATACAAATAAAATAAAAAAAATAATCAAAAATAAATTTGAAAGAAATATCCAAATTCTGTAATCCAATTCAACTTGTGAGCTCAATTCTCAAAGGCACAAATAATGCTTATATCTATTTGGTCATATTATAAACTAAAATGTGGTTACTTATCACTAGGGTGTTATTCAAAACTATGTTCCTGCGAGAGAATTTTTATCCCCCTGGTTCAACACACCAGGGCCAAATTGGGGTCTCTGGCTGACCAGTGACATGAAGTCACTTTTGTGGCCACTTTTGTCCCCCATAAGTATCAAAAAATTCCCCATGAATTCACAATGATTGATTCAATTTTTCACAATGCTGTACACAATATTTCTTGTGGGTTTCACATTTATGGAAAACAAAAGTCCAGAAGATTTCACTGCTGCTGAAAATGAGAATCAACTTGATTTCACCTTTTTGGAAATTGGAATTCATCTGTATTTCCCAAATCATGAACTTTTAATTCTGCCATTTCCACCAAGATAAAACAAGAACTATTTCTGGAAAAAATCAATTTTGTGAAACATGTTGATTTTTTTACAGGGAAATTGATTTGTAAAGGAAGTTTGTTTGTTGGAAAAATCAAAATGGTTATAAACTGTTTTCAGTTTTTGCAATTCTCAATTTTCACAGCTTGAAAATTATAATTTCTCAAAGCTCCGCATCTCCTACAAACAGTTGGCATTTTTTCCAAGGCCAAGATTGCAGGCCATCAAGATTCTATGTAACAGATGTGAGTATCCATACATGAAAACATAAATGCCCTCACCATTCCAAATGAAATCGGTGCTGACTTTATCCCAACAAAAAAATATATAAATGAACAGAGAAAAAAATAAAGCAAGTTATAGCAAAATCCAAAGGAATTTTCTGTTCAGAGATGAGTGTTACACTCTTCCCAGCATTTCACCAAAAATAAATGTAACAAAAAGTGTCCGCCAGTGTCACTATGAATTCACCAGGGAATCACTTCAAATCAGCTCACAGTTCACTTTCTTTTTGCTGGTGCACCTGGGGCACAGGCCCCACTTTACTTGTGGGTAAAAAAGTGCAATCATGCATTGTCCAAGGATCCCATCTTCAAGCTAATCCTTGGAGTTAGCTAACCCATCTCAGAGCTGGCAACATGGGCTTTGTACCCGGTAAAAAAAACTTAATTTAGCAAATGAATGCCATAGAACTCAAGGGATTTTGAATGAACCAGGAGTATCTTTCAATGCACAGATCTCCCTCATATAATTTCACAAGGGAAAAACCTCAAATAAACTCACAGTTCACTCAAATATTTGAAAAGCTTTTATGGATACGGTTTTACAGGAAAGCCTTTTGTTTCATTCTTCAAATATTTATTCCATGTAAAAAACATGGATATCTCTGCCAGGAAATGCAGAATTTGAATAGATATCTCCCAAAATGTCTCACATGGAGGGTTGAAACAAACCCAAGGTGGCACTTGTAAACAGTAATGGGAAGAAGAATCATACTAGGATAAAACAAGACAGCCAGGCAGAGACTTCCAGAAGAAAAGCAAGGCAAATCTCCAATTCAGTTTAGAGCACCGACTCATTTCAACAAACTCCTCAACAACTGTCAAAGCATGTGGTGGTAAATCTTCCTTTCTAAGATAAATCTTATTCTTCCTCATTCTCCCATCCTAGATGGGGTTATTGTGTTCCATTTACTTCATATCAATCAATTTTCTGCATAAAAGGTGCTAATGTGTTTAAACCACAACAATCATTGATTTTAAATAGCTTTCTCTTTTCAGGTTTTATTGTATGCTTTCTCAATACTCACCTGAGGAGCTGCCTTAGTTGCCTTTATTTTGCATTCATTTTTTGATCCACATGTTTTATATAGTTGGATTTCTGCACTAAAATATGTATCATCCTGGTGGGGATATCTTTTTTCAGAAGATTCTCTTTACTCATAATCTCAAAAAAACCCCTTCTATTTCTGTCACTACAACCAATCCAATTTGAACCTATGTTCAAAGGCTAAAAGCTTGGATTTTCAGTCAAAGCCTTAAAAAATCATTTGTACAAATTCAAAATGTCCCCCTGTAACATATTTATGCCATTTCGTGCCTGCATTAATTTTTGATTCAAGCCTATTTGACTTCAAATCAGATGTAGGAAGTAATGCCCATTGAGCATGGCGTGGCCACAGACCAAAGAAAAAATCACTATCAACAACAAAAGCCCACACATTGCACGGTTTCCTTAAAGGACTCATTCGCGCATGTGAACCAATGTCTCCGGCATGCAAAGGCAAATTCATATTGACCAGAGCAACTCCCCAACAATCTTTGTTTTACAATATCTTAGACTTACAAAGCAACATTTATTTGATACAAGAAACTTGTTTCTTATAAAAAGAGTGAAGTTACTTTACAGACTCATCATAGTGTGTATTTCATCCACATGAGAGGGTGGGCAGAGGAGGGACTACACTCTTATGTGGTTGTAGTTTCACCATTGCCAGTGCAGTGATGTGCACTCCCATATAGTAGGCCAGGCATGAAAATTTGGGCTGACAGAACCCAAGTGTGGTCTAGGTGAATTGAGCCCCACCACCAAGGTTAAATTACACAACACTGGTATATGTAAATGATTAAACCACACTTCACTCAATGCTTTGAAAACCACACTCAATTTTGAACAAACCTCACCAACCTTTGAACATTTCTCACTTGATTTGGAACACACCTCAAACTGCTACACCCTCACCCAAGTGGACTTCAACACTCCTCACCCTGCACACCCTCACCAAAGTGAATTTGAACAATTGTTAACCAATTTCTAACACTACTCACCATTCCAACCCTGACAAAAGTGAATTTGAAGAATTGTTACCCAATTTTCAACAGGCCTCACCCTGCTAAACTCTCATCAAAGTGGATATCAACACTCCTGACCTAATTTTGAACACACCTCACCCTTCTACACTCCCACTGAAGTGGATTTTAACACTCCTCACTGTGCTACATCCTCAACAAAGTGTATTTCAACACGTCTCATCATGCTACAATGCATGCATCCAAACAGGAGGATTTTGGTGCAACCTGGATTAAAGCATGGAAGTTGCACAAAGATGTTGGTGTTTGGATGCATGCATCCAAACAGGAGGCTTTTGGTGCAACTTGGATTAAAGCATGGAAGTTGCATGAAAATGTTAGTGTTTGGATGCATGAATCCAAACAGGAGGATTTTGGTGCAACTTGGATTAAAGCATGGAAGTTGCATGAAAATGTTAGTGTGTGGATGCATGCATCCAAACAGGAGGATTTTGGTGCAACTTGGATTAAAGCATGGAAGTTGCATGAAAATGTTAGTGTTTGGATGCATGCATCCAAACAGGAGGATTTTGGTGCAACTTGGATTAAAGCATGGAAGTTGCATGAAAATGTTAGTGTTTGGATGCATGCATCCAAACAGGAGGATTTTGGTGCAACTTGGATTAAAGCATGGAAGTTGCATGAAAATGTTAGTGTTTGGATGCATGCATCCAAACAGGAGGATTTTGGTGCAACTTGGATTAAAGCATGGAAGCTGCATGAAAATGTTAGTGTTTGGATGCATGCATCCGAACAGGAGGATTTTGGTGCAACTTGGATTAAAGCATGGAAGTTGCATGAAAATTTTAGTGTTCAGATGCATGCATCCAAACAGGAGGATTTTGGTGCAACTTGGAGGTCTGACCACTGCTCACGCTGATGCTTTGCGTCTGAGTCCTTCCATCAGTCCCACATAAGCAAATACATAGAATCCACTTGGGATGGGTAAGACGAGTTCAAGTATTCCAAACCGTCTTCCTTTGATTCAGATAGGTGTCAAGGCCCGCTTAATGTCTCTCTTAGTTTAGGTATCAACGCTCCTCATGTTTGCTTCGTGATCCATCATACGCTTCCAAAAAGTACTGAAGGTTATTATCAAGAATCAGGTCGTGCTGGACGTGATGGGCATGTTTCGGACTGTTTGCTCTTTTAGAAAACAAGTGATCTTATCCCACTCTCTGGAATAGTTGCCTCCAAGACTGATGGGATCACAAAACATGTAGGCCTTCATATTCTTTGACATCTTGGTCACAACCCAGTTTTTTGATGTGGTGTCTTGCCACTCCCTGCAGTTTACTCTATGGCCCAATACGCTGTCAAAGTGGAATGCTGTTGTAGTACCCTCTTTGCCAACTATTTAAAAACCTCCCGCTCAACTTGCGACTCTGGAAATCCTCTACCTTTCTCTCCTGATCCCTGTAAAAATTGTGACAATTGCAAACGAGATCCTTCTCAAATCCTATACGATGACTTGAAAATACAAGCTTGTCACATCTGCCACATCGTTGTTTACATAACTAGAATGAATGGCCAAATAACAATGATCCAACTAGGGGATTTGATGCGTGGCGTCGGGCCTTCAATCATTCAAATCATTCAAACCCGCCAAGTTGACCAAAATTTCAATGATTTGCCAACCCATCTAGCTCCCAAGAGAGTGGGACTAGACAAACTGAATTGCAATAAGATTGCACTCACTAAAGAGGTTGGCTGATCTTCTTAAAGACAGCATGCTAAAAATGAAGAATGAGAACGCTTAACTGCCCAATACTTCATTGTTTTTTTCTTCATTATTTCAATTGCCCTTGTTTTCATCCAAAGCAATTGGAAAACTTAATCCTTCACCTAATTTTGCGAGGTTACCTGGTGGAACAGTTTGTCGCTAGTACGTCAAATAGAGCCTTGTTTTTCCTTGATTTTGGCGAGAGTTGTCTGAAGATTGAGAAATTGTGTCTACCACTCCCGCTTGACCAAAGCTGCTTACACGGTCAACAGCTATATCATGCTCGGAACCAAATCTTGCGACTTGGAATGGTACCGTGACACTATCATGACCGTGTACAAGCCTTGGTCCTCCAAAAATCCAATTCCAAACCACGTCAAAATCATTATTCCTTTGGTATGTGCTCCGAAAAGCAAGCAAGCTTCCAATTCAAACTTGAAGACTAATGTCAAAGAACCCAAGAAACAAAAGACAACCTACAGTGTTCAAAAGGGCAAAACAACCAGCAAGATTGCCGTAGCCCAAGATTGTGGTCACTTGATCATATCTGATGATGATGATGATCATAATCACCATAATCACAATAGTAATAGTGACAAGGTGTGCAAAGATGAATCCTCTAAACCAGCTGAGGAATGAACTGATTTGACAAATGGTCTTGCCTTCAATTGCGGATTGAAACAGGTGGGTAAGCATCCAAGCAGCCGTGAGGATCAAGGTAGAAGTGGTCAAAGACGAAAAGTTTTGTTGATCAAAATCAAATCCAAATGAAGACAATCGACGACTCCACTGGTAGTGAGGTGAAGAAACTCAAGGATTGAAGGAAGGGATTTCTAAGTGTACATACGTACGTACGGTGACTAGATAAGAATAATGGGACCAATTGACCTTTAATTGGTCCATTCATGCTCGGGCTTCTCTTTCAAGGCTAAATTTGATCGTTCAAAAAAAATAAATAATAAAAGGCATGTATTATTCATTTTCTGTTCTTGGGATTTAGATTGTTTGAAAGTCTGTACGTACTCTCTACTTTACAACACAATTTAAATTCTTGGAAAAAATATCAAATCAAGCATAAAACTCCAAAAAAATACGCTGGAGGAAAAAAAAATTGAAAAAAATTGAAAAATACAGTACCATCAATATTTTTTTGTTCTTGTTGATGAGGGTGTGAGTGAGAGAGTGAGGATTGCAAAGGGGAATGATGTTGAAGAAAAGAAAGATGAAGTCTCTTGAAGAGATTCTTTTTCTTAAAAAAAAAAACGGGATTCAAAACCATTGGTTTGATGTTGATGTTGATGGTGGCTTGGTAAGAAGATGGTGATGAGAATTTTGAAAGTGATAGGTTGGGAGTTGTGGAAACTGCTGCAAAAAAAAACACACACATTGATTGATTGAAGGACTTTAAGCATCTGATATTTTTGTATTCTGAGGTTGAATTGGAGTTCAGGTCCATTGACATCATTCTAAAATCAATTCTGATCCTTGAACTTTTGACCCTCCTCCTCTGATGTGGTTTGACCATCACCCTTGATCTTCTGAATCAATAGATTTCTCAAAAGAAGACTATATATATCAAAAATGAGAACCCATAAATCAATAATAATAATAATCACTTACCATGTTTGTTTAATTGTTTAATTTTTTTTTGAATCAATTGAGTAGTCAGAAATTGAGATCAAAAAAAAAAAAAAAAAACACCGAGTTTGTGGTAATGTGGAAAGTGAGAGCATGCAAGAATTTCACAACTTTGTGCAGAGGCAGTCCTGAACATCCCATTCCAACCTTGGGCAGTTCCCTTCAAAAACGTGTAGATAGCAGTAGAAAGTATCCTGTAATGAGTTTTGGAAGATCTAAAGAGATCATTGATGCACAAGAGAGAAAGACAATTGATATAGGTTTCAAAACCCGGGAGGCTAACACCCCAAATTGGTCACAAGCCTGATCCTAATTTGACTGATGATCGAAGAACCCTCCCAGTTTTTGAGCAAGCGGGAGGATGGGAGTCATGGATGAAGGGGAAAAAATCAAAGAGTGGAAGAACATCCAGTAGGAGCCGGATTGGGTGACTCTCTTGATGTCAAATCAAGCAACCACATGTCATCAAGATCGTGAAGATCACTCAAGGCGTCTAACTCTCTCTCCAGCTTCACGTTGACACCCTCACTCACCTTCAGCATCAACCTTGATGCAATCCTCTTCTTCATCCCATTGATTTGAATTAGGATCAATACTCTCTGGACAAGACCAATGGGCCATGGCAAGATGCCCGGGGGAAAAAATGAAAAAAAAGCTGAGTGACTCGACAACAAGGATGACGCTCCTATTGCTGATACGATTCAACCTCAATTCTGGGTTTAGGATACACCTTCTATTGTTTATCTTTGCAGATTGCCCTCCTTGGTTTGACTCTTCTTTCTTTTTTTTTTCTTGGACAGTGGAACGTTGATGGTTTTACCCAGCTGGGGGAGTAGGGTCCAATTGGGAAGGATAAACTAAAATTGATTTGGAGCTGATTTTTCAGTAATGCAACCAGATGTGAAACAAAGCTGAAAGACTGGAAAAACAACAATGAAATTTGTACTATAGAAGTGGTAGTGTTACATAAAAGTGATATGAAATAAACTGTAAAATAATTTTTTTATGAATACTGGAATTAATCAGAATGAAGCTGTCATTGCATTGTGGAAAATATTGATCACTGAAATTGTAGCTGGGATATCAAAATATACAATATTTAATTGGAAATTTTTATTTTATAAGGAATTTCAAGTGAGTCCCAGTTGAATCAATGTGAACATTCAAGTGAATTCAGGTTTTTTCCTTGGGGAATTACAAGTGACATTCATTTTCCACCATGGTGAATACAAGGTGAATCATATTTTCTTTTTGATGTAAACTGAGGTGAACTCAAGAATACTCATTGGTGAAGAGAAGTTTCCCATAAAGGGATTCAATTGGCCAGAAAATGGGACTGGATGGTGACATGAAGTCACTGGCCAGCCAGAGACTCCATTTTGGCCCTGGTGACAGGCAGTAAAATGATTACTGCAACCTGGTGGTTGAAAAAGTGAATTCTTCTCTCCAACATTGTGTTGGAGTTGGTGGCTCTCTCCTCAGTTCATTTTCCCAATCCAGCAATTACATAGTTATGTAATTGGAGGTGGCATTTCTGATGATTTGGAGGTTGAATGGGTTTTCCACTTGCCCCTGGAACTTGGTGGAGCAATGTGGGTTGACCTCCACTCATGGATGCTGTCCAGGACCAGAGGGGATTGAAGGTGTAGTCGGGTAAAGATATGTGGATGTAGAGTTGAGGGTGATGGGACAACCTCTGTCAATGACAGAGGGGGGAGGTGAGATCAACTGAAGATACAACAGAGATAATTCTTGAGATATAGCTTGGATACAGGTGAGATACAACTTGCCACCTGCATATGGGTGGCGCCCTATTTTTTGTGGTGTTACGTTTGAGTGGCATGCAAGGTCCTTTGTATCATCAGGCTGGAATGCAGCAATAGGTGCCATCATAGTCCAGCATTGCTCAAACTGGAAAAAGGCGCAACCTGGTATGGTATGGGATGGAATGGAGAACATGAGTGCATTATTGGAGAGATGGGTCCTGGGGCAGGGAAAAGAAATACAATGAGCAGAAATATTAGGTTCAAAGTTGCAAGAAAATAAAATTACCAAGGCCCAACGTGCATCCATCCAGTGAGCCAAAAAGAAGGTTAGAGCATGAGTCTTGGGGGTTTGTATTCAAAGAATGAATGCTGATGGTGTGTGTTGGTTTGCATTACAAATAAGTGAAAAGTGTTTTTACACAGCCTGCAAATAACTTCCCAAAGAAGAAGCAGAAGTCATTGCAATATTTGAACGTGTGTATGTTGTTTCTGATTGGGAGGAGGATAAAGATGGCACTTGCACAAACATTGAAACCCCCTGGAGAAGCTGTGAGCTAAATGATCTAACTTGACTCCTAGATGAAATAGAATTACAAGTTGCCATGAAGCACCAAGAAATCAAGCAGTTGCATTCACTACTTGATCTTGTGTCAGGAAAGGTGAAACCCAAAGAATTCATCCGCCTCAGATGCCCAAAAAAACTTAAAATTGATGCTTATCACCCTGCAGCACTGCAAGCCCTTTCAGAAATTGACCTCAAACTTGTGGCTCCTTGTGACAACTCAAAAATTGTTGCAGCAATCACCTTACTATCAGAAAAAATCAAGAAGATGCCTTGTAACACAATTGGCATATTTCCAGATAATACCCCCAAGGCAAGTGGATTGTGCAAACAATAGTTGACACTTGGGTGGTCTTTTTTTTCTTCCTGTATCTTGAGAGCCTTCATATTCTTATATTTCTTAATGCAATAAAAGTTGATATACAAGTTTCAGTTTTTATGTTTCTGTAAGTGATGCTTGAGTTTAAGACATTCCACTCAATGTTGTGAATGCGGGATAACAAATACCTGGATGAAACAAGTATTGTGTTTTTAAGAATGCTTGGACTGGGCAACAATTTTTTTTGGGTTGAATCAATTTTTTCCCAAGTTGAATCACAGTTTTTTGAGCCAATTTTTTGGATTAAAACAATGGTTGCCATCTATAGAGCTATCACAATGCATCTGGCCCATTGAGCAAGTGAATAAACAGTGTGAATGAACTTTGCATGCCTCACATTACCAGATGCTTACAGTGGACTACAACAATTGTCACCATCCATAGAGCTATCAAAATTCATCTGGCCAATGGTTCAGATGAATGAACAGTGTGCATGGACTTTGAGTCTCTCACTTTCACAGATGCTCATGGGACTCAGCTCACTGCAATGTCACATTATGAACTCATTTATCAAGAATTAAGTTGCATAAGGCATACATGAATTGATTGATAAGCATGATGATTAAAAGCAATAGAGAAAGAAAAGCTAGTACACTAAGATACTGATAAATTTGGGATAGCTGAAATAGAAACATTAGATTTGCAAGGTAAACTAAATACAGGATTATAAGTTTAAGGGTTTTGGGACAGCCAATGATCACTGAAATCAAGGACAAGACATTTTGCCAAGTCCATGCGGGATACCCATGTTCCTGGCCAAAATTCAGGGCCAAAAAAGCAGTCTTGGATAAGCTGCACTATGTAAGCATTTGTCCCCTTCCATACTTTTTCCTTGATGTCCTTGGGCTTTAGCTTGTTGGCTTTGGAGACAAGGCTCAGGAGCTGGAGGGATTGAACCAGGGGAAATTTCCTAATGTCTGATGGTATCTGCAAGAGGCCACGTACTCCTGCTACAAGGTAGGCCACAAGAATTTGGTAGTAGGGTTAGGATGTGATGGGGACCATCATGGTGTTGAACTTGGCCTGCTGTGGTGCCACTGCTGTGGAGGACCCCTCCAATCAAGTTTTTATCCGCAGGAGAGCAAATGCAATGAGCAGGTGGTAGATGTTGTCAACCAATTTGTCCAGGCAGTTGAAGCCAGATTTGTGACTAGGGCTTTCAACTGGCTGTCCTTAAATCCAAGCCATGTATTCATGTGAGCCAAGACAAGCGGCAAAATACTTGATGATTGAGATATCATGGCTTGCCTCATCTTCAGTACCTGGTGGTTGGATAAATGCTGGTGGCTGGGTGAGTTCTCTTGAGACCAGGAGGATTGATTGGAACCATAATTGTGCCCATCTAACCTGTGAAAACTCTGGAGGGTGAGTAAGGTGGATCCAGAGATTGTGCAGCTTGGACCCTATGGTTGTTTCTGGTGGGGGTGGTGACCCGGGTAGAAGAGGCAGAGCAAATACATCTGGCATGTAATATGGCTCAGATGCGCAAGGTGGGAAGGGATTTGCATCTGTAGGAATGAGGAGAGGTTGGCTACTGTGAGGGAAAAAGATCCCAGCAGAATCAAGCTTACCACTTGTAGCCAATGGATGATCCATTCCTTAATACCAGAACTGATGGTGTTGAAATGGATTGTGTGAGATAGAAATTGAGGGTAAGATCCCCATTCTTTGTGGTCTTTTGCACATAATCCAAAGAGGTGCACTGCTGCCTCAACAGCGCTCTTGTAGCACTTTGAGTCAATGATGCCATTTGCAAAGGGTGTAATGGCTTCCTGGAGTTCATCCTGGTATTTTTTGAAAAGTTTAGGTGAATCTATGGAGGGAGCTACAGTGATTGGCAATCAGGGAAGGTATTTGGATGGATGTGATGGAAGTGACTTACCAGGGTCATTTGCAGGATCATCCAAAGAGGGGGGGGGGTAGCCCCCT
Source organism: Puccinia polysora (assembly GCA_025617555.3). Classification (NCBI taxonomy): domain Eukaryota; kingdom Fungi; phylum Basidiomycota; class Pucciniomycetes; order Pucciniales; family Pucciniaceae; genus Puccinia; species Puccinia polysora. Next base: position 1,342,756 of record CM062616.1, read on the forward strand.
TGGTGGGTTGGGAGTCTGTTACCATTGGTGTAGCATTGGGTTCAAGGGGAGTGGTGATGGAGGCCTTCTCTGCTGGGACTTCAGGGGTAAAGAGTGGATGTTGGGATTATTTGGAGGGCACTTCATTTGGAGCAGCTTGTGTGGGCGCAGTAGCGGGGCCTGGGGTACTTTCCTCTTCATCACTTTCCATCAAGGGCGCAAATTTATGCCTCTTCTTGTTGGGATTGGCAGAGGCAGTTGTAGCCCATCTTTTGGCGAGAAGTTTCCCTGAACCAATCTGAGCCTCCTCCTCAGGAGGGAGGTCATCACCATTTTCAACCACTGGTGAAGGACACAATGAGGATCAGCCAGGGATTAGACTAGCATTCAAGTGTTTCAACTCACAGGCCATTGCATCTTGAAGACCCTTTCAGGCCTTGACTGCCATGTCTCACACTGATTGTGGCAGTGATTTTTCATCAGCCATTTTAAGGAGCTTTGCCATTTGCCTCTTGCTATTAGCAAGGAAGTTAGACTTTGAGAAAACTGAGGCTTCCTGTGTGCTCATCAAGCCACCAGTCTGGGCTGGGGGTGGGGGTTGGGGTGCAGCATGGCGGCTTGATGATGATTCCGTGCCAACAACTTCAACCCATGGTGGGGGTGGTGGAAGAGAGGCTAAGGGAGGTCTGGTCAGTAGTTGAGGCAAACATGACAAAGTGAAAAGAGGACTCATGGTCTGGAGTGATGATTGCTGGGCAATCAGCAGTTGGTTGATTTTCAGTGGGCTCAGTGGGCTGGGCAGACAGAATTGAGGGTGGGGGTTTGGTGTGTACTGGATCAGCAGTTGGTTGCTCTACAGTGGGCTCAGTGGGCTGGGCAGAGGGAATTGAGGGTGTGGGTTTGCTGTGTGCAGGTGATGAAGACATAGTGGAGAAGTCTTGTGGTGATGGTATGAATGGATGGATGGTATGGATGAATGGATGGATGGATAGATGGATGGTATGGATGGATGGATGGATGAATCAATAGATGGAGGGATGGATGGATGGAGGGAGGGATTGATTTGTCAATTGGGTGCACTATCCACCCACACCTTATAAACTACCTTGTATGCATTTATGCATTGAGGGGTGACTCACCCTCAATGGTTGCCATCCATTACCTTAGCCTCATGGTTGCTGTTCATTAGCTTAGGCTGAGCTTTCCCCAATGGTTGCTGACCATTAGCTTGCACCAATGGTTGCCAACCATTAACCTTCCCCAATGGTTGCCAACCATTTGCTTGCCCCAATGGTTGCCAACCATTAGCGTGCCCCAATGGTTGCTGACCATTAGCTTTCCCCAATGGTCTCCAACCATTAGCTTTCCCCAATGGTCTCCAACCATTAGCTTTCCCCAATGGTCTCCAACCATTAGCTTTCCCCAATGGTCTCCAACCATTAGCTTTCCCCAATGGTCATCAAAATTTAGCATGTAACCCAATGGTTACCAACCATTAGCTTGCTCCAATGGTCATCAATCATTAGTGTGAAACCCAATGGTTGCTGACCATTAGCTGGCCCAAATGATTGCCAACCATTAGCTTGCCCCAATGGTTGCCGACCATTAGCTTGCCCCAATGATTGCCAACCATTAGCTTTCCCCAATGGTTGCCAACCATTAGCTTTCCCCAATGGTTGCCAACCATTAGCTTGCCCCAATGGTTGCCAACCATTAGCTTGCCTCAATGGTTGCCAACCATTAGCTTGCCCCAATGGTTGCCAACCATTAGCTTGCCCCAATTCTTGTCAAAGATTAGCTTGCCCCAATGGTTGCCAACCATTAGCTTGACCCAATGGTCCCCTACCATTAGCTCTCCCTAATTCTTGTCAACCATTAGCTTGCCCCAATGGTTGCCAACCATGGGCAAGCTTGAAGGTTGTCTGTCACCAAGATGCCTGCACCCTACTGTTTTGGTTTGCAATTCTGTACAAGCAGCTTGAGAACCCAACATGCATAATATCAATGCCAATCCCCCCAGGAGGTGTGTCAAAATGAAGCTTCAAAACAGGTGTCTCTTGAGTTATGCCCACACCCTTGCACAAGCCAAATAAATTGCAGTTGAGCCCTTGTAGGAACAGATTGCACAACCTCATTATGTCCTATGCACCATGATTATTTCAGGAGTTGTACACTGGCCGCCCAGCGTACAACTCCATTTTGGGTTCCTTCACAAGGGTGTTGGCATATTAAGCCAGTTTGGATCTACAGCTTATTTTATTCCCACACCCTTGTGTAGCACTCAAAAGCCAAGCTGGACCTTGGCCACCCACTTGCACATCCTCATTATGTCCTATGCACCATGATCCTTTCAGGAGTTGTACGCTTGCCGCCCAGCATACAACTCCATGTTGGGTTCCTTTACCAGCATCCTTTCCATTCATCCCAGGTAGATCTGTCAAAAATAAAGCTGTAAGCTTGCCACCCAGCACACAAGTTGATTTCAGACCCTCTCAAATCAATCTGTGGCAGACCATTTACCTCAATTGACGCAAGTGAGAAATCAACCCTCCCACCCTTATGCATACCTCCACAATGGGAATTTGCATAACCCTGAATGTAATGACGTCATATGCAACTCATTTCAAGAACTGTATATAGTTTGATCAACAATGGTGTACGTCATCTGCATGAGACTATGCCATGTGTTGACACAAATTCCTACCACAGAGCCGCCTCCTGGTCAGCTCAAAGATATAAGTACTAACCTTCAAATGCTTTTTTTCCCCCTCAAAATCGTTGTTCTTCTCACAATCTCCCACATATTCCATCCATCTGTCTATATAATCCCTTACTCATCACATTACTTCATCAAACCTTAGCCATGGCTTCCTTCACTTCTAAATGTCTTGGCCTCCTCAAAACCACCCTCACCTCAATTCCTGAAACTGTTCTTCCCTATCTCATTTCCAACCCATCAACTAATTGGGTCTCCCTTCTTTGCCAAGATGGCAAACTTGTTGTCAGAATCCCAACCCTAGATCAACCTGTGGGCTCCTTACCACTTCCCCTGTCATGTCTCCTCCTCCCTTATATCCCAAATCAAACATCATTTTCCCCTGCTGGCAAATGCCCTTTGGAATTTCCCAACCAGACAGCTTCACAGATCTTTGTTGAGGCAGTTCTGCATGTCTCCTCCCAGCCTGTTGTCACATTTAATTTGGCATTATTGATATTTTTCAGCAAATGTGATCTCATGGCCATCAAAACCTCCATTGTTTCCTCATTTATTACCCTTGAACGCCCTCCACAATTCAATCCTGCAAAACACAACTCCATTTCCCTTTCCAAACTTTCCACAGAAATTTTAGACCTCCTGTCTGCTATCAAAGAGCTACATTACAACCCCGCTCTAGTTGAGGTGCCCAGTGGTTGTGATCTGGACCCTGTTTCTCCTCCCGCCAATGTAATCAAAACCCCATTGCTACCACATCAGTCTCACGGACTTGCTTTCCCCCTTGATAGGGAATCACCACATGCTGCATCCGCCTTGGTTTTGTGGTAGAGGACCCCAATTGATAGTGGTGCACTATGGGAGCACAAGATCACTGGTGAGAGCATAGATCATGCAAGGGGTGAGGAAATTCCGGAATCCCCACTTGGATCTATCCTGGCTGATGACATGAGTCTTGGTAAAACAATACAATCAATTTCACTTATTGCAACCACCTTGCTGCAAGCCCAGACCTATGGCCTTCCCCTGGATCCCCCCTCTGAAAAACTTCCACATCACGCCACACTGGTGATAACCCCCCCCACCCCTCCTGAAGAATTGTAAAAGAGAGATTATGAAGCATACGCAGTCAAAGTCCATCAATTTTCTCACCTACCATGGAAAATGGCGGCATCAGACCATGGATTGTCAACTGGAACATGCAGATGTGATTCTCACATCATATCACCTGGTGTCATTGGAATACAACAAAATGCAAGCCAACCCCAACACCCCACGCTCCATTATCTTCTCCAGAAAATGGTTCAGGATTATTTTGGATGAGGCACAGTAAATCCAACCTTCATTTTGCCATCTTTCCTACCCAATTATTTTTTGTGGGACCAAACTGACTGCAATTCACTTGCATGAAAGCACTATACAAAATACCAAGGCCAAGCTTTCCCAAGCGGTCACCCAGGTTGCCAAAAATTGTAGAGTTTGTCTCACAGGAAGGCCAGTGCAAAACTGCCTTCAAGATCTTTCCTCTCTCCTTAGCTTCCTGGGTATCAGTCTAGAAAATGAGTACAATGACTGGGCAACTACCCTTTTGCCCCACCTAAAATCAGTGGACTTTTCCCCAATACAAATGGTCCTCCAACACACCACCCTTCAAAGGACCAAGGTTGATGAGCTTTCAAATCTCCCCAGTATTACTCACAACTACATGAAGACACCACTCTCACCTGCAGCGGAAGACTTCTACTGCCGACTCCAGGACCAATTCATTTCTAAGATCAGGAATGAGCTGCCTGCTGATGGATCCAAGCCGATGAGGTTGTTGCTCCTCAAAGATATTGGCCAGCTCATAGGAGCATGTAATCATCCGGTTTTGGCAGACCCCAATGTCATCATGGACCAAAATGGATGATTCATCCTCCCAGAAAAGTTGGGTCCCAAGGATCACAGCACGGGAGTTGAAACAATTGTCCACCACATTGATATTGACACCTGCCTTGAGAGCTCCAAAATCAAACAGCTTGTAGGGATGATTCAGCCAGGATCATTGGTAGTAGCTGGAGCAAGCAAAGTTGTGGTCTTCTTGTGTTGCACAAGTTATCTTGATCTGTAAGCTGGCTGTCCTTTTCTCCTGTTTCCAATGAGACCCCACTCAAAAGTTCATTTTCTCCCCTCATGTGCAGGATTAGAATGACACTAGATGAATATGGAATATTCTCCTTTTGTCTGGATGGAGGTTTAACAGCAAAACAGCAAGAATCAATTCTTGAGCATTTTTCAGCAAGTAGCACAACTTATGTGCTTCTTGCCTCTATACAGGCGGCTGGTGTTGGAATCAAAATCACATCAGGCAATGTTGTATTCACCATGGTAAGCACCTAATACTTTCTGGAATTTTGCCATTTACTTAGTCTACATTCATTTGATCTTCATAGGAACCCCATTGGAACCCCACAACCCAGGAACAAGCAGTTGATTGGCTGCATCAAATGGGTCAAACAAGGCCAGTGCAGGTTTATTACCTCATTGCACCCAATACCATTGAGGAGAATATTCAAAAGGTAATGTCCTCATACTCAAATCATCATATGCACCTCACTGAATTTTCCATCTCTCCTTCAGATTCAGAAATGCAAGGAGAAACTTGCCCAGTGAGCCTTTTTTTCCCTGGACATATATCCACCAACCTTACAGTTGGCTGATTCAGGAAATTTTGCTCATATCATATTCAGGTCAACTATTCTAACCACCAGGGATTGGAGGGAATTTTTCCAATCCCTGCAGGATGACACCTAAATCCCCTCTCCCTTAGCTTCTCATCTCCTTCTTCCAAATCTCAATCATATGGTTGTTGTCTTCCCTCCTCACTATCCTGTACATTACTCTTGCATCACAATTCTTGAGAAGTAAAATTTTTCCACTATTCCATGAGTAAATTTGCTCACAATTCACATCATGCATGTTGTGCCACCGCGTGTCACCAATACTCCCATATGTGTAGATAAGATGTTACACTGTGTGACATTGTGTGATACACTATTGTCCTTGATGTGACACTGGCAGGAGAATAAATGGATGGAAACCATTAAGAAGAACATTGGTCACCATCCTTGAGGCATTCTAATGGTTGCAGTTGCTCATGAGAATCAATTCTTGCCATCCATAAAGAACTTCAATGGTTGGCAACCATTAAGAAGAACATTGCTTGCCTTCCATGAGGAATTCTAATGTTTGCAGTTGCTCATGAGAATCAATTTTCATCATCCATAAAAAACTGCAATGGTCGGTGACCATTAAGAAGAACATTGGTCACTGTCCATGAGGCATTCTAATGGTCACAGTTTTTCATGATAATCAATGGTCATCATCCATAAAGAACTGCAATGGTCGATGACCATTAAGAAGAACATTGCTTGCTGTCCATGAGGCATTCTAATGGTAATAGTTGCTCATGAGAATCAATTGTCATCATTCATAAAGAACTGCAATGGTCAGCAACCATTAAGAAGAACATTGATCACCGTCCATGAGGCATTCTAATGGTTGAATTCTGTCATGAGAAGCAATTGTCATCATCCATAAATGTGCTAGATTATTTTTCAGCTAATGCAGCAAGTCAGCAAGGCTTACATATGCACAGTTCTATCCCCAGATAATGCAAACCACATGCATCACAGAAGCATGACACACAAATGACTATGGATCTGCATGTTTCATCATGTAGATATGGTCAGCAGCCATGTTTTTTTGGTGGTTTGCAGAAAGAAAAATGAAACAAGTCCTCTTGTCAATGGATATAAATAACCCTCCCTTTCCTCAGTTTTTTCCCCTTTTCTCCATTCCCCAATACCCCTTGAGCCAGCTTCACATCTTTTTCCCATCTATTTATTAATCCACTCACAATGGCATCGACTGCTCCTACACAATCAATTTCAACTTCAGGTTTGTTAACCCATTGTTTTTTATCATCAAATTGAAAAAACAATCCCTACCAACCTTGGAATCCATTGACTAATGACTTGGCAGAACCAACAGAGTCCTCACCATCAACTCATGAAGATGAACGACTCTCAGCGCCTGCAGAAAAGTCCAACCCTGCATCAGAAGTCCATGAAGTAATTGAGCAAGAATTCTATCAGAATTTTTATACTATTCAAGAGATGGTCACTACCTGTGCTTGCCTCAGGATCCCCAGGTCAATCCAAGGTACTGTGAACAGGTTAAACTCCAGCTTGAGTGATATCCAAAAAGGTTAATTTTTGCCCCACTGTCATTCTTCACATTTGAAGATTTGGAGGTCTGATTGGTTTGGTTTCCCTTAGAATACAATTGTAAAAGGTGTCTCCCCCGCAGAGAATGGCTGAGCATCACATCCAGCTCCTCATTGTCCCAACAGCCCCCATTACAGCCACCTCCAAAACGTCCATGCTAGACTCATCCCCCTGTGGACATGACCCCACATCTACAAATCATGGGAAATCACAATCCAGCCCCCTCCTCCCCTGATGCAGAATCAAATCATGAAGCCATTGCACCCTCCCCTCAACCAGAAATCCAAATAACTCCTGAAACTTCCCTATGTGCCCAACCCACTTCAACCATGGAGGAACCCCAAGTCACTTCTGAGCAATCCCAGGTGGCCCCAGATCATCCTGAGACATCCAATCAAGCATTAGTGATGGAACCAGACCCAACCTCTCCCCAGCCCGTTGTTTCTGGTATAGATGCTCCCCAAGATGAGGAGCCCCCTTATGATTTTGATGATCAAGCAAGTAGAGTTTATTTTACCACCATTTACCACAAAAGAATACGCAAGGAGCTTTGTTCAATCACTCAATCTTTCAAGGGTAGGAAATCTCCAAAGAAACTCCAAATGGGATGGGATGCAGTGAAGCACTTTTTGGATTTCTGTCTCCAGGCCACCACTACTATGGAACCACCAGAAATGCGGTACATCTCCCATTCAGCAAATTTTGAGTATGGTAACTGGGTTTGGCAGATACCTGAGCAAGGTTAGTTTTATTTGAACATCCCATCAACTTGCAAGATTTATTTTTGCTAATGACCACTTTTCATTTCACAGCAACAGAGTTTCTACGCTTGGATGCACATGAGCCATGGTGGGCACCAGACATCATCAATTTTCCTGCCCTCAACCGCCTGCAGAACAGCCATTATTGTCCCGCTGGTGCACCCCCCCCTTGATCAGAAAACTGCTCATCTAGAATCCAATCTGGTGCGCTTTATTCATGCCTTTGACCATCCCACTGGGAAAGCAATCAATAAATAGGCCAAGACAGTGGCTTTCTCAGTGAAAACAGTTGCCAATGAACTGTGTGCACAGCCTCCCCAACCTCTCACATCTCCAGTCTCCAATGTCAAGGCAAACCTACAAATGGTTATGTGGCTCCGAAGCATCAAGACATTTCCAAATTCACTGCAGCCCTTCTCAATAGAGCATCACATGGTTCTAGACAATGAGGCCAACACCAATCAGTCAGAGGCTATGCCCACAAATCAGTCAGAGGCTATGCCCATTGAGCCAAGGGAATGTCTTCAAGAGCTACGCAGCATCATTATTGATATCATGATCAGCTTCACCTTACTTCAGGCTCATTCCAAGAAAGACCCAAAGGAGCCCTCCACCGGCAAGAAGAAAAAGCACAAGCGCAAAGACCCTCCAGCATCCACTGTTGACCACTCTTCCCTCACTGTCTCAGAGTTTTCAAATGAACAATGTTGCACTGAATTGACTCAACTAGAATGCCCCCACAATTTCCTCCCTTTTGTCTTCTACCTGCTTGCTGGCATCCGGGGGATCTTCATTGCTTCAAGAGACAGAAGTATTGCTTCTTTATTTGATTGTCATGAACTCCTCTTTTAATTCAAAAAATTCAGTCTCTCTCAGATGGAAGACCTTCAGCCAAGGAACCCATATGGGCTCACCTTCAAATGTACATTCAATCCATCATGCTCATTATATCTGAAAACCCTCAAGATACTGGAAAATTGACATTACCCACCCAGCATGATCTAGCCAAGGCTATTGCTCATGACTACATGAACCACATGAACAAAAATTTCTGTTCCAACATGCCTTTCAGCCTAGAACCCCCTCCAATCTCTGATTTACCAAGCTCAAATGGTTAATATGAGTGCTGTAATTTCTTCTCTGAGTTTCTCTAGCTTTACTGTGTCATCTTGCAAGTGATTTGAATACTTTTTTCATAATTGTAGCTGTATTTTTCATCTGCCACATTTCTTAAAATTGTTATTTGCATGATAATTCATAATTCAATGTTTTAAAAGAGTGATTGTCCCATAGTTTTCAATAATGCAAGCCCCAGTCACAAAAACTTCCTGTAAGCAGTGAGATTGGATTCCTCAAGGTTGACTTTTGGATTCAGACTGTCTTAAGCCCTAACCCACCACTCCGCACTTTTAGATCAATTGAATATTCAAAATTCCACAGATTGTTTGCCCCCACCCAATACTCAACCACCTTGCTGAAGTAACCATCAAGAACTACTTAAATAGGACCTCTTTCTCCCCTCAAGAAATTTCCCCCCATCCCATCCCACCGCACCCCTTGACTTCAACTCCCACTTCCACTCTTAATATCCACAAATGCCATCTTTTCCATCCATTTAAAGATCATCATCTTTTCCCCCAAGCATACCAAGTACTCTTCCCTGTGAATTGCTACCATCCAAATCAATATTTTCATGGCCAGGAAAAATACTAAAGCATATAGTTTTTTCCTTGTTATTATCCTTTATGTTGATTCACCAAGCTGACATTTTTCCCAATCCCTTCCCAATTTTTCACTGTACTTCTCTTTTGGAAATTCTATGATTCAATATGCTATGGATATGTCCCCTGGTGAATATGAACTGCATACCACCCAATTATTAATGTTGTTACTTTCACCATTCACCAGGAAAAAAGCATATCACAATCATAAGATTGCTGGAGGAAAAACAGCTCAGTACAAATTGAACAGGGATCTTCTCTTTACCCAAAAAATCACAGGTAACAAGGAAAACACACAGCAACCCAAAATTCTGTGAAGCTACAGGTCCTACAACAAATGCAAGCTCTATCCACAGATTGATCCTGAAAATCCCAGAAAGCCAACAAATCAAGAGTTTCAAGAGGCGCATGCCTTTGTTGAATCTAACTTTCAACTGGTTGATCATGGTCAAGTGCTCCTGATGGATAAGGAGAAGAATGATATTATTGCCTATATCAAATTTATCCCAATCCGGGACCTATCACCTCAGGAGTATGATAATATTGACTTTCTTGCTTGGTTCCTGCACCAATGCAAGAAATTTTTCAACCCAGTGGCCTCACCATCTACATCATGGGAAGGAAAAATGTGGGCAATTGGATGGAGAAAGGCCATTGTAACAGCTCAAATAATTGGCCAATACATCAAGCACCTAAAGACTGCTACTTTCAAATGCCAGTATGATGAACTTATGTCTTACTCTGAAAGGGCTTCTAGTATACTTGGAGGATTCTTCAGCAATATGGCACATGTTCCATTTAAGAAAAACCAAACCCTCATGCAAAAGTATCACATCCCATCTTTCTCCAACTTATCATTTGATGATCCTCTTGGGACCAGCTCCTGTTCACCTCACCTCACCTTTACCTCTGATGGCTTCTTCAATTTGCCTCATATTGATGAAAATGATATATCCAACTTTGCCTTTGCTTTATTTGTACCACAGAAGAAAGCATGTGGATCAATTGCTACTCCCTCCAAGGGCTACAATGTTCATGACGGGCATTTTGTCATACCTGACTATGGGGTAGGGATCAATTTCTCTACTCAAAAAGGAATTGTTAAGTTACTCTGGCAATTCAAAAAGTATTGGCACTGTACACTTCCTCCTGTTGAAAATTTTTTGTATACCCGTCTTGCCATGTCTTTACAAATCAATGTTAGAACCCTAAACACTTGTAGAAGCATTCAGGATGGTACTATACATTATACCAAAGCTAACAAAAATAAAGTAATCCATATTGCTGATCATAATTATTATTTTCATAGAAATCAAACTGTTTCTTTTGGCTCTTTGATCTTGAACTTTGTTGGTCTTGGGAATAATGTATAATTAATGTATGAATAAAAATTCATCCCACTGCTTTGGCTGCTTTTCAAAGGAAGATCCTGAGGTACAGTCTGTTTTTTTTATGAAATGATTATGAAATTTTGCTAATTTTGATTTGCATCATACTTCATAATCAAAAGTTTTGAAAAAGAGTGATTGTCAAATAGTTTTCAATACTGGAAGCTCCAGTTACAATAATTTTACCTGAGCAGCAAGATTGGATTCCTCAAGGTCAACTTTTTGATTTGGAATGTCTAAAGCCCTAACCCACCACTCAGCACTTTTAGATTAATTGCATATTCAAAATGCCACAGATTGTTTGCCACCACCCACTACTCAACCACCTGGCTGAAGCATCCATCAAGAACTACTTCAACAGGTCATCTTTCTCCCCTCAAGCAATTTCCCCCCATCCCATCCCACCCCTTTCAGCAATATGGCACATGTTCCATGGCAGAAAACCAAACCCTCATGCAAAAGTATCACATCTCATCTTTCTCCAACTTATTGTTTGATGATCCTCTTGGAACCAGCTTTGATAACATACATGCAAATTGCATCCACATATTGCTTGGCTAAAATGCAACAGTACCTGGCCAGAATGAACCACATTGGATTGTCTTTGCAGCTTCCAGGGCACCAAAGTAGTTCCTCATCAAGTCTTTGACAGGACGTTCTTGTGCCTTCATCCTCATGGATCTCACAAGGTTCCAAAAGTATCTGCTTTTCTTTTAGCCCAATGTATTCAGACATTTTTTACCAGAAGTAAACTACCAGCAAAGGATGATAGATTGTTTTTGTGTTTTCCTTGGTCCACCATTTATCTGGATGCCTGTAATTGGGATCAATTTGTCATTCAGATCAATGGTGGAACAAGGAAGACACAAAAAGAATCTATCCTTCTTTTCTGGTAGTTTACTTCTGTGAACAAATGTCTGAATACATTGGGCTACAAGAAAAGTGCATGGTTTTGGAAGCTTGTGAGATCTATGATGATGAAATGACACCAATGATCCGTCACAAAGACTTGATGAGGGACTAGTTAGGTGCCCTGGAAGCTGCAAAGACAATCCAACTTGGTGCCTTCTGTCCAGTTACTGTGGCATCTCAGCCAAGAAATATGTGGATGCAGTTTGCATTTATTTTATCAGAGCTGGTCCCAAGAGGATCATCAAATGATAAGTTGGAGAAAGAGGAGATGTGATAATTTTTCATGAGGGTTTGTTTTTTCTGAAATTGAACATGTGCCAATCTCAATTTGAAGAAGTCATGATGCAATGAATTGGTGTTTCCACAATCCCAGATGATTGAATAAAGTCTCTCTAAAAAAATTATGAAAAATGAATATTTGTAGTCATGAAATCTGTTGTTTTGGTGAAGCAAACAAACTCTTTTCATGGGATATTTCCTTGCTTAATGTGGTGTTCTAAAATTTCCTGATGTAAAAACATCAATTCCAATCATGGATTTTTATTAAGATCATTAATCTTCAAATGAAATACATGATTTTACATTAGGGAATTTTATTTTGAATTCAAAACCAAAGATCTTAGTATTGCCAATATATTTTACCTGGGTCAATTATGTGCATTCAATCTGATCTATTGATTAGGGAAATTTTTCAAAATATGAAATTTAACTTTTCCTTACACTCCCACTGAAGATAATATGCATATTCAAAATGGAACCAATAAGCTTTTCAGTTTTTTTTTCTTTGAATGATTAAGCTCATCAGCAGATGTAAGATTGAATCCAAAATCCAATCAGTCTTTTTATCTATTTCCCTGTAAGCCTTTCAATTTCTGGAAAGTGAAAAAATTTGACTTAAAACCCAATCCAATTCAACAAAAACAATGAGAACACCACCAGAGGTGGGAACATTTTTATATTCCAATGCACCATATGTTCTCAAAGGACATTCAAATATGGAGGTAATCTATACAATGATGTTGTAAGGTCAAAAAACTCACATCAAACACATACATTAAAATCAAATTTTTCTATCATCAAACTTCAAAACATCACTGATCAAGTGTCATTGATACCAAAATTCCAAAAAATCAGTCACCAAACATTTTCCAATCTATGAACAGAATAAACCCCACAAGTAAGCCACTACAAGAAATGACCAGCCCTGTGAGTAAAGATCTTGTTCAAAAGTATGTTTCTTTTTTTTATTTGAACTGGGATTCATTTATTTATATTCCCTATGATTTTTCACATTCAAGCCATCAATTGAAGAGTTCCATTTTATTTTTATTTTTATGTTTTATGTTTTTTTTTGCTTTTTGCTTTTTTTTTTTTTTTTTGGTTTTTTTCCTGTTTTTTTTGTTTTTTTGTTTTTCTTTGTTTTTTTTGCCTTCTTTCCATTTTTTTCTGGTTTTTTTTGGTTCCTTTCTGTTTTTTTCTTGTTTTTCTTGTTTTTCTTGTTTTTTTTTGGATTTCCTTTTGTTTTTTTTTGTTTTTGTGTTTTTTTGCTTTTTTTTTGCTTTTTTTTTGGGTTTCCTTTTTTTTTTTGGGTTTCCTTTTGTTTGTTTTTTTTTTGTTTGTTGTTTTTTTTTGTTGTTTTGTTTTTTGTTTTGTTTTTGTTTTTGGTTTTGTTTTTGCTTTGTTTTTGTTTTTTTTGCTTTTTTTGTTTTTTATTTTTTTTTGTGTTTTTTTGTGTTTTTTTGTGTTTTTTTGTTTTTTGTTTTTTTTTTTTTTTGTTTTTTTTTTTGTTTTTTTTTTTTTTTTGGTTTATTTGCCTTTTTTTGTTTTTGTTTTTTTTTGTTTTTGGTTTATTTTTTTTCTTTATTTTTGGTTTTTTTTTTTGGTTTTTTTCTTCATTTTTTTATCTTGGTTTCTTTTGTTCTTTGTTTTTTTTTTTCAGTTTATTATCCTTTTTTTGTGGTTTATTTTCCATTTTTTTTTTTTGTTTTTTTTTTTCCTTCTTTGGTTTCTTCTTTGGTTTCTTTTTTTATTTTTTTATTTTTTTATTTTTTTTGTTTTTTATTTTTTGTTTTTTTCTGCTTTGCTGTTGTTTTTTTCCATTTTTTTGTTTTTTTTCAGTTTTTTTTTCAGTTTTTTTTTTCAGTTTTTTTTTCAGTTCTTTTTTTTGTTCTTTTTTTTTGATTTTTTTTTTGAGCAAGCAAGCAGGCCCGGAGGGAGGGCGTGGCTTGGTGGGGGGATTTCATCACCCCTGGACTGAGCAAGCGGCAAAGGGGGGGCCAGCGCGGTGGGGGGATTTCACCCCCCCCAACTGAGTGAGTGGCAAAGGGGGGGGCGGAGGGGCTTGCGGTGGGGGGATTCCATCATCCCCGACCGAGCAAGAGGCAAAGGGGGGGGCCAGCCTGGTGGGGGGATTCCATCACCCCCAACCAAGTGAGTGGCAAAGGGGGGGGGAGGGGCTTGCGGTGGGGGGATTCCATCAGGCCCCAACAAAGCAAGCGGCAAAGGGGGAGGGCCAGTCCGGTGGGGGGATTTCATCACCCCCCAACCAAGTGAGTGGCAAAGGCGGCGGGGCTGGAGGGGCTTGCGGAGGGGGTATTTCATCACCCCCCAACCAAGTGAGCGGCAAAGGGGGGGGCAGCCCGGTGGGGGGATTTCATCACCCCCCAACCAATTGAGTGGCAAAGGGGGGGGGCCGGAGGGGCTTGGGGTGGGGGGATTTCATCACCCCCCGACTGAGCAAGCGGCAAAGTGGGGGGCCGGTGGGGCTTGGGGTGGGGGGGACTTGATCACCCCCTGCCCGGCAAGCGAGCAAGGGGGGTGCAAGCCACCGCCTTGCAGTGGGAGAAAGGGGGGGGCGGTGGGGCTTGCGGTGGGGGGGACTTGATCACCCCCCCCCCCCGCCCGGCAAGCAAGCAAGGGGGAGCAGCCGGTGGGGCTTGCAGTGGGGGGGACTTGATCACCCCCCCCCCCCGGCGAGCAAGCAAGGGGGGTGCGAGCCACCGCCTTGCAGTGGGAGCAAGGGGGGGGGCCGGTGGGGCTTGCAGTGGGGGGGACTTGATCACCCCCCCGCCCAGCAAGCAAGCAAGGGGGAGCAGCCGGTTGGGCTCACGGTGGGGGTGACTTGATCACCCCCTTCCGGCCAAGCAAGCAAGGGGGGTGCAAGCCACCGCCTTGCAGTGGGAGCAAGGGGGGGGGCGGTGGGGGTTGCGGTGGGGGGGACTTGATCACCCCCCGCCTGGCAAGCAAGCAAGGGGGAGCAGCTGGTGGGGCTAGCGGTGGGGGGGAAATCATCACCCCTCCACTCAGCAAGCAAGCAAGGGCAACATTGAGGAGGGTGGGAGGGGGGGTGGATTTCAAATTTGCTCCTCACCTAGCCAGCGCGCAAGGGGGACATTGAGGAGGGAGGGAAGGGGGGTGGATTTCAAATCTTCTCCTCACCTAGCAAGCAAGCAAGGGGGGAGATCAAGGGGGGAGATCAAGGGGGGAGGGAGGGGGGGATTTCAAATCCGCTCCCCACCTAGAGAGCAATTGAGGGGGGAGATCAAGGGGAGAGGGAGGGGGGGATTTCAAATCCGCTACCCACCTAGCAAACGAGCAAGGGGGGAGATCAAGGGAGGAGGGAGGGGGGGGATTTCAAATCCGCTCCCCACCTAGAGAGCAATTGAGGGGGGAGGGAGTGGCTTGGTGGGGGGGATTTCAAATCCCCTCCCCACCTAGTGAGTGATTTAGACACCTGAACCACACTTGGGGTCTGTCTGCTACAATTTGGGGGTCTGTCCTACTATGAGGTGAACCACCTCACCCACCCCACCCACTGACACCCACCACCACCCACCACCACCCACCACCACCCACCACCACCCACCACCACCCACCACCACCCACCACCACCCACCACCACCCACCACCACCCACCACCACCCACCACCACCCACCACCACCCACCACCACCCACCACCACCCACCACCACCCACCACCACCCACCACCACCCACCACCACCCACCACCACCCACCACCACCCACCACTACCCACCACCACCCACAACCACACACCAACACCCACCAAAACCCACCTCATCCACCACAACCACCACCCCATTGGTAAGTAACCTTTTTTTTTTTTTCTTTTTTTAAAAAAGAGGGTATTTATTGTTTTTAGATATCAGTCTTTTAGATATCAATCTCAATGGTATTGAATGTGGAATTGAATGAAGTCATGTCTGGTAAAAATGGGTATGGGATTTAAATTTTATTCCTCAATATTTTTCAACAATCAAATTACTAATTGAACTTTTGATTCTGCATTATTTTTCTTTTAGTTTTCCATTCATGTTGTGATTCCTGGGTTTCATCCTGAAAAACGGTTTGTAGTTGTGATGAGCTTGGCATTTCAGGGGATGCCAAGGAGAAACAAAATTCATTGAAACCTCTTGTAGTAGGAAAGAGAAACAGGCTATTGAACTCAAATGTTACTTCAACATCCACAAGTAACAAAAAGTTCAACCGTGCCAGGAGACATTTTGTACAAGAATGTGATGAGCCAACATACTTTGTGAAACTGCGGGACAATCTTGCACCCAATCATGTTGTCTTACCGCACATGTGCCCTCACATGCTGGTTAATGCTGTCACAAACCGCCAGTTTCAGCCCTACTTCATCCTTAAATACCACAGTTTGAAGGCTGCCAAAAGCACCCCACAAATTGATACTTTGTGCAACATTGTCTTGGACTTGTACCAGATGGCAAAGACCCGCCATTCACTCAGAAAGAAAAACACAGCAGCCTTGACTGGCTGCATGCATGCCATTTTTTTTGTGCTGGAAGTGATAGAGGTGCCTCTGCAGGTTTGTCCTGTTTATTTCAGGTTTTGTCAGAAAATTCAAAAAATTGATTGATGTTGACTTAAATTCAAAAATAGGGGTCTCTTCTTGCAAACCAGGTTTAAATGAAGAGAACATCAAGAAGAATGATGAACTGTGGGACCATCTCCCTGCTCAAAACAAATTTGTCTTGGGAAGGATCCAATCACTGTGTACTTCAGCTCATGCTCAAAACAAGAAATTTTTAGATGAATATCTAATCCCACACTGGTCTTCATCTGAGTGAATGGAAAAGGAGCAAGATTTCTGCATGTTTTCAAATTTGGTTGTGACATTTGATGACTTCTCAAACAAGCTCCATACTGATAAGAATGACTTGAATGGTTTTACATATGGGATATTTTCATACATCAACAGATCTACAGGACGGCCTATCCTTCCTCCCTGCAATGATTTGGTTCATGATTTATCTTTAACAAAACTTGGTTTTATTGTTGAATTTGCAAAAGCTGAGGGCATTATTGAAATTCTTTGGCAGACTCAATTTTTTGATCATCAGAATACATTTCCTACTCCTAGTTTAAAAACCTCTTCACCCCACACTCACTTTGGCTGCTCATTCCAAATTAATAATAAAATAGCCAATGTATCTTTAAAACTCCAAGATTTTAGTCCTTCAAAAATTGATGAAAGAATTTTGGGAAAGAAGGCCCAATATGGTTGATGTTGTTTCTATTGTTTCTATTTTATTTTTTTCATTTTCAAAATTTTTATCCAATCAATAAATCAAATATATTTACAAGCCCAGTAATTGAGCAATCTCCTTGAGTGCCTCCACTGTTAGGCAGCAATGAAGTGATGAAGGGATATGATGAAAGTGGGGATGAAGTGATGAGAGCATGGATGTGATGGAAGAAATAATGTGATGAGGGTGATGAAGCTTTGTGAGCATTAAAGTAGAGTGATGAAGCAAACATGATAGGAATGGAGGTTCAAACCAGGGGTGATCATGTGAAATGATGGGTTGAGGTGGTGAAACCCTTTAGATACTTTATTTGAAAAAACCCATTTATTTTGAGGTGACTCTGACAGGTCTGATGGGAAATAAGGGTATTTTTTTGGATTTTTAATAGTGGGTTTGAAGTGGTGGGTTTGGGTTGAAAACCATTATTAAAAAATGGCAGGTTTGCTTAACTCTGATATGCCCTAATTTGACCTTTTTCCTGTGGTAAAGACATGTCCTCTCATGGCTTAATTTTCATAAATACATTTGTGATTGAGTGACACTTTGTTCTGTAACCAGGGCTGATAGTCAACATATCTGCAGTTGTTGATTGCATGCCTTTGTGACTAGCCCAATTCCCACTCAATTCATGTCTTCCTTTTCTTCCAAAATGGATTCCCTTCTGCTCAGGCCAGAACTAGTTCAATGCATTTTTCTATTTTTATAAATTTCACCTACCCTAGCTTTTCTAAATTGCAAAAAGAAGCCTGCCTCTTGCCTTGGTTTCAACATTCTCCCTCAAAAAATTAAATAACCTGCCCTTATGTGCAGACCAGGGATGGTGATCAACACATCTAAGTGAGGATATTGAATTTTTTTTATTCCTTCTTTTGTTGTTTTTTGTTTCTTTACTCCCTTGGTCTTTGGTCATCTTCCATTTAAAATATTCTTCATTTTTTGAAATTCAAACAAACAATTTTGGCTTGGCTTTCTTTATTTTCCCTGATAAAAAGTAGAAGTAGAAAAAATAAAATTAAACCAACATAGGCTATTGAATAAGAAACCAACAGAAAAGAAGCCATCAATGGCTCATTTATATAAAGAAAGATTTTTACATTTCTAGGAGCATGATGTGTTAGTATTATCCTAAATACATGTTTATGCATTTTATTTTGGGCTGTCAATAAGAGGACTTACCCAGTTTTTGACCATTTAATGGAAATTCCAGTCTGGAAACAATCAGCCTCTTCTGGAATTTTTGGATTTCACTTTGAAGGAATTCCCAAACACCAACTGCAGTAATTTGTGGATGATATGTGGACTGCTTGTTAAGCAACACTTTGCTCATATCTAGCTTTCCCTTGACAATCTATTATTAAATAATGAGCCAGAAGTTCAGCAAATGCTGATCTCTAGTCAAAATATTTCACCACCTGCTGAAAGTTAATGATGAGATACAGAATCACATAACCCTGAGATATCAATGGGATACAGAAATGCCACCTGCATACAGGTGGCGTCCATTTTTCTGTGGTGCATGGTATACCCATGCCATGTTTTTTTTTCAATGATCCACACTCAAGCTCATGGGTGGTTTTGGCCTTCCCATAGGGCCAAAACCCATTGGAAATTTCCCTGGGCTCCCCATGGAAATGGCGCTCATGGGCACCAAGCGCTCCAGGCCCTGGGGGCGCCAAAATTGGGCCTGGAGCTCAAATTTGTTTGCTTTGGTCATTTGATTTGCTCCCAAGCAAATCAAATTCCCAATTTGCGCATTCATAGCAATGGGGTGGCCAAAAACAACCCTTTTGATGTCTCCCAGGTTCACAGGGCCCTGGGAGAGGTCTGTGCACCTTGATAGGCCCTGGCCCCCTTCCCATTGCCGGAAAACTTCAGCAACTGCCAGAAAGTTTGCTAGAAAACCTGCAAGCAAATGCAAAATTGCTGACACTTCTGCTGGCCCAAACCTTTTCTTGTTTATTTTCAAGCAAATCAACAATGCTGGAAAATTAAAAAGCATTTCAGTGGCCCCTGCAAACAATCTCAGAAGCAAGACAACTCCAGCATCTTCAAAGGACTCCAGCAGGTAAATCCAGGTAATTTTCCTTCCAATTTTTCTTTTTTTGAACATCTGAACAGTTAGAATGATTTTTTTTGTGCTATAATGGTATCTGAAATCTTTCAATCACCTCTCAATATTCCAATCATCAAACTAACCTCCAATCAACACCATCATTTAAAGCAAACACTCCATCTACCTCCTGCTATTACCCATTGAATGCAAGGCATCTCCTCCACCTTTCATTCATCATCACTTCATTTCAAGGTTAAGACATCATGCACCTATTTCAATCTATTGAATCCTTCATCTTCATCAATCAAACACTGAATTCAATCTTTATCTTCCTCCCCATTCTTTTTTCTCATCCTTTCAATCCTAGCTTCTTTCCTTCACCAAATCAACTAAAATTTGATCATCACCTATCAGCATAGAGACCATCCATCCTTGTATTCAACATTACAGTAAGCAGCAATGAAGACATCAATCTATCATCCACTGATCCATGATTCATTTCTGATTTTACTTGAAACCCTTTTTGAACCATGAATCACTTCATCATAATTTCATGTGTAACATTAAACCATGGATCAATTCAACTCCAATGCATTCACCCAATCTCAAGCTCACCTGTTGCCATTGAAAAACAATAATGAGGTTTTTTCTTTGAAAGTGGTTAAACTTAGCCACATGTATGTATTTCAATAATCATAAATGGTTTCATATTATTGACTTTAAGCTTTTAATTTTATCACAATCCTTGTCACTTGTATTCCTGTTTGTGCTTTTGAGACAACATTTTTTGTGAGGATGAGCCATTGAATCTAAAGAATAATCAGGAATCAAGCCAAGATTTTTCTGTTCTTAGGCCACCACCACCCCCTTAATCTTATCCATTCCACATCATTCAGAGCACCCAAAAACAATTTTAAAGCTGAGCATGATTATTGCAAGAAGGAGTGTGTATCTGAGTCAATCCAATTCATCAACCTGAAGAAGGTTCTAAGTCCATTCCAAGTAGTAATACCAAAAGTATGACACCCTTTAAATCTACAAAAGTTTTGCAACAGAAAGTACCAACCTTATGTAGTGCTCAAGTACCATTCATTGCAGCAAGCACCATACACATTGCTGGAAACTCAATTTTCTGAGATGGTACAAGATCTATTTGTGATTTCAAACAATTGACAGAACCTGAAAAACACCAATAGAAACACTAAAATTGGATCTATGTTTGGAATTTGCTTTTTTCAGGGCACTGACCAAGGATATTCTTCAGGTAATTGGAAATCAATGCAAACTTCCTAATCATGTCTTTGTTCACTGATTGCCATCAAAATATATTTCAAAATAGGAATATATGCAAGGAGAAAGGATATGAAACCAGAAAAAATATAAAATGATGATCTTTTGTGGTCTAAGCTTCCAGTACATAACCAACTGATTTTCAATAGAATCAAAGTTTTATCCAAAACTGCTCATTTCAAGAACAAGGAAGTGTCAGAATCATTCAAAATTCCAAACTGGACATCTCCAGAGTGGAATGACCAAAGGGATTCATTTATTCATGCTTCTAATTTCATTGTTACTTCTGATGACTCCTGCAATGTTTTTCATACAGATCAGGATTACTTGAATGGTTATACTTTTGGTTTGTTCTCTCATATTGAAAAACCTACTGGAACCCCAATCCCTCCTCCCTCTAAATTAACAGGCCATGGTCTCTCCTTCCCAACTCTTGGTTTTATAGTTGATTATGCAAAATCTGGGGGAATTATATAAATTTTATGGAAAAATTCTGTTTTTCCTCATCAAACTACTTTTCCTCCACCCAGCCTTCAAACAACTGGAAATCATACTCAATTTGGTTTATCCTTGCAAATTAAAATAAAACTAGCGAAGGCTTCTCTTAAACTTCAAAATTTTTCTCCTTCTGAAATTGTAACTAGAGTTAATGGAAAGAAAGCCAGATTTGGTTAAACATGTGCTTCAATGTATATAATTCAAAAATCACCTCTTTGTGCCAAAATGCTTACCAGTTATTTCATTGGATGATGTCAAAGTGTGCATGAGTTGTACAACATTTGTACTGGTTGGAATGTAAGATGGGATGACTTTGGATTGATGGAAAACTTATGCTAAGTTGTCCACCTTCCCATCAAATTAGATGTAGGTTAATGGCATAGAACATGTATAGGGAATTTCAAAGGAGGTGGAGGAAATATGATAATTATCCCACCTCCCTGAACTTGTGCACAAGCATGAATCACATGAAATGGAAAATCCTTGTGTAGAGGCTTGGGAGGTGGACAACCTATGCTAAGTTTTCCTTTTTTTTCCCAGAAATCATCATTAATCTGGCATATTCAAAATCAAGCTACCATGTGGTTGAGGGGAAGTGGAAAACTTAGAACAAGTTGTCCACCTCCCATGCTTTCCCCACATGATTTTCCCATTTCATGTGTTTCATTTCCTGGTAGGTGTATGACTTATCATAAGTTGTACACCTCCCTTGAAATGAAACATATATGTATATGTAATATGCAGGAAATTGGAAAATTTGGGAATACAGCAGGATATATACACAAATGAACTATGTAGATTCTAACTAATGAGAAACTTTTGTTCATATTACACACAAATGTAACATGTGAATAGATTTTTTAGGGTATATAAGCCACAGTTTATTTGCAGAGAGGTCTTGGTTCATTCTGATCTTAACCAAATTGTACCCATCAGATTTTAGCCACATAATCTCCAGCTTCTTCACCTTGAAAACTACCCTGAATATACCATGTCTGATTTCCCTGGTAACTGTTCAAATTTCCTCCGTCCCTTGTGGTCTAATAATTATTTGAACTGGTATGATCAATTTTTAGAACAACAGGCTCTTAATCAATTGAATGCACTTCTTGATGAGGCATATGTTAAAATATTCCATACAAAAGTATTGCATTCAATGATTTATTTTTATCAAAAAAGGTAAAATGTAAATGTGGAAAATCTGAGGTTGCAAACCTCCATAGATCTTGGTCTGGTTTAGCCTTCAACTGATAAACAACAACAGCCAAAAATAGCTGATAGTTCAGATGTCCAATCAACTCACAAAGTACCATCAGTGGATGATGAAACAGCAACTTCTCAGAATTTGCCTGCCCCCAGCTTACAGTGGTTCCAGAAGAGCACCTGGCAAACAAACCCACTGAGTTGAAAGAATCATTTGATTAAACAAGTGTTTATCAAAAATTATCCAAATATACAAAGCTGATACATTCCCATATTGCCAGGTGAACCCAAAATATCCACTGCAGCTGTGCCTGTGGAGGATCCAGTTCAGGAAGCTGGGGTTTTGGCACTTGATTGTGCCAATTTCCAGGCCTCTTAAAATACCCCAGTGCTGAAAACTGAAACCTCATCTGATGAACCCCAGATTGCTCCAGGAAAAAGGGCATCTGCCCAGCTGGCTGCCCAAGCTTATTGGCAAGCATCTAGAAAATCAAAATTAAGGCTGCCCTCTAGCTCTCAAGCATCATCTGACTCCTCTGATTCCAAAACAGAATTCACTTTCTCAAGTGATGCACCACCAGAGCAACCAGAAGTCTTGATTATTGAACCATCACCCAGGAGTCCCACACCTGAACCCACCCTAGTCCCAACATACCCTGAGACGGTATTTTTACTATTTTGAAGGCTATGCTGGATAATCAACCCAAAATTCACTTCCAAATTAATCTTCCCTTTCTGAATCAGAGTGCCCCATCCTTAGAAACCCAAAAGCAGAATGCATCTTATGCTGGACTCATCACTAGCAATATGGAAAAGAGACCTTTGAGGCCAAGGATTGAGGACCCTTGATTTACCACCTTATCTCAGCCTGAAGGCCATGCTAGTTGCCAAACTGAAACCCAGGCCCAAACCATTGGTCCAACATCAAATCCTGGATCAAATCAGCTAGGTCAGTCGAATCATTTTGTGATGAAATGAAAATCATGGCAGATAATTCTATTGAATTGCCTAGAACTTCTTGTTGGCTTGACCAAGGAAGACCTATTGAGTTTTTCATACTGGGAAGAATTAAAGGACAATAAAAACCCTTCAACTTATACCAAAATTATCAGCACTACCCAGTTCTTAATTAAAAACACCCTTAACCTTCTTGGCCAAAGGATCCTTTCAAATCACCCCAAAATCATCAACAATCTTAAAATTGTTGGACCTCTGTTTGACATGGTGCAAAGATGGTAAATTTTCATAATTCTATCTTCCACTCCTATGAAAATAAACTGATTCTTACTTTTTGATTTATCAGAAAAAAACTTGCTTGTAAAAGATGATTATTTTTTGTTGGAACCACCTTCATCAACAAAAAATCCCTCTCTTTCTCCAGGAAGACAGTCCAGCTCAATATGCATCCCCTCACTGAGATCCTAACTTATACCAGAGAGCCAATACGTGGGGCATACATGAAACTGAAGCACACCTTGAATGACATTATAGGTGTAGTATCACACAAAATCTCAAGAAATGTGCTTCTCTCAATGGAAGGTATTGACAGGACTTCAGATGAGGCTTTAATCAAAGCACAAAGCTAGTTTTCTGATGTGCAAGCAGCTGTAATTGATGATTCCACCTTTGCTCAACACAAGAGGTTGGGTGCTAACCAGGATGCCAAGATGAACGCTGGAAGAGGTGGCCTTAATAATTTTTTTGAATATGTTGTCTCTCTAGTCAATGGGCTTGTCAGCTTACAGCTTGATGAAAAAGAACATCATTGGCAGCCTTTTATATCAAAGGACTCAGCAGAGAAGAAGAATTGATGGAGGACCAATTCTCTAGCATGTGTTTCACACATATTAGTTTTTGGTCCTGCTGATATATGGTTATGTCCAGGAAATCAAAGAGTCATTCCAAATTGGAAGTCTGAAATGCTCCTTGAATTTGGCAGTGTTTTGCTTGAGTCCAAGTTGAAAGCTGGCTTACCTGCTGAACCACTCTGGGGCCAACTTGGTAACACAAGGGAATATATTATCACTTCCTTGAGTGATATGGGTTTTATTAAGAACCAAAAATCAACTGGAGATATTTAATTAGAATTTTAACTGAAATATTCTCTTATGAAAAGTTGGCTAAGGTCCTTCTGGAGGATATTGTGCTGGTTACTGACTATGATCTGGGTGGCCACTTCAATAATGTCTGGACTGTTGAAAAAAATACCTCTTCTAATTTAGTTGAAGTTACCTCAGAACCCCAAGCTTCCCATAGTTAATTCTGGTGAATTTTTAGGAAATTAGACTTTTAGTTTTTCTGGATAGATATTTATTGTTCACAGTATTTTTTCTGATCTTGGGATAATCTAATTTTTGACTTGAAAACATGGTTATTTTGTATGATTGAATGCTCCATGATCATACTGCCCACAAAATTTATTGAGCAAGTTGCTGATTGAAATTAAAGAAAGATTGAGTTCAGCCTTTAAATCTAACCAAACCCTAAAGTTTTGGAAGACAATGAGATTCTTTGCTCATTAAATAATTTTTTATATCATCTGCTGCAAAGCATATAAATTATGAAGAAATCTTTAAAATTTATTTTTAAATTAAGAATAGCTGAGTTTTTTGAAATAAATTAATTTGATATTATAATTTTATGGGATTCAAGGACCACTGAAAGAAGAATTGCATTATGTTGCATTTTAAAAACACTGCAAATGGAAAATTGAATTGATCCAATATTTTGGGCCTTCCCTATGGAATTATCTTTTTTTTGCCTCAACAGCATCGATGCAGTGTCTTGCTGAAACACTAATACAAATTTCATGGGATGCAACTCAAAGACGGTAGGCACGGCACCCTGATTCAAAATTACTGTATATTGCAAAAAACTCCTGTTCAAGATTATGATTGGTTTTCCAACGGAATTAAAACAAAGCAAGGGATAATATCATGGCTGTTTTTAGTGTACATAATATTAACAAAATAAATAAAATGATTCAAATCAATTCAAATATCTCTCTATCTTAAATTTTAGTTTAGCTGTGATTTGTGCTTGGTTATCAACATCAGTGATTCACAATAACTTCATTTATCAACCAATCATTCATTTCTTAAGAAATGAATCATCCAAGGAAACTTCATTCCAATTTTTACATCATCTTCAAGCCCATAGATCCCATAATATTCAACATTTCTGCTTCAAAATGCCACAGGAATTTATTAAAATAAGTCAAATCTTTGCCAGAGGTATACATTATGTAATAATCTTCAACTACTGTATGTAATGCATATAATACTAAGCACCAATGAAAATCTCCGTAAAATTTATGCATAGGTTTTATATATATGCAAAATTAAATTTGAAGTAATGCAATAGTATACTTCCTTTTCATTTCCTATAACAATCAACCCAATATTGATTCTTACCAAATTGATCAAAACAACTCATATCTCACATAAAACACATATCCAATCCAACAATCCCTCCAAATATTCCTCAAACATTGAGCAAAAAAATGGTTTGATTATCCCAGGAAAAAAAAAGAATGGTTGGAAGAAACACACAAACATATTGATCATGAGCTCAAGTAAAAAATTGAGCCATGTCCTGAAATTCCAGAACAAAGTGAAATATGGATGCATGAAGAGAAGAATAAAAGAGTTTGGGTACACAGGCTTCAGAGAATAATTGACAGGGAGGCCTTAGAAATTTTTATTCCAGAGCAATTGATTCCAAACTTCTGAGAAATCTGGATGGAAAGGAATGAATTTCTTGGAAGGTGTGAGTTAATATATTGTTCAAAAAGAATATGTTGGATTTCTGATCAATTTGCAATGATTGTAAATATTTTCCACTGATGTTAAATAGAAGTGAAATTCCATTGGAATTGTGAATTTTTCCCATAGATTATTATTAGAAATTTACCAATTCTTGGTTTCCCTACCTGATCTTTCATGAAAATTCCATCTCTTTTCAATTATAAAACAAGTGTTGTTGAGAACAGAGAATATAAAGTGCCTTATCTCAAAATAAATTCTATAAAAAGCCTTTTTATGAAATGAGGAAAGAAACCCTCATCTTTGTTTCATAAAAAATAAATAATACATTGAAATTTGTCAACTATGGAGTCTCTGACCTATTGAAAATCTTTCAATTTTCAAGTCCAAAAAATGTGTTGATATGTGGAAAAATAAAATCAGATTTATTGTCCATTTTTTTCATTACGGGGTATCAAAGCTAACCAAACCTGCCATTTTTTAATGGCAGGTTTCAACCCAAATCCACCATTTCAAACCCGCCATTGTAAATCAAAAAACCCACTTATTTCACATCAGACTTGTCAAAGTTAACATTAAATAAGTGGGTTTTTTAAAATAAATTATTTAAAGGCTTCCGCCACCTGTCCACGTCATCCACCCCTGGCTTCCCGCCTCTTTCTACCTCCGACCTCATTGCAAAAATATTTTACCTCCAGCCTCATCATAAGAAGAGTCACCACTCTCATCACTTTATCACTCTCATCATCACTCTCATCAATTTATCACCCTCATCACTTGATCACTCACCAATTTATTGCTCTCATTGCTTCATTGCTCTCATCAGTCTACCTCCAACAAGGAATTTTACCTCCAACCTCATCCAAAGAATCCAATCATTGTTTTATTGCTCTTTTGACTTTATTGCTCTCATCACTTCATATCTCTCATCACTTTATCTTGCTTGTCACTTTATCCCTCTCATCACCTTATTGCCCTTGCTCTTTCCAAATGGCCCCTCAGCAAACCTCCCCCCCCCAAGTCCACACAAAAGCCCAAAACACCAAAGCAAACATTGCCAAGGAACTCCACAACAAACAATCCTCCCCAATCAGCTTCCAGGGGCTCAAACAATCCTCCCCCATAAGCTTCCAAGGGCTCAAACAATCCTCACCCATCAGCTTCCAATGGCTCAAGTGAGATCAAGAGAGCTGATCACATCATCCTGGTCAACTGACTCAAAATTCCCTCCAACTATCATTCCTGCTTTGGATCAGACAATGAAACATGTGTTGGCCAACCTCCATCCTCTAAGGTCAATGGTTATCTCCTGATTGCCAATGAACTCAAGAACAAAACAAAAGGTAGGCTGGATCTTTCATCCAAACAGATGAGGGAGAGATTCAAGAATTATTTAGCCAAGTAAAAAAAGGCCCACTCCATTTCAATCTCTACCGGTTTTGGTATCA
Organism: Puccinia polysora; assembly: GCA_025617555.3. Taxonomy (NCBI): domain Eukaryota; kingdom Fungi; phylum Basidiomycota; class Pucciniomycetes; order Pucciniales; family Pucciniaceae; genus Puccinia; species Puccinia polysora. The sequence goes on from CM062616.1 coordinate 1,370,323, forward strand.
CCAACTCTGACAAAGCCAAGGGAATCAACTTTGTGGTTGATAAGTTGGACTCCATTTGTCCTTTTTATATTCAAATTGATTAAATCTTTGAAAAGAAAGCCAACATCACCCCCCTAGCTGCTTTTGATGCCCAACAATCCAATTCAGTTGATGTTGAGGACTTGGCTGGGAATGCTCAGCCTAGCAATGGTGATCCCAAAGAAAAATATGAGTGGCCCCCATCCAATGCCGAGGAGGATATTCAAACACAATCAGCTCCAATCACGTCTACTTAAACGTTGATTTAGGATTCAAACCCAACCTTGGACCCCTCCCCTCCTTCTTTGGATTTCTCTCTTCCTGGGTTAGCAGATCTCATCAACCTTTCTGATGCGGAACAAGATACTCGTCAGTCTCCTTTACCCTCAACATTGGTTCAAGAAAGGAACCAAGCTCTTTTCTCTTCTGTCTGGTTAATCCTGACTGATTTAGATTTAAAAAAAAAAACAGGCTCATCCATTCCAGAATGGCCAAAAACTCAAGCAAATGGGGCCTCCCACATTGCCTTCAAACACTAGTGACAACTTTCAGACTCAAACCTCCTCTGCCAAGGGTTGGCAAAAGGTCACCAATTCCATAAATATCAACCCCAAAAGTCATCAAAAGAGCAGAAACAATTTTGGTTTTTCAGGCTTTGAAGAAATCATGGAGAAGCAAGATTCATGTAAGTCCATTGGTTGAATATGCTTGCTTTCAAAATCATGCTCATTGCTTTTCCCCTGCAAAAAAAAGTCCAATCACATATTGAATCAAAAAAAACTTGAGTTTTAAAAAGAAAAGCAGGATGGTCAACTGGCCATGGATGTTCAAGAAAAGAAATCCAAGAGTTTTGCTCATCAACAAAAATGGGATTATGAGTGGAAGTTGAAACAGGCTGAGCTAGAGTTTCAAAAAGAGGAAAAGTAGAAGGATTGACAGCAAGCACAACTGGAAAAGGAGAGGGAACAACTTGCAATCAAAAAAAAGGATAAGGTATCAGTATCCTTGGCTTTCATTGTTAGCATTAGAAAAGTAGATGAAATACAGCAGATAACTCAAATGCTGGGCTTGTAAATATATTTGCATGGGTCAAAGAAAAATAAAAAAATTATTTTTGATTACCATGTTTGAGAGTATTCTTAACCCCACCAACATACAGATGTTTTTTATTTCTATTTATATTTTTTTTCTAGAGTAAATGTGGCCATTATTCAAGTCCCAACAATTTTTTCTAGTTGTTTTATTAATTTGAAGTTACATGGCCATTCTGGTATGGGTTGCTGTGTCCACAGCAGGAAACATCCAGTGCTTGTGCTTATTAGCTGCCCAAACCATTTTGACTATACCTTTTTGCTTGAAATCAATTCAAAAGCCAAGGTCAGGAAAAACAAATTGGCAATCTGATACTTGATATTAATCCGTATTTTCAATAAGTAAAACATTTGATTTCTTGGTTGGAACCACAAAGTAAAAGGAGTAGCCAGAGATGTTGCCTTTTTCAATATGAGGAGAGTTGTAAAAAGAATTCAAAGTGAAAGTGATGTGTGGGGGCAATAAAAAGGTGTAGGCTTGGAACCAAATTCCAACAAAGAGAAACAGGGGATTTTGGTTTCCTTCATGGTATCATGGTTTGATTCAAAGGAAAGTTTGGCCAAATTGCACAAGATTTGTCCTAGAATTTGGGATACTTTGTTGGCCTTAAGGTTGAGGAAAGCATACTCTTGAGGAGAAGATCTAATAGATGATTTCTTCACATAATGTCCAAATAAATTTGAAGGGTGCATCAATTTTTGCCATCCAACTGCCCACATTTTTCCACCCCAAGATCTTGAAGGACCAACTGGGTTGACAAATTTTTTTGAACCATGAAGGAAAGTGCTGAAAAAGTTGACGTCCTTCTTATCTGGTTCCAAGAGTTTATCCAAGCGCACAAATTCAATTATTGCAACCAGGGCTTGGTGATCAGATTGATCAAGGAACACTACTTTGCCACGGTGGAAGAAATGGAACAGTTTGATTGTTTTTTTTGCTTGCTCAAACTCTTCCAGGGTGGGTTTTCAACTATTTTTTTTCTTTATGGAAACAATTGAAGGGTACAGATCCAAAGGACGCGGTTTCCAACCAGACCAGACCACCTTTTCATTAATACCTTCCTCAGTAACTTCCAAAGACATTTCTGAATCCCAATATTGAAGCCTCTTTTGGCAAGAAGCCATACTCTTCCAACCTCTCTGTATGTTTTTCAAGACATCTCCTTCCATCTTGTTCCCTCCCAATCCTACATTTAGATTGGGGTGTGGAACAAGGCAGGATTCAATAGTTTGTTTAGCATTTTGAGGGGGGTGGGAGAAGAGTTGGATGTTCCCCAAAAGAGGTAAAAAATTTTCCAAAAAAAAAAGTCAGTCCAATAGACAGCATTGGTGAAACATGATTGAATAAAAAAAAGAACCCAAACCTGGACTTGAACCCAGGGACACCGGAAGCTGAATCCCCCCCCCAAAAAAAATGGCTTGTGTGACCTATGCAAGAAACCAACAAGCAAAGTTATAAAAAAAATTAAAATTGAAAAAAACCTACCTTCCATGGAAAAGAACACCTGAAATGATCAAAAAACACCCTTTTGGCTTCCGTTGCAGTCCAGAGACACCTAAAAAGAACAAAATATTGAAAACAAAAAAAAAGGAGGTCAGCTCCAAAGAAATCTCAAAAAAATGGTGGAGGAGAAATTTGGAATCAATCGCTTGATCAATTGCAAAACAATTGCTTAATCAATTGCAAAAAATCAAACAATTGATTGAAAAAAAATCAAGCAATTGGAAGCAAATCAATTTCTTGATCAATTGAATCACAATCAATCAATTGATAAAAACAATCAAAACCAATCCATTGATTTGGTTTTGATCAATTGATCAATCAGGATTCAATTGGTTGATTGATTCCTAATTGATTGATTGATGGATCAGGATTGAATTGGTTGATTGATTTGGTTTTGATCAATCAATCAAAACCAAATTGATCTATTTATTTATTTGGTTTTGATTGGTCAATAAAATCCTAATCAATTGGTGGGGGTTGATTGAGCAAGGCAGGAGGAGGAGGAGGAGGAGGAAGGGGGGAGAAAGAGAAGGGGGGGCTTACCAGATGAGGAGGGGGATGCAATTGAGATGAGGTGGAGCTGAGAGAGAAGGCCTGGGGGGAGTTCAAAGGAGAGGTAAGAAAGGGTGGTTTAGTGAGTGGAAAGAATGAGGGAAGGGGACTCACTGAGTCTTTTGGTGAGTTGGATGGTGGATGTTTTGGGGAGCTTGGTGAGGCAGGTTTCTTGGTGAGGTTGATGAGGCTGGTGAGGTTGGTTAGGTTTCTGAGGTTAAGGAGGTGGTTTGATGAGGAGGAGGAAGGAAGGTGACCGGTGTGTGAGTGGGGTGAGGTGGAAGTGTTGAAGCAGTGAGGTGAAGGGGAGAGGTGGATGGGCTGGAAAGTGGTGGGGTATGAGGTGGAGGTGTTTTTTTATTTTGTCTACGTCCACTCAGAAACCCCCCCCCCCCCCCGACTCAGCCTGGAAACTTGGGTGAACAACCAAAAAAAAAAACTTACTGTGAAGTTATTTTTCACCTATTTAAAAATCAAACATTACTCATTAAAGCAAGCAAGGGTGAGAGGAAGAATCTTCTCTCTCATAAAAGAAGACGAGCGACAAGATGAGACAGGCATGACTTGAGGTGGGTCAGGAATATCATCTTCAAATATTTTGTCCCATTCATCTTTGATGTTGGCCAAAGGATTATGAAGGATCACACACATGATTATCCAGTTGATGAGGAACTTCATGTCTTTGGCGTTTTGAATCTTATTTTGAATTTCCCTTAAGCTGGCCCATCTTCCTTTCAGGACTCCTATGGCATGCTCAATCCAAACTTGTGATTGGGCAAGATGATAGTTGAAATTGGTTTTTCCTTGATTGTTAGATGAAATTTTTGGGTATGCTGGAACCACATATTTGCCACTAGCATAAGCTGAATTGGCCAGAAGGTATTGATTTTGGTCAAAGTAGTTCTCTGGTTGTTGGGAAATTTGCATCCAATGTAACACGTATGAATCATGAAAAGAACCTGGAAGGCCAGCATGGAGGGATATGAACTTCTTGTTGTTATCAAAAACAAGTTGTAGGGCCACGGAGTATCTAAAAAAAAAGACAAAACATATTTGGTTAGTGGTTTTATAAAAGGTGTTATCAAATTCATTGGAAAAGAAATGAATCAGTTGCCTTTTTTTCAATCAAAATAATGGTTGCCATCTAGCTTGGGTTTTTGACTCAAGGAGATGGTGGTTCCATCAACAAACCTAATGCAACCAGGAAAGCCTTTGGTCTCCATTAATTAAGATATCTCAATGCGTTCTTCTTTGGTTGGCCAAGAAAGGACTGAGCAACGGAAAGATAGGATAGCAATCATGACTCTTTTGGTGTATAAGTCAATGCTTCCATAACTGACTGAGAATAGATTTTCCAATTGATGGATTGCTGCTTCATTTCCATGGGATCCCAATCTTCAAAGAGCAACAGAAAGTTGGATGGCTGGATTGCATTGATGATTCCAAGAATTGTTCTGGAAGATGTGGTGGTCTTCAATCATCTCCAAAAGTTTCATGAATGAAGGCAACAAATTTTTGAATAGTTTCTGGAAGCTTAAGTTGGGGATGAGATGAAGCTTTTGCCTTTCCTACATAGGGTTGTGGAGGGTTTGTATCCTTGGAACCATGTATTGCTTTTCCAACAGAGAATTTAAAGCTAACCAAGTTGATTCCAAATCGGAGTCTGAATCAGAGTCTGAATGGGAGTCAAGCAGTAGCAAAAGTTCAGTCAGATTTTTTGTGTTTTCAACTTGCTGGTGGGAAGATTGATTGGACATGTTAAGAAAGATGGTGATATGATGTGGGTTGATGAGATTATGATATGATTTGATTTTTTTGAAGATGGAGATGTGAAAACTGATAGAGATCTGAAGCAATGGAGATGAGATGTGGGTGATGCAATGGAGATGTGACCGGTATGTATTTGCTGATGTGGATGGGTGTTTTAGATGTGATGGATGGTGGATGGATGATGATGCATAAATGGCGGGTTTAATGGCGGGTTTGATGTTTGAAAGCCGCCATTTTCATGAAACCCGCCATTCCAAAATACACCAGTTAGGGGGTATGTGTATTTCATAAACCTGCCATTAAAAATGGCGGGTTTGGTCAAAAAAACGGCATTTTTCTAATGGCGGGTTTGCTAAGTTTGATATGCCCTATTATAAAATGAATTATCTCATCCTAAGAAAATCCATGCATTTTTCCAATGGGGTTTTCCACCTCAAAGTTATAAAATCAAAATGTTTTCTGATGAGATCACCTAATTTTGATCTTGAAAGAAGCTTGAAAAATGCAATATGACTTCAAATTAAAGAACTAATTTTTCATAAGCAGCTCTATTTCTAAAGAAATTCAATCATATTTGGTTTTAAAGAAAAATAAAACTTGAAAAAGAAAGCTTAATGTGTGTTTCAAGTAAATTAAACTCTTTTTTTGAAATATTGTCCTCTCATGAACTCCAACCCACCCATGAAGGTAAACACAAGTGGAAAGGTGGTAAGATTGGATTTTATTTATTCAGTCAGGTTTTATATATGTCTCCAGAGATTTCAGTTGAATATTACAAAGTCATGTTTAACCAAATAAGATGAAATGGTTTTAATACATGAAAGGAAGTAAGAAAATTATTTTTATCAAAAAATTACATTCTATCTAATTTCAAATGCAAAAACTTTATTGAAAATGTGATAAATGATCCAGAAATGAATTTTTCATACCATTTTCTTGAAGAACATTACCTTGGCCCTCTTTTAAATTGGGAAAAATTTCATCACTCAAAATTTCAGATGAATCCTTGTAAATTTCCATTCAACACCAGAAATATTCAGTTACTAAGAAAACTTTCAATATTTTCTTTAACTGTAGCAGATATCAAAACAGATTCACAATCATATTTTACTGCAAGTTGGATCAATATTGCACCTCTTAATTGCATTAGAAGAACTTTTTTTCAAGCATTTTCATACCAATTCACAATTGAAATTTGACTCCCCATGTAAAAAATCATAGGAGCATTTCATTGATTTCAATACTAAACCTTGGTAAAATTGATCATCTTGATCATACTGTGGATTTGAAAAATGGAGGTGAAATTTGAAACAATTTAAGTGCTCATCCCAGTAATTTGAGAAAAATTCTATTTTTAATGATAGGTTTCCTTGTGATTTTAAAGAAACTTACCAAGGAAATACTTGTTTTGCAACAGCAAGCTTTTGAACTTCATTGTAAAATCTCTAAAATTATTTCAACTGTGAAATTTAATGATAAGTTTAAATATATTTTCTTGATTAATTATTTTGCCCTGTCAAGGGAACAAAATGATTATTATTCCCCACATAATGTAAAATGATAAAAAATCATCATCTAAATCAAGATCCATTGTAAAGCCAAAAATGCATCAAAAATGTGTTAATTTTTATCAAAATGCAACTGGTAGTTCCCAAAAATTTCTTTGTTCTTAAAATATTTTTTTTCATTGCAAAATGTAGAATTTGGCTCAAATATTTGAAATGAATTATGGAGTATATGCATAACCAATTTGAGATATTAAATTTGTAAATGAACCATTTATAATCTCTCAAAATTCATCATCTTCAATAGCTTATAACATCAGATTAAATTGTCTGCAAATTCCTTCCCTCCATAAAATATAAACTTAAAAAAACCCCACAACCTTCTCAAGCGCTACTTGATGACTTTACTATATTATAATATGGATTCTAGACCTCCTCATAGCTCAAAATCCATCAAAAATCACGCATTAAACAAGCAAGTAGCAGAAAATTTGCCAAATTCCAATGACCCCATAATTCTATGCCTACATGACTATGTGAAGACTATTTTAAACATGAAATCTTGAGGAGACTGGGCTCTTCCCCCGCCCACTGAAGATCAAGTACAAGTTTTGAACTCAAAAAGCATCAATACAACTGACCCAAACAACAACTTTTTCCTCTTGGAAACAACCAATGAAAACCTCTATGGAGGGAAGAAGAGCATTCCTGGAAAGTTCAAAGAGCAATGCCAGAAAGAATTAGGAAGCCATGGAACAAATGTTCCAAATTTCCAATGGGACCATCATAATTCAACAAATTGGAACCAAATATTTTCAGAAGTGATAATAAAACATTGGTTAAATTCTGAGGACAATGATGAATTTAGAAATTATCCAGTTGATATTGAGTTTGGGAAGAAGGAAATACTCTTTGGCCTACTGGAATGTTGGCTACATGAACAAAAGGATAATTCCATGAAGCCTAGGTATATAGTTAAACACAGAGTAAGCTCAAGATTGATCTCCATTTTTTAAATCCTGTTAGCTAAAATTTTGGTCTTCAATCTGCAAGACATACAGAAACTGCTTGGCGACTGCAGCACACCATATGGGAAAGGATTTGGCAAAATGCCTTCTCCCTGATGTGAAATTCTGCTCAGATAAAGAAGAGGACAATGAGGGGAAATATCCCTCTGTTCAAGCGTATTGGAGAAGCAAAATTTATTCACAATTTCTTCATAATATTGATAAAAAAACTCAAGTATTTATCTGAGATGAAAGGTAAACCTCAAGCTAAAAAAAAAGTAGAATATGGAAGAAATTATGATGAAATAATCCCAAATTTTCAGATGAAACCATGTGAAGCTCTCCCTTCAAATTGTTACTACCCTGTATGTCTTGCCACATTAAATTAGACAGAGAAATTTGTTTTGTAGATGAAGCCAGTATAGAATAAGTTAGAAAGATTATAAAAATGAATTGAAAACCCATGTTGGTTTGAATAAATTTGTTTTGAAGTAGTTCTATACTTCCTCTGTTGTCACCCAGAAAATAAAATTAAAATCTCTAAATTTTAGAAAATTTTTATTTATTAACTAATTCCTGCTAAATAAAACAGTTCAATATGACTAGATTACTTCTTTTGAGCTTTAAATATTATATGAAATGTTTAAAATAAAGTTTCTGCCAAAAGATATTAGAGAAATCAAATCATTCAAGGCAATGGTTTGCTTTTTGTGAATTTTTTCATTTTTTAAAGCCAAATGCAAACCTCCCCAATTATTTCAATGTCAAATTGATTTATTTGAAGTATATAATTGAACTCAATTTCCATGTGGTACAATGTTTCCAACATTTCTGAGCAGATTTTTGAATCTTCAGTTAAAATTTACATCAAAGTTTAAATTTCCTACATCAAATTAAGATTTATTACATTTCACAAGAAGAAAAAGAAGATATTAAAAACTAAATATAATCCTTTCAAAAAAATATTTTTTTTTTCAACCACAAAGTAAAAAAAAGGACCCTCGAACCTCTTGTAATGATCTAATAGGAAATAGAAATAAAAAAAGCATCAAAATCTTGACTTATCCATTCCAGAGAGTGACTTGTATGTGTCAGGTGTGAAAAACCACTGCTTCACTCCTCTATATCACTCTACGTTAAATTGAATTTCCCCATAATTCCAAATCTTCTGTATTCCATGCATGCACTAGAATCACTTGGAATCCTCAAGAACTGATGCAAACAACTTTTATCAGGTTCCAACTCAAGTTAGAAACAGAGTTTTCTCAGAGTCAAAACAAAACCAAAACAAGATTCAGGTGCTACACCTGCAAGAAGTTGCCACCATTTTTTCATGGTGAATGAGCTTCATTGTATTAATGTAACCAGTTTTCCTAAGGCCAAACAAGTAGCCAAGAAACAAATTGGCTACTTGTTTCCCCTTGGTAAAACCAGTTGCATCAAGTTCATGAAACCAGGTTGCCTGTGGCAAGAACGCTTGCTTAATTTATTTTTCTTTTAATTTTCACCCCAGGCAACCTGTTTTAATTCAGTTAAAGAAAAAATGTTTCCTGGGTCCAGAAATATCACCAAAATAAATTCAGGAGTTTTTGTTGCAAAAACTTTTTTTCTTCATTTTTGAATTCAAAATGATTTTTTTTCAAGGTGAATTGCAAGTGGAAATATTCATTTTTCTCAAGTTTTGTTTGGTGAAATAAATTTTATTTTTTTTGTGAGAATATTTTTATTATAAATCCCATCAAATGTCAAGAAAAGGGGACTGGATTGTGGAATTAAGTCACTGCAGAGCTAGAGATCCCATTTGGGCCATGTTTAATACTCTAAACTCACCCCAAAGACCCAAATGCAACACTTTGAGGACCTTGAAATACTAAATCTCCACATCCTTTTTTGAATATACAACAGATTAATCTCAAGCTATGTATTTTTACTGTGGGGAATCCAACCAACTGGGTCACAGATAACCATTCTAAAGTAGCTCAGTCAGCCACAAAAGAACAATTGATTTCTATGATACACTTCTATAAGCACTTGCAATTGGTCTCAAGTCTGGGCACCAGAATAGAAAATTACAATGGAAAAAACAATTGAAAATATGATGATGATTTTGAAGCCAAATTTTGAAGGAAAAAATATGGACTTAATCCAAACTCAAAACACATCAAAGTTTGGTTTCATTATCTGCAAGAACATGTGTCCAAGTCATTCATGGCTATCCAACAATCACTTTTCCAGGAAATAATTTACCAAGATGCTTTTTTCTGATAACATATTGATTTCAAAGAATCAGCTTCACCTATTTCCACCTGATTTGAGGATGATTATTGAAATTTGAATCATGCGGTCATCTTGGTGTTCTCTCTCTTCCTCAAATATTCCCACTTCTTCCCACCCTTCCAATTCTGTCTGAAAATACAACATCTTTCCATCAAAAATAAATTTTTCCTTGAATCATTTCAATTGAATTCTCAGCAAGAGAGTTGGGGAAAAACCAAGAACTAATTCAACCAATCACAAACTCTAAATCCAAGAGGATTGCAGAACAAGTAAACTGAAAGCAGTACTACCTTGAAACTTACCAAATTTATTCTTCCCTTTTTTGATGATTTGTGATTCCATTTCCATCAAGCTGAATTCTCAATGCTCATCAATAATTTCCATCACAGCTTTCAGTCTTCTCTCTTCAAAATTTATCTTTCCAAAAACTTTAGAAACTCAGTTTAAATCTGCTTTTAGGATCATTTTCCAGTTCCCCTTGCTTACTTGATATGTGTCAATTTAGTAAAATACTTCCTATTTTCTACTCTTTCCCGGCTTTAGTGGTGATAATTTTTTTTATTTCTTTTTCTTCTTCAATGAAGGAAGGTTTTTTTCTGCAAAAAAAACACTTTTTATGTCTAAAATACCGTTGAATAATTACAAATATACCTCCTTGGACCTGGAATTTTGAATTATTTGTCTCTGTTTGTTAGCCAATGGATATGCTTTTTTATGTCCGAGAATTTCTCAAATTGCCGTTGACCCTTTAGGAATCTCAAGCCATACAATTTTAATTTCAATTTATTTTTTAAATGTAAATTTTTTGGGGAAGTTCATGGACTGAAACCAATAGATTAAACGCCATCTTATAGGAGAATGCTCTTTTGAAAGACTGATATACGGTTTAGTGGTGCAATTCTTGATTTAAAAATTCCAACTTCGAAATAAATTATCGTCATCATTTACTCATCTTTTCTACCTGGTGCCTGGGTTTGGATTTTGTGGGGAGCTGAGCACATCAATCGTCTCATTAATACCTTTCGCTAAGGTGTGCAAGACTGCAATGAAACCACCATGAATGTGATTTTTCAAGCTGCAGGGAGTGATGCATTCAATGAGAATCTAAATAGTTATAGGTGAAACAACATTCAAGTCGCAAGATGATTTGAGATATTCTCAGTTTATTTGCAAGATAGTGGTTTCGACTTGATATCATCAAACGGTAGAAAAAGACAGGGAAAACTTACCTCTCCATAAAAGCTCATAATGCTCTGATGTTAAGTATAGGAGTCGCCACTCCCGAGGCTCCTCCTCAGCCTTAGCTGAATGGAAGGCGACTGAGATACCATTCTCATTTTTAGAAACGACCGCGAGATCCATCATATAGAGATTTGCCATAGCTTCGATTTCAAGATTGCCACCATAAGTACCGTCCTTCAACATGTTCTCGCAATACTCTTCAAATCCGCCGCCCTGCTCGTCCGATATGAAAGGCTCATATTTTTGACGATTCACGCGAAGCTCCGAGACCGCTGCTTCTCTTAGAAATCGAGAGCCTTCTTGATTGTCAGTAAGTAAGTATGAGACCGCTCGAAACAAACAATTTCCATCTGGTTCAATGAATTTTATGCTTTGTGAATAACCTGGGAGGCCTTCTATTGCTATGCGGTTAGGCAATGGAGGGAGTGTGGTTGGGGGTACGAGCTTCATCTGGTTCAAATTTTCCACGACTTTCATGCCCGATGCTCCTAACGTCTTGGGTGAGAATGGCTCGATAGGCTCATGTGCTTCCAATTTGTTTCCATCGACTGCGAGTCGAATACTCGAGGAGGAAGTGTCATCCGGATGAATTCTTGCCACTGTTTGAGTAAGCTTGGTTTGGGCACTGCCTTGGGGATCAAGTTTATGATAAGGGAGGAGCTCTTGATCCTGCTGTACATGTGCCGGTTGGTTCCATTGGGACCAGGTCGGGTTGTCGGCTGCTCCCGGTCGGAAAGCTACATGACCAGTCAAAGGGCATTGGACGAAATCGATCAGAATCATAGTACTCAATCTGAAGTTTTTTTTGAACCGTTTTGCGGAGGGTTGATCGAAGAGACTCAACATTGAAGGAGCTCGGAACTTACGACGCCGATTTATTTTGAACACACGAGAAATGGACTTTTTGAGATTGGCTGGAAAAATGGAAAGGGGGTATGAACATAAATTAATCAAGACGATTCAGACGCAAAACGGTGAAAATGAATTTATCATCGGGTCAAATAGACAAACCAATCCAGAAACTCAACCTAGATTTCGTCCATTCAAGCCATTTACGCACTTTTTCTCTGAGGCTTGATGTCTTCCCACTTCGATCGAATTGCTTCGGAACCTTTGGCTTAATTACAGCCTCATCTGGAGGAATCGGGGGCAATGACGACTCGCTTGGTTTTGGCCTCCGGCGGGCTTCAAAATCAACCCCCGTCTTGAAAAAGTCATTAGGCTTTCCCGGCTCGCTGGCAGGTGCTTGTGGCGGATGCTTCCACGCTGCAGTCAGGTCTATATCGATGGGATGAGCAACTGTTGGAGGCGCAATATCATGTGGCACCTGTAAACCAGCTCTTAGACGCCCCAAATTCTCCAATTCCATTAACCTTACTCGAGCGATTTGCAGAGTGATCCAAGCAAGGTAGGGCAGTAAGAGGGCTTGTAAAGCCATAAGACGGGAAATATTTAGCCATCGAGCCTGTTTTGCTTCGCAGGAGCAAAGTTTCTTCTTTCTTTGCTTGATGAATGAAAGAGACATTGGAAAGGATTTTGAGGAAAGATTGATTGTCAACGGCTAGAGGGTGGAGAAGAATTTCCGAGGAATGTTTTTGTGATCAGTTCTCAAATTGCGCCAAAGGAGACCGGTTAACTAGCTTATTCGAGCCGGAACTTAACCCATGTTAGGATGGGCCACGTTGGAGGTCAACTTGGTTAGGCTGGCAGACCTATCGTATGCAGCATAAAGTGTGTTGGGGACGTTGGTCTAACAAATGCAAGGCTTACTGAAACCAGGGCATTCTCGAGTGGATGGTTGTTATCCAAGTGGCGCAGTCTTATCTCGCTTTGCGCTCGGCGTCAGTGTTTGATTCTGTCTCACCGCTCCCGTTGAGGTGAGCGTTAGCAATTTTGCATTCCACAATACTGCCTCTCAAACATGCTTCATCAAAATGAGCGCCGGAGCCCAGCGTCGGGCTGACTGTTTTGAAGTTTGAGGAATACCTCAAGCCGGAGGAAAAATCTTCCGTAAACACTGACGTCAACCGTTTGTTCGGAAGGGCTCAATGAATGTTCCCGCACATTTGAGAAAACCATGCGACATAGGAACATCACCAGGCCGGGGTTGAATTTCGGCCGAGTGAAATTAGAGGAAGAAACTATTGAAAAGTCAAGCAAGGCAAACAGACAAGAAGGTTCGAACACAATACTGAATTCCAAGCAAAATGATGCGCGCGAAATGAATGTTTTGAGATATAGAAGAAGACTAAGAACAATTAAAATGTTGAAAGAAGTCATCCCGGGAAAAGGAAGCCTCGCTTCACTGCGACGTATAGTATGATAAATTTATGACGCAGTCCATCGCTACAATAAAGCGGAGAAGATTCAGATTCAGGAGAAGCCATCTGATTAGAATAATGTCGAGTAATTAAAGAGAAACAAATTTTTGAACATCTGTAATCAATAGGGCGTATCAAAGTTAAGCAAACCCGCCATTTTTTAATGGCGGGTTTCAACCCAAATCCGCCATTAAAAATCAAAAAAACCCACTTATTTCAGATCACATGTGTCAAAGTTAACATGAAATAAGTGTGTTTTTTCAAGTAAAGTATATAAAAGCCTTCACCAGCTCAACCACATGACATTCCACATCATCACCCCTGGTTTCATCCTCCAACCTCATTGGAACACTTCATCACTCTCATTGCTTCATTGCTATCCTCATCACTTCATCACTCTCATTGCTTCCATTGCTTCATCTCTATCCTCATCACTTCAGCACTCTCATTGCTTCCATTGCTTCATTGCTATCCTCATCACTTCATAACTCTCATTGCTTCATCACTCTCATCACCTCATCACTCTCATCACTTCATCACTCTCATCACTTTAATCACATCCATCCTCTCATTACTTCATTTCTTCATCCCTTACTCTTATTAAATGGCCCCTCAGCAATTCTCCCCCTGCAATTCCACTAAAAAATCCAATGGACCAAAGCAAACATCCCCCAGGAACTCAACATCCAACAATCCTCCCCCATCAGCTTCCAAATGCTCAAGTCAGCTCAAGAGAGCTGATCACATCATCCTGGTAAACTGGCTCAAAATTCCCTCCAACTACAATGATTTCTTTGGATCCAAAAATGAAACACAAGTTGGTCAACCTCCATCCTCTAAGATTAATGGTTATCTCCTGATGGCCAATGAGCTGAAGAATGAAAACAAAGGTAGGCTGGATCTTTCATCCAAACAGGTGCAGGAGCAATTCAAGAACTGCCAAACCAAGTACAAAAAAGCCCACTCCATGTCAATCTCCACTGGCTGTGGCATCACCAACTCTGATAAAGCCAGAGTAATCAACTTGGTTGTTGATAAGTTGGACTCCATTTGAACTTTCTATTTTCATATGGATGAAATCTTTGGAAAGAAGGCCAACATCACCCCATTAGCTGCTTTTGACACCCAAAAATCTGAATCTGTTGAAGCTGAGGAATTGGCTGTGGATCCTCAGAATAGCAATGATGATCCAGAAAAAACCTATGATTGAACCAAATCCAATGTGGAGGAGGATATTCCAAAAAAACCCGCTCCAATAATGTCTACATCATCATTGACAAACCCTTCCTTTGACCCCTCACTTCCTTCTTTTGATTGCTCTCTTACTGGGGTGGAAGGACTTAACAACTTGGCCAATGAGGAGCAAGTTATTTCTGTATTGCCACTACCATCAAAATATGCTCAATTAAGCACCCAAATTCTTTTCTCTTCTGTCTGGTTAATCCTGACTTATTTATATTGTAAAAAAACAGCCTCATCCATTCCTGATTGGCCAAAAGTTCAAACCAATGGGCCTCCCACATTTCCTTCAAATGGGAGTGACAATGCTCCCACACAACACTCCTCTTCAAAGGGAAAGCAAAAGGGGTCCAATTCCATCAACCTCAAACCTAATAGCCGTCAAAAGCAGAGAAATGCTTCAAATTTTTCTACCTTTGAGGATATCATGGAGAAGCAAGATTCAAGTAAGTTCATAGATTGATTGTACTTGATTTCAAAATCAAGCTAATTCCTATTCCCCTCAAAAAAACAGTGAAATCACAAATTTAATCCAAAAAACATCAATTTGAAAAGTAGAAGTGGGATTGTCAAGTGGCTATTGATTGTCAAAAGTGGAAAGATGAGAGTTTGGCTCATTAACACAAGTTGGATGCTGAGTGGAAAATCAAACAGGCCAAGCTGGAGTTTAAAAAAGAGGAAAAAGAGAAGGATTTAGAGCAAGACTAACTTGAAAAATAGAGGGAAAGGGTAGCCACTGGAATAAAATATACGTTATGGGTAGCCTTGGCATGTATTGGTAGCAGTGAAACTGTTGATGAAATAAAGGAAATTATTCAATTTCTTGGCTTGTAAATATATTTACTTTGATAAGAATTTTAAAAATGAAATGAAAAAAATTATTTTTGATTGCAACAATGTTTGAAAGTATTTTTAACACCACCAATGAGCAAATCTTTTTTATTTTTATTTATATTTTTTCCTAAGGTATGTTTTGCCACTGGACAAGTCCTTGATAGTGTTTTGTGTTGTTTTTTTAATTTGCATGTAAATGGCCATCCTAGTATTGGTGGCAGTATCCCCTGCAGGGAAAATACAGTTCTTGTACTTGTTTGCTGCCCAAACCATTTTGACCATGCACTTTTGTTTGAAATGAATCCCAAAACCCAAGTCTGGGAACACAAATTGGCCATTGGATACTTGATATTCATCCTTTTTAATGATAGTTTGTTCATTTGATTTTTGGGTTGGGACCACCAGTAAAAAGGATTAGGAGGAGACATCACCTTTGTCAATATGGGGTGAGATGTAGAAGGAGTCTGAGGTGAAGGTGATCTGAGGGGAGCAGTCAAAAGCAGTAAGGCAAGATCAAAATTCCAATGAGGAGAAGGAAGGGATATTGTTGTCCATCATACCTTCATGGTTGGAATAAAATGAAAATTTGGCTAATTTTTGAAACATTTGGCCCATTATTTGAGAGACCTTGTCAGAACTAAGTTTCAAAAAATAATAATCTTAAGCAGAGGATTCAACAGTGTCTTTCTTCAAATATTGTCCAAATAGTTCAGAAGGGTACATTAATTTTTGCCATCCATTTTCCCACCTTTTCCCACCCCAAGATCTTGAGGGACCAACAGTGTTGACAAATTTTTTGGATCAGTGAAGGAATTTTGTTACTGAGCTGATGTCCTTCTTTTCTTGCTCAGAGAGTTCATTCAAAGGGAAAAATTCAATGATTGCAACCGTAGCCTCATGATCCAATCAATCTTGAACATATACTTTTCCAGAGCTGAAGAAAGGGAACATTTTGATCTTCTATTTGGCCTTTTCCAACTTTTCAGGGGTGGGTTTTTGACTTTTCTCAACAATGAACGGATACAGGTTCAAGGGAAGTACTTTGCGTGAAGAACAAATAACCTTTTAATTAATTTTTTCCTCAGTCACTTCCAATGAAATTTCAGAATCCCGCATTTGAGCCCTCCTTCTCTGGAGAGCCCTTTCATTCCCACTTCTCTGTATGTTTTTCAAACTATCTCCTTCCATCTTTCTACTTCCCAACTGTATAATTTGATTGGGGTGAGGATCAAGATGGAAATCCATTAGTTGTAAAATTTTGAGTTTTGTGGGAGAAGAATGGGCAGTCAAAAAAGGGTGGTCAAAGCAGTGAAAATTCCGGTTGCATTGCATTTAATCAAAAAAACCAAGAAAAAAAAACATTCATTAGTCTGGTATAAACAACTTAGATGATCAACAAACATAGAAAATAACAAAATTTTACCAGTGAAATCTACTACAAAAAAAAAAAAACAAAAAACACTGATCAGTCACCCCTTAATGATCAGGGAGGAGGAGGATGATGAGGGGCAGGGGGTGGTTGTCCAATTTATCAATCAGGAGGAGGTGGGTTGGCCAATGTGGTGTTGTATTTATAACCTTGGATCAGGAACTGAGTTGCATGCTGCGTGCTCAGCAGTTGGGTGGGTTGGGCTCAGCATTTGGCGTGCACGCTGTCTCAGAAGTTCCTGCTGCGGGCTCAGCAGTAGGAAATGTGGTTCTCAGCGCCAGGTGCGGGTTGGGCCTACTCCAGGCGTGGCGGGCTCCCAACCCGCTTGGAAAACACCAACCATGTGATGGAGCCAATCCAACCCAGTTTGCGGGCGGCAAGTCCAGAAAGCAGGAGCGGGGCAATAGTGGGGTTACACGCGCTGGGAAGGTCTGCGCAAGCATAGGTGCGGACAGATCTGCAGATCACAGGATTTGAAGAAGCGCGCGGATGGATAAACGCGGGGGGCTGCAAGTAGGGCGCAACAGAGGGCAACGCCATGTGAAGGACAAACCAGACGTACATAACAGCGGAGGGAAAGGTTTAGGAGGGAGTGAATGGATTGGGTAGGGTTGGGTTAGGGTTCTGGGCCATAGGTTTTTCTTTCTTTGTTGCTAGGCTTTCTGTTTGCACTTGTACTTAGGTTAGGGTTGAGAGGGAGGAATTGAATATATCACTCTCAACTCCGGGTTGTAGGAGGGGGAATCATTGGATTGGATTGGATCCAATTGGATGGATCAATGGATAAAGGGAAGAGGAAAGAAAATTCATCTCTAAATCTCTATCTCTCTCTCTTTAATGGAGCATCTTTATCCTTACAGATGCTAGGACCATTGATACCAGAGATTGAGGACAACTAGTGGAGTATCACCCTCTTAGTTTCCACACCAACCAGTCAGGAGGACGTGGGAGGGGTGGGGGGTCAAGGTTGGTTGGCTGATT
The DNA here is from genome assembly GCA_025617555.3 of Puccinia polysora. Lineage (NCBI taxonomy): Eukaryota > Fungi > Basidiomycota > Pucciniomycetes > Pucciniales > Pucciniaceae > Puccinia > Puccinia polysora. Next base: position 1,388,093 of record CM062616.1, read on the forward strand.
GATTTATTGGCAAGCAATCAATTGATTTCTTTCCAATCAATCAGGAGGAGGTGGGAGGGGGGGTTGGTTGGCAGATCACTTGATGAATTGCTTGCCAATCAATCAGGAGGAGCTGGGAGGGGTGGGGGGTTGGTTGGCCAATTTATTGATTGCTTGCTGATCAATCAGGAGGAGTGGGGAGGGGCAAGAAGAAATTTTCCAGTAAATTGATTGGCAAGCAAACAATTGATTGCTTTCCGGCAGACCAATCAATTGACTGGTGAGCCAACAACCATTTTTTTGCCAATTGATCAATTGGTTGACCGGTGAGCAACCAAGTGATTGCTTTCCAATGGCCCAAACAGGATGAGGAGGGGAAAATGGGGAGCAGGAGGAGGGGCTGAAGGGGAGGAGGAGGGGGGGGGGGTTCTTACCTGAGGCACCAACGATGAGATCTCAAAGGGAGGAGGAGGGGGGGGGAGGTCAGCTCCAATGAATCAAGGAGGAGGGGGGGGCTTACCTGGGGTGCTGAGAAAAGAAGGATAACAATGAGGATGACTGGCTGGGTGAAATTGGAGGTAGGTGGAGGTGGATGGTGGGGTAGTTGTGGTGGGTGAGGTGGATTGGTGAGTAGGAGGGACGTGTGGACCAGTGGTTTGGTGGGGTGAGGTGGTTTTGTGAGGAGGAGGAGGGTTAGACCAGTGGTGTGGTGGGGTGAGGTGGGTGCTTTGAAAGTTATGGTTTGGTTTTTTGTCAAAATCCACAAAAAAAAAAACCAAGTCAGCCTAGGATTTGAAAACCAAAACCAAACAAATTTGGTGATTTTATTTTTTACCTATTTAAAAAAAAACTACTACTCATCAAAGTGAGAAAGTGTGAGGGGTAGAATCTTCTCTCATGGCCAAAGATGAGATAGAATGTGAGACCAGGATGAATTGAGGAGGGTTGGGAATATCTTCTTCAAATATTTTGTTCCATTCATCTTTGATGTTGGCAAGGAGATTGTGAAGGATTACACAAATGATCATCCAGTTGATGAGGATCTTCATATACTTGGAATTTTGTAGCTTGTTTTGCATCTCCCTTAAGCTGGCCCATCTTCCTTTCAGGATTGCTATTGCATGCTGTGGTGACCAAATCTGGACACCCTGTACCAGATGCGGAAAAAAATTCAAATTTCTTTTTACAATTCTTTTATTTATGTGTTATTCAGAAAAAAAAATCAGAATTTCTTTTTTAGTATCACTTCTCCAATTTCCTTGTCCTGTCAAACATCCCTCTTTCCCAGTAGTCTAGGAAAGGCCTCTCTTGGTCCCATCCCCTAGGCATTGCCTTTGATCCCTTCTCTCATTGTTCCCCCCCTTCCTTTAGGCCAAACGCGCGGGCCAAGACCCGCTCTGGCCAAGATATTCAATCAACCCATCGCCATCCATCCATCCCGTCATACCATTCTCTCATTTCCTCTTGGCTTCATCATTGCGCTTTCCAACAAGCATGGCATCCCCAGTCATCCTTGACCACTAACTCATCCATCCTAACAACAGCCCCCCAGCTCTCATCAACCCAATCCTCCAACATGCCTCCCCACTCCAATCTTGATCATCCAACCCCTAGTACTCAATCCAGGCAACTGCCCGCCTCCTGGGATGCCTCTACAGACCTTCACTCTTCCTTTGCTTGCTTTGCACCCAAGTCCACCGTTTTGATCTTCTTGACTTCATCCAATCCTCCTTCCAACCCAATCTATCCCATCTCGTCAATCACCAGCGTTGACTCAACACCAACCTCATCCCAATCACCGTCATCAATCATCCTGGACCCCCAACGTTGTCACCAAGCAAACAATAATTGTCAATGACAGACAATTCAACCTACCTTGAACCGTTTACCATTGATCCAATTCACCTCCAACAATGCCTTCTACAACCCAAAGTCTCCAATTGATCTCCCCCCCTCATCAGATCCTCCTCGGCCTTCAATTGCTAGCCCCGCCTTATCCAATCAATTCCTGCCAACCCGCAATTGTGTTAATTTTCCAAACTTGCACCCCCTTCCATCTTTGGGTGGGGGTGGGAGAGTGTTGTCTACCGCCCGCGGGTGTCCGCGGGCGGTCTGATCCATTTTCTTTTCCCAACTCTTTTGCCTTTGGGTGAGGGGTGGGTGATTCTGGTTTTGTTGCGCGCGTCGGTCCACGGACGAACGCAGGAGAGGTGAAGGGATGAAAGGATTTCCGCCTGCCTGTGTGACCAAATTTTACTGATCACCTAAAAATCTGAAAATAAAAAAAATATTTATTTTTCCGCTCTATTTGTAGAGTCTGTTGTACATAGTCTATCAGGGCCTCCTGCCCATATAAGGAGGGGCTCTCCCCTGCCTTTTGGAGGGGGAAGAACATGAGATCAGCACAGGGTACCTTATCAGATAAGCACATGGTATCCTAACACACACCACATCCTAAGATCATCAGTATCCTCTTGAAATACATCATCTGTGGTGTCTTCATTCCCCTTTATATGAGACAAAAATTTGGGTATATCTATGATTGCCCCTTGATCCTTGAGCCTCCATACTCAAACCCTTAATCCTTGATCCTTATAACCAACCAGTAGCTTTGCTGAATGAAGAAGAATTTGACTGATTCAATTCTTGAGTGTGTTACACAACTCCTGATTCCTTTATCCGACCATACTGGTCCTGATCATCCTTTGATTATCTTTCTGGAACCAGTCACGTTTGACTGAAGATTTTTTATTAACCTTAAAACCTGGAGTGTTAAACCTCCCTTCATATATTTTGAAGTTGAATTCCGCCATGCTACTCTTGAGTCCCTTGAGAAGTGTTGGGTTATTCTTGTTTGAATCAGTTATTGTTTTGCTTCTAGAGCTTCTTCAAACAATTAGCTTTGTCTTGTCAAGCCACCCACAGTTATCTGGTACCCTTCAAGCACTTGATTGTGGAGAGTTGGGCAGGTTCATTGAGAACCTAGAGGTTGTTTGGGATTGAGTTGATCTTTCCTAAGCTTCTGCTGATGGCCAGAGCTATTAGCTTGTGGGCGTTGTTACTTACAATTGCCTTGTCTTGTTTAAATCTGAACAAACCTTGAATTCTTCTATTCAAGTTTTCCCCGGCACCATCTTGCCTCAGATAGTGTTGTTTTCCCCAGCTACCAACTACTATAATCTTTATCCTCTTACTTTTGGTCCCTCGTTTACCAGTTTCTGGACTTTGATCTTGGTTACATTTAAATATCTTTGTAACACTTAGGAGGGCAGCCTAAACAGCACCTTTCCCCTCCACAGAACTGCCACAGCCTAGCACTATTTGGAGTCTTACAATGCTCAATCTAAACTTGTGATTGGACAAGATGATTGTTGAAATAAGTTTTGGCTTGATCATTGAATGAAACATTGTGGTATTCTGGAACCACATATTTCCTGCTAGAATAACCTGAATTGTCCAGAAGGTCTTGATCTTGGTCAAAGTAGTTATCTGGTTGTTGGGAAATCTGCATCCAATTAAAAACATGTGAATTATGACAAGCACCTGGAAGGCCAGCATGGAGGAATATGAACTTCTTGTTGTTATCACAAACAAGTTGTAGTGACACAGAGTATCTATACAAACAGATATAAAATATTTGGTCACTGTATTATCAAAGGCTTTGGAAAGGAAATGAATTGATTTCCTTTTTTCCAATGAAAATAGTGGTTGCCATCTAGCTTGGGGTTTTTACTCAAAAGGATAGTGGTTCCATCAACAAAACCAAAGCAACTGGGAAAGCCTTCAGTCTCCATTAATTGAGATATCTCCTAGCATTCTTCTTTGGTTGGCCAACAAAGGACCAAGCAACAGAAATATAGGATAGCAATCATGACTCTTTTGGTGTATAAGTCAATGGATCCATAACTGACCAAGAATAGATTTTATAATCAATGAATTGCTGCTCCATTTCCATTTCATCCCAATCTACAAAGAGCAACAGCCAGTTTGATAGCTGGATTGCGTTGAGGGTTCCAAGAATTTTTCTGGAAGATGTGGTGGTCTTCAATAATCTCCAAAAATTTCATGAATGAATGAAATATATTTGGGAAAAGTTGCTGGAAGCTTAAGTTGGCAAGTAGGTGAAGCTTTTGCCTTTGATACATAGGGTTTTGGAGATTGTGTCTTTTTGTAAACACATATTTCTTTTCAAATAGAGAATTCAAATCTAACCAAGTTGATTCCAAATCAGAGTCTGAATCAGAGTCAAATAATAAAAATATTTCAGTCAGATTTTTTGCATTTTCAACTTGCTGGCAGGAAGCTTGATTGGAAATAATGACAAAGATGATGTTGGGACTTGTGTTAAGCAATGGAGATGTGAAGAAATGGAGATGTGATGTGTGTGATTCAATGGAGATGGGATTGGTATGGATTTGCCGAGGTGGAGGTTTAGATGGGTGTTTTGAATTCAATGGATGGTAGATGGATGAAATTGCAGTTTAAATTTTTGAAACCTCTCATTTTCATGAAACCTGCCATTTTAAAATACACCAGTCAGGAGGTACATGTATTTCAGAAACTTGCCATTAAAAATGGTGGGTTTCTAATCATGGTTTTGCTAATATTGATACACCCTAATTTTAGGGCGTATCAGAGTTGACAAATTGGTCATTTTATTAATGGCCGGTTTCAACCAAAAAACACCATTTCAAACTTGCCGTTGGAAAATGAAAAAACACACTTATTTCATATTAGGCGTGTCAGAGTTAGCTTCAAGTAAGTGATTTTTTTCAAACATGGTATATAAAGGTACATTCCTTTCTTCTCTCTCAAAATTCTAAAATGATACCTTTTTTAAAAAAAGGCTTCATTTTACTAATTTTGAAGGCATGAATTTAGCCTAGGCGTCAAAATTCAATCAGGAATTCAAACTGAATATGAAAAGAGGAGTAAATTTCTATTTAAGAAAGCTACCAATTCTATCTCAGAGATGAAAGAAATGCACATCATGATGTTGCATTAATAGAAGATAAAAGTATTGCATCAAATGAATTTAAAACTACACTCTAAGAACTTAAAATACTTCAAGAGGGTACCAATTCCATCAAATTTAAACCCTTGATTATTGCTTTGACCCAAAAAATAGGCTTGCGTGCTTCTGTTAGCTGTAAGGCTACTGTCAAGTTTTATTTAAAGTGGTTAGACAAAGTTCTGATAACTTTTTTCTAAAGTGGGAACACCCAGGTACTTCAAACAATGTAGAGGAAGCCCAGGAATCTTTATGGTTTGTGTTGATAACTCCACCATCAAACTCCCTCTCCATTTGATGATGGTCAACAGCCCTCTCATCTTGTTTTCTCATTTACTCTCTGATCTTTGTTGATCAATCAAAAAAACAATGTTTATAAATAATTTATATAAAATATGACATACATTTTTCAGTATTTCTTTTTCATGTTTTTTTTTTTGAATTAATTTTGGTTTTTGAGCTTTTCATGCCCCCAATCCATGATTTTTGGTGGTTTTGACATTACCACAACATCCCCCAACATCTCCAATACACAAAGTCATCCTTGATTTCACGCAGTTTGGCTGGGTGGTCAAAAACAAAAAAAAGATATAGGAGGCTAGACAGGCATCTAAAACCTCTGTAAAAGAAAGATGAGAGTTTTTGTTCAATTTAAAGGACTTCAAAATCACACTTAGAAAATTGAAAAAAAACCACTTTACCACTCAAATATTTTCACATTTTTATAATTTTTCTTTTTAGGATTTTGGAAAATCTGAAGATACAGAAAGTTTTCAAATATGAAAGGCAATTCAAATATGATTTTTATAGATTTTTAGTATCTCATTTCCCCACCATAAAATGGGATTAACATCCAAAAAAGACATTTTTTCATTTCCCCCCTATCTTTTCACATAATTTTCCAAATTTTGAGCTTGAAGTCTTTTAGTGAACATTGAAAAGGGCTCAAGGAAATTGTGTGAGGATTTTTTTTAGCTTTTTTTTGAAGAAAATTCACAATTAACAACACAAAAGTTTCATTTTTTTCCTCTAAATCATTGAGTCAATAATATATAAAAAAATGAAATATGAAAAATTCAGAAAAAAAACAAAAAAAACAATTCAATTGATTTAAGTTTGTAATATTTTATTTCTTTTATGTGTAGAATTTTTAGCAGAAAACAAACTCTATAAACCAAGTTCCAAGCTATTATTAATTCAATCTTACCATTTTTGTGATTCCTTGCTAGCAAAACCCTTCCAAAGGGGATCTAATTGGGGAGCTGGCCACAGTTCAGAATTATAGTGGAAAGAAATTGGGTGCTGAAAATCTTCAAAACTAATTAAAAATATGGGAGAAGTTTGAGAATTGGCAGTTGGAGGGGAATTGAGGGGCAAATGAGTTGATGGAATAAACTTAGAAGAAAGTAAAACTGGCCTTTTGTATGTATCTGCAAGCAAGAAACCATGGAAAGGGAGTTTCATCCAGTAACTTTGAGGGGCAGGAACAGGCGTGGAGTTGAAATTTTTTCTTTCTTTGTCTGAATTTTAATCCCATAATTGATCCAGGAAAGTTTCATCCTTGAAGAGAGAGTTTGAGAGCCCAAAAATTTGGACTTACCCCCAAAAGGGGTCTAAAGATGGTGATTTGAGGTTAGCCATTTGAGTTCTCAATTAAGGTCCAATAAAATATGAAAAAAGAAAGTATTTTTGTTTTATTTGAAGTGCATTTTAAAACTATAAACTCAGATTTTCCATAAAATAAACAAAAATAGTATCAGAAATGGCTTCAAAATGCATCCCAAAACAGAAAATTTCTCTTATTGTTGGAGATGCATCAATTAGTTTTAGGTAAATAATTGATCCTGAAAATAGCCAAAAAATTTTATTGTAGCATTTTAAATGCCTTCTAAAAGACCGCAAGCTCAAAATTTGGAAAATTACTTCAAATGATAAGGAAAAAAAGTTGAAAACAATAGGGCGTATCAAAGTTAGCAAACCCGCCATTAGAAACCCGCCATTTTTTTTGACGAAACCCGCCATTTTTAATGGGGGGTTTCTGAAATACACATACCCCCTAACTGGTGTATTTCAAAATGGCGTGTTTCATGAAAATGGCGGATTTCAATCATCAAACACGCCATTAAAACCGCCATTTATGCATCATCATCCATCCACCATCCATCACATCAAAAACACCCATCCACATCAGCAAATCCATACCGGTCCCATCTCCATCGCATCACACACATCTCTGTTGTTTTTCACATACCTTCACATACCCATCTTCACACAAATCCCATCATCATCTCATCACCCCACATCACTCACCACCTTTCTCAACATTTCCAATCAAACATTCCGCCAGCAAGTTGAAAATGCAAAAAAGCCGACTGAACTTTTGCTACTGTTTGACTCCCATTCAGACTCTGATTCAGACTCTGATTTGGAATCAACTTTGTTAGCTTTGAATTCTCTGTTGGCAAAGCAATACATGGTTCCAAGAATACACACTCTCCATAACCCTATGTATGAAAGGCAAAAGCTTCATCTCATCCCTGACTTAAGCTTCCAGAAACTGTTCCGAACTTTGTTGCCTTCTTTCATGAAACTTTTGGCAATGATTGAAGACCACCACATCTTACAGAACAATTCTTGCAATCATCAACGCGATCCAGCCATCCAACTTGCCGTTGCTCTTTGTAGATTGGGGTCAAATGGAAATGGAGCAGCAATCCATTGATTGGAAAATCTATTCACAGTCAGTTACGGAAGCATTGACTTATACACCAAAAGAGTCATGATTGCTATCCTATCTTTCCGTCGCTTGGTCCTTTCATGGCCAACCAAAGGAGAATGCAAGGAGATATCTCAAGTAATGGAGACAGAAGGCTTTCCTGGTTGCATTGGTTTTGTTGATGGAACCACCATCCCCTTGAGTCAAAAACCCAACCTAGATGGCAACCACTATTTTGATTGGAAAAAAGGAAATCAATTCATTTCCTTTCCAATACACCAAAAGAGTCATGATTGCTATCCTATATTTCTGTTGCTTGGTCCTTTGTTGGCCAACCAAAGAAGAATGCTAGGAGATATCTCAATTAATGGAGACTGAAGGCTTTCCCAGTTGCTTTGGTTTTGTTGATGGAACCACTATCCTTTTGAGTAAAAACCCCAAGCTAGATGGCAACCACTATTTTCATTGGAAAAAAGGAAATCAATTCATTTCCTTTCCAAAGCCTTTGATAATACAGTGACCAAATATTTTATATCTGTTTGTATAGATACTCTGTGTCACTACAACTTGTTTGTGATAACAACAAGAAGTTCATATTCCTCCATGCTGGCCTTCCAGGTGCTTGTCATAATTCACATGTTTTTAATTGGATGCAGATTTCCCAACAACCAGATAACTACTTTGACCAAGATCAAGACCTTCTGGACAATTCAGGTTATTCTAGCAGGAAATATGTGGTTCCAGAATACCACAATGTTTCATCCAATGATCAAGCCAAAACTTATTTCAACAATCATCTTGTCCAATCACAAGTTTAGATTGAGCATTGTAAGACTCCAAATAGTGCTAGGCTGTGGCAGTTCTGTGGAGGGGAAAGGTGCTGTTTAGGCTGCCCTCCTAAGTGTTACAAAGATATTTAAATGTAACCAAGATCAAAGTCCAGAAACTGGTAAACAAGGGACCAAAAGTAAGAGGATAAAGATTATAGTAGTTGGTAGCTGGGGAAAACAACACTATCTGAGGCAAGATGTGGGACAAAATATTCCAAGATGATATTCCTGATCCGCCTCAAGTCATCCCTGTCTCATCTGGTCCCTCATCTCCTTCTATGAGAGAGCAGATTCTTCCTCTCACCCTTGCTTGCTTTGATGAGTAATTTTTGATTTTGAAATTGGTAAAAATTCCCTTCACCGTATTTTTTTGGTTTTGGTTGTTCACCCAAGATTCATAGGCTGAGTTTTTTTTTTTTTTTTTTTTTTTTTTAGTGGACTTGAATCCAAAAACACCTCCACCTCAAACCCTGCCACTCACCAAATGCCACCCCCCTCCCCCTCACCACTCAACCCCTTCAACCTCACCCTACTCACTCACCGGTCAAACCCTGCCTCCTCCTCACCAAACCACCTCACTCATCACCACCACCTTACTCACCACCACCACCTCATCTCACCTCACTCACTGAATCCCCTCCTCCTAATCCTGGTAAGCCCCCTCCACCCTCTTCCTCTTCCTTCCCCTCACCAGTTGCTGATCCTTTGATCATTCAACCTTTATTCCCCCCCGGATCCATTTATCAATCCATCAAGGTGAGCCCCTCCCCTCCTCCAATTCCTCCTCTCATCAATTGATCAAGCAATTGATTGTGAATCGATTGGGAAATCAATTGGCAATCAATTGGCAATCGATTGCCAATCAATTGGGCAATTGATTGCCAATCAATTTGCAATTGATCAAGCGATCAATTGCCAATCAATGGCTTGATTGATTGTGAATCAATTGGGCAATCAATCAAGCAATCAATTTGCAATCAATTGGCCAATCTTTTGGGCCGATCCATGCAGGGTTTTTGTAGGGTACAGGAACTGACTTCCCCATTGTTTTTTCTTTGTTTTTGTTTCTTTTTTTTTAGTTTTTTGAGCTCTCCCAGAACACATTCTCTCAAGTCTTACGCCAAACAAGCTACGTCCTGGGACAGTCTTGTTTGCCTAGTATGATGCCGGCTGCGGCTCCTCATCATTACCACTCCTCCCCAGATAATTCTATTCTTTTGATATCTATCAATTCCTTCACTGGCTACCCAACTCAAAATGTTATACATCCATTCAAATTTCACCTTGATCCTCACCTTGGGTGCAGTAAGTGCCTGGGAGGGAGAAAGATGGAAGGAGATGGTATGAAAAACATAAAGAGAGGTGGCAAGCAGAGGAATTGTTGATTTTCATCTCTTTTTTATTTTTTCAATCCCACCGTTTGTTGCCAATAATGAGAACGTTGCTGACATTTTTATTTTTTTTTTTATTTGTTTGACTGGTCTTTTTGTTTTTCCAACCCCTTTTTTGATATTGATTCCTTCACTGCCTACTGAACTCAAAATGTCATACATCCATTCAAATTTCACCTTTATCCTCAACTTGGGTGCAGCAAGTGCCTGGGAGGGAGAAAGATGGAAGGAGATGGTATGAAAAAAATAAAGAGAGGTGGCAAGCAGAGGAATTTTAGAAAAAGGAAGGCTCAAATGAGGGATTCGGAAATTTCGTGGGAAGTGACTGACGACTTGATCAAGGAAAATTTTGCCTGGTCTAGACAAAAGCTATGCCCTTTGGATCTGTACCCTGCTATCATGGCTGAAAAGAAAAACAACCCTTGAAAACCCACCCAGGAAGAATTTAAGCAAGCAAAACAGACAATTGGGGCTTTCCACTTCTTCCACCATGGAAAAGTTAGTGTTATCAACCAATCTGATCACCATGCTCTGTTTGCCGTCATTGAATTTGTGCCTTTGGATCAACTATCTGAGCAAGATAAGAAAGATATAAACTTTGTGACAACATTCCTTCACTGTTCAAAAAAATTTGTCAACCCGGTTGGTCCCTCAAGATCTTGGGGTGGAAAAATGTGGGCAATTGGTTGGCAAAAATCAATGAACCCTTTGGAGTTATTCCGACGTTATGTGAAGAAATCATCCATTAGATCTTCTCCTCAAGAGTATGCTGTCCTCAACCTGAAGGCCAACAAAGTATCCCAAATTTTAGGACAAATGTTTTGTAATTTGGCCAAACTTGCCTTTGAATCAAACCGTGATACCATGAAGGACAGCAACATCCCCTCTTTCTCTTGGTTGGAATTTGGTTCCAAGCCTACACCTTTTGATTGCTCCCCACACCTCACTTTCACCTTGGATTCTTTTTACAATTCTCCTCATATTGACAAAGGCAACATCTCTGGCTATTCCTTTTTACTTGTGGTCCCAACCAAAAAATCGAATGGTTGACTTATTGAAGATACCGATGAATATCAAGTTTTGGACGGTCAATTTGTTTTTCCTGACCTTGGCCTTGGAATTGATTTCAAGCAAAAAGGTATAGTCAAAATGGTTTGGGCTGCTAACAAGTACAAGCACTGTACCTTTCCAGCTGTGGACACAGCAACCCATACCAGAATGGCCATGTCACTCCAAATTAATAAAAAAACTCAGAGCACTTGTAGGGACATGAAAAATGGCCAAATTTACTCTAGAGAAAAAAATATCAATAAAAACAAAAAAGATTTGTATATTGGTGGGGTTAAGAATGCTCTCAAAAGTTGTTGTAGTAAAAAATAATTTGTTTTTCTTTCATCAATGAAAATATATTTACAAGCCCAGCATTTGAGTAATCTGCTGTATTTCTTCTACCAATCTACCACTGCCAATGCAAGCCAAAGCTACTGATACCTTATCCTTTTTTTTGTTTTCCCGTTGTTCCCTCTCCTTTTCCAGTTGCACTTGCTGCTGATCCTTCTCCTTTTCCTCTTTTTGAAACTCTAGATCAGCTTGTTTAAACCTCCACTCAGCATCCAATTTTTGTTGATTAGCCAAAGTCTTGGCTTGCTGCTTTTGACCATCCATGGCCAGTTGGCAATCCCACTTTTGCTTTTCAAACTGAAGTTTATCTGATTCAATTTGTGATTTCACTGTTTTTTGGAGGGGAATGGCAATGAGCATGATTTCGAAAGCAAGGACATTGAATCAATCAACTTACATGAATCTTGCTTCTCCACGATTTCTTCAAAGCCCAAAAAACTGGAAGTGTTTCTCCTCTTTTGATGACTTTTGGGGTTGAAATTGATGGAATTGGAGGCCTTTTGCTTACCCTTGGCAGAGGAGGTTTGAGTCTGAAAGTCCTCACTAGTATTTGAAGGCAATGTGGGAGGCCCCATTGGCTTGAGTTTTTGGCCAATCAAAAATGGATGAGCCTGTTTTTTTACAATGTAAATCAGTCAGGAGCAACCAGACAGAATCAAAAACAATTTAGTTCCTTACTTGAGCAGATGTTGATGGGAACGGTGATCCAGGAATAACATCCTCCTCATTTGGCAAGTTCTCCAGTTGTTCTGCCCCAGGAAAAGAGCAATCAAAAGAAGGAAGTGAGGGGTCCAAGGTTGGGATTGACTGATCAATCAATACCAAATTAGAAGTGATTGGAGCCAATTGTGTTTGAATTTCCTCCTCTTCATCAGATGTGGGCCACTCCAAGGCCAAGGTTTCATCAAGGTCCCCGTTGGTAGGCTGAGCATCCCCAGCCAAGTCCTCGGCATCAACGGAATTGGATTGTTGGGCATTGAAAGCAGCTAGGGGGGTGATGTTGGCCTTCTTTCCAAAGATTTCATCCATTTGAATATAAAAAGGACAAATGGAGTCCAACTTATCAACCACCGAGTTGATTCCTTTGGCTTTGTCCAAGTTGGTGCTACCAAAGCCAGTGGAGATAGACATGGAGTGGGCCTTTTTGTACTTGGCTCAATAGTTTTTGAACCGCTCCCTCATCTGTTTGGATGACAGATCCAGCCTACCTTTTGTTTTGTTCTTGAGTTCATTGGCCATCAGGAGATAAACATTGACCTTAGAGGATTGAGGTCAGCCAACACGTGTTTTTTGTCGGATCCAAAGCAGGCATCGTAGTTGGAGGGAATTTTCCGCCAGTTTACCAGGATGATGTGATCAGCTCTCTTGAGCTGACTTGAGCCCTTGGAAGCTGATGGGAAGGGATTTTTTGTTGTGGAGTTCCTTGGCGATGTTCTCTTGGGTGTGTTAAACTTGTTGGGGGAGGTTTGCTGAGGGGCCATTTGAAAGAGTTCGGGCTACGCAAGTGATGAGAGCGATAAAGTGATGAGAGTGGTGAATTTTTGAGAGCAATAAAGTGGATGAGAGTGATCAAGTGATGAGAGAAGTTAAGTGATGAGAGTGATGAAGTTTTGAGAGCAATGAAGTGGATGAGAGTGATCAAGTGATGAGAGCGATAAAGTGATGAGAGTGGTCAATCAATTTTATGATGAGGGTGGGGGTAAAAAATTTTCCGATGAGTTCAGAGGTAGAAGGAGGTGGGAAGACAGGGGTGTATGACGGGGACAGGTGGTGGAAGCATTTAAATAATTTATTTGAAAAAACCCACTTATTTCAGGTTAACTTTGACACGTCTGATCTGAAATAAGTGGGTTTTTTTGATTTTTAATGGCGGGTTTGAAATGGCGGATTTGGGTTGAAACCCGCCATTGAAAAATGGCGGGTTTGGTTAACTTTGATACCCCCTAATGTCTTACTTTTGATGTTAATCCCATTTTCTGGCTGGCAAATGAAGTGATAAAAATATATGATATTCATATTTGAATTTTCTTTCATATTTCAAAACTTTCTGTCCATTCATATTTTCCAAAATCTAAAGAAAAGAAAAAATATTAATAATTAGAAATGTCAAAAGATTTAGGAAGTAAAGTGTTTTTTCTTCCAATTTTTTAAGTTTAATTTTGAAGGCCTTCAAATTGGCCAATAAAATCACATGTTTATTTTGCAGAGGTCTTATGTGCTTGTCTAGGCACCTATGTATATACATATACATATGCCAAACCACATGAAATCAAGGATTACCGTGTGAATTGGGGAGGCGTAGGACTCTGTGGCAAGTTCTAAAAAACGAAAAATCAACCATTGGGGGTGTGAAAAATTTAACACCCTTAATTTTTTGAAAATATCCTTACACCTCTTAGATCCAGGAAGTCAACAGACCACACAAAAAAAAATTAGACATCAAGGATCTCAGGCCCAATATATTGCTAAGCTCAGGCCAAGCTCCAAAAAAGCTCAGGTCAAACTTTAACCAAGCTCAGGTCAAGCTTTAACCAACCTCCCCTGCACAGTGACTGCACACCAAAAAATTGGTTTAAGAATGGAGATCACTTCAACTACAGATTGGAGAGAGCTTCAAATAGAGATTCCTTGATGGAAATTTCTAGGATGTGAGATCAAAATTTTCATGGTTCCAAAGCCTTCAAAAATTTTCTTGTTTGGAAAATTTTTAGAGTCATTCAAAAGGGCTGGTTCTGAAACTAAGAAATGAATGAGTCATCCTCAAATGCTTTGAAGAAACCAACAACCTTTCAAAGAGAAACAGGATTGTTTATACCAATTTTTGAGACTCAGGGAGCCTTTGGGAGAATTTTTCATGATTCCCAAAAGTCCTAGATCATCCATTTGATTGGAATCAGACTCCAGAATAAAAAATTACAACATGATTATTTAATTGAAGAATCAAAAAATATGGTTTTCTTTTTGGCCAATCAAGTCCAGAAATATAGGTGATACGTCCAATATTTGATGAAAAATTGACTTTCACTTTTTTGAATTCTTCAATTTCTCCATAGATTGCTGGAGTGAGATGGATTCCAGGCGTGCAGGGTGTTATGGTTGGTTTTCAATCTTTCAGGTTTATTCTATCCAGTCCCTTTTCAATTTGAAGAGGAAGAGAGAGTTTGATACCTTCATGAGTTTGTTTGGCTTTCATTCTGGGCAGTGTGTTAGGCACATGACATGAGGAGTTCTTGGATTTTTTCAAGAAAGCTTCCTTGAATTTGTTTACATTTCATGCTAACAGTAGATTGTCAATTTGCATAAATATTGCTGATGTTTTATTGGTCCCTAGGTAGAGGAATGGATCAGCTTCTGAAGGAGAGAATCCTTTTTCTTGGTCCATTTTCTGTTTTTCCTGAGAAGTGGGATATTTTTGAGAGATAGGAACAAGAGCCTTTCTGAATCTGACAAATTGTTTCTCAATAATGTTGCCATTAGGGGGTGAGGAGTCAATAGCATAGAAGCTTGGGAGTTTACCCTATGAGCTTTCATTGTAAGCCTTTCTTTTCAAATTTCTTTTGTGCCTGATTTGAGATATCAAGTTAAAAGGGTTTAGGCACTATTGGCTGTAAGTAGCCCTCAGGTAGGGAAAATTCATGCATGAGTTTGCAGGGTGTGAGTCCTTTGGAGTTGATTATTTGGTTCAATGCTAAGGATAAGCTTCTGATGAATTCATGCCAGTAGTTATTGAGAATGTTTGAAGAGTAAAAGGTAGCTTGCAATTATTTGGAAATGGTCTGATTTGCTCTTTCTTCCCTTCTTTTGTGTTGGGGATGGTAGGGTTTGGAGACTATACCTTGTATTCCCTTCTCTTCAAGGAATTTGGTCAGTTCAAGGTTTAGAGGTCTGCTCCTCTGTTGCAGCATAATTCTGATGGGTAGTATGGTAGGATTTTATGTCCATTGAGGAGCACAAATTTGATGGTTTCAGTTGTTTTTCTTTTGTTTTTTGGTGGAAAGCTACTGATTTACCTGCTGTAGTTCTTGACAAGAGTGAGTGAGTATCAATCTCCTCCCTTTTCTATTGGCTTTGTGGTGCTTTAAAGCCTAACCTATAGCAATAATAATCACCTTTTCTAGTATAAGGACAGCCCCAACCCTCAAAAAAACCTCAAAATGGACTCTACACCTCAAATAACCCCAAGTCACTCAACAAAAGTACCCCTCAATCTCTCATGGATTAGAAGATACAGCTCAAATCAGCCCTGGCCTACCCATACCCCTTCCAGGTGTCACAGATCAGTGAAAGTTCATGGAAATACCGTGGAAGCACTCAAGTGCATCCCACATACATTAAAACCCATAAAGCACTAAACAAACACCTGAAGAAGTATACAGAATTAATATATGGAAGACACTGCATGCAGAACCAAACAAAATCCTGCAGATGTATACAGGATTAATCAATGGAAGGGAGGGCACGCAGCACCAAAAAAATCTCTGCAGCTGTATACAGAAGTAATATATGCAAGGCACTGCATGAAGGACCAAAAAAATAACCAACCACCACTATAAAGAAGTAGTTTATGCAGAGGGGCCCTGTATCAATGCAGAACAGAAATTTATGCAAAGGTTTACATGCATTTAAATAATGCACAGCCTTCTCCTGTGACCAGCCAAAATGCCTCATGTAATTTTATTCCACTGTAGTAGCTCCCACCCTCAGGGGCAGCCCTGAGGGTAGGATTTTCTATAAATAGAGGGCCTCTCTCCCCCATCCAGGTGGAATCAATCCCCCCATCCTCCCCTCCAGGGATCACCATGCCTCCTAGGCACCCTTACCCCATACTTTGAACATCCTCAACCTATTATCCCATAAACTGTACTTTGACCATCACCAACCCCTTATCCCATACCATCATCATCACCATCACCATCAATCATCACCATCCACCATCATTGACCACCATTAACCTTGACCATCCATAACCATTACCCCATACTTTTGACCATGAACCAACCCAATCACCCATATTTTTGACCATGACCAATACTCACCATAACAAACCCAATATTGTTGAATCTTGAATTCTCACACTTTTCTTTATCATCTGTCAGCTTCTCTATGTCTTATTCTTTTACTATCTTATGTCTCATTTCAAATTTCTAGTTTCTTTCATTTTACCTCAGCTGAGTAAAGTGATTGCTGTGCAAGCTGAGGTTACCACTCACTCCGCGCGCTCCAGTGCCAATACTTTATATTAGACTGACACTTGGAGACTAATTGAGCCCTGACTCTGGCACTCCTCTTTCCGGTTCCTCACAAAACTCAAACTTTGTGTCATTGGACTGAGGGTGCTTTGAGTGAGGTAAGCTCCATCCTCAAAATAACAATCCTCTACCTCTTGTTTCCCTTTACCATAGTTGTTTTCTAATGTGTTTCTCCATGTTAGGTTTAGGTGTTGCTTCTATCAAGGGTTTCCCATTTATTGTTTTACTGCCCATGTTGACTCCTGTTTTTAGGTTATTAATGATTGTAATCATATTTCCTTTATTCCTTTTGTCTGTTGTTTCCATTCTGATTAAATATAACTTGTTTTAGTTTCCTCATAAATTTACAGATCTACAGTCCCAATTCTCATTAACTCAACCAGGGTCTATGTTAATATTGGGTCTACTATGTCTGACCTTGATCAACCCAGTCCAAAACATCTTAACCTGCCTCTCTTAAATGAAACCAATTTTGCCTCCTGGGTAATGAGACTTTGAAGCCATCTCCAAAGAAAACTTCTGCTTGAATACGTTGAAAGCACTAAATTTGAGGCTCTCATCATTTGTGCCAGCAGCCCACAAAGGAAGGAAAGCTATGAAGCAGTCAATCTAATAATCCAGCATCTTGGAGATACAGCATTTGATGCTGTCATCAACCCTGAGAATCAGTCAAAACCAACTCTCATCTGGCAAGCCATCACTGATCAATATGCATCTCAGTTGACCAAAAATAGAGGTTGCATCTGCTTGAAATTTATCCATTACAATTTTGATGGCAACCTCCACACCTACCTAAGGGAATGCAGAAAGATCATGAACAAAATTTCCATGGTTACACTCAAAGTGCCCCAAGAAATCCTCAGTTACACAATAATAGCCAAACTTACTGCAAATTTCTACCATCTGGTTGACAGCATTCTCCTCAATGATAACTTAGTCCAAAGCCCTACCCAAGTCCTTGAAAAACTGCAAGAGGTGACTTGTTTTGAATCTACCCAGGCTCCTCCCAACTCTTCTGCTCTCAAATCAATCCTCCTGACCAGTCCGGCTCAACTGATCTGCTGTAGACAAAAGCTTGGAAAGGTCCACAACATCCTTGCTCAAAAGGGCACCACAATCCCCTTGCCAAACACCCCAAGTTGCACTGCTGGCACTTACATCTTCACCTGTAACCTGACAAGAATGCACCCCAAGCGCATCACACTCAACCTGTCAAATCTTGTGCGACAGCAGCTGATAGCTCTGGTTAACCAGCCAATTCCTTTTACAAGGCCCAAATCTACCACCATAAGGCCAGCTCCCCTAGTCTCCCTGCAGCCTTTGCTCTACCACCTGTCCTTGACTCAGGAGCCAGCCACAACATTGTGAAAAATCCAAACTATCTGATGATTTCAAAACCAATTAACCTCCCTGTTGGCTCCAGCTCCAAATCCTCTGCTCACCAAGCCACTGTTATTTGCACAGCCAAAATGATCAACCATGAAGGTTCTTAAATTTTCCTAAAAGAAGTCCTACTGATTCACAACCTCAAAAGATGCTTGATATCAATGGACAGACTTCTTGTTCAGAAATCAAGCCTCTGCCAATTTGGGAAAAGCGGAGTCTCTATCTGGATCAACAAAGTCAACCTTGTTGGTTCAACTTTCAACTGTCTCCTGGAGCTATAGGGCACTAGATTTGTCACAAAACCCACCGGACCTCTTTTGCATCACTTTGTACCAGACAAGCCCAATTTCAAATGGCATCACCGTCTGGGTCACCCAGGCATTGCCACCCAGAAAATTCTTTTTCCAACTTCTGGTTCAACTAGTGCTGACTGCAACATAGGCCAGAATTGCAAGATTACCACCACTGTGTTCAATGGAAACTTCAAGAATGCAAACCAGCTGCTTGAAGTTGTCCATGTCAATCTTTTAGGTCTGGTTTCAGTTGAATCAGCCAGTGGATTCAGATATTTCTTGACAATAGTGGACCAATACTCACGCTTCAAACCTGTCTCTTTTCTTAAAAACAAAAGTGAGGCCTTCACTGCTTTCAAGAGCTTTTTGTCGTCTTCTGAGAGAGATCTGAACAAAAAATTGATCACCTTAGTCTCAGACAACGGTGGTGAGTTCACTACCTCAGAATTTAAAACCTACTGTCAAGAAGCCGGGATTACTCACCATTTTTTGCCTCCCTACACTCCTCAACAAAATGGCTTGGTAGAATTTGCAAAAAGTTCAATCATCAAAAAGGCTAGATGTCTGTTCAACCAAAGCCAACTCTCAACTTGCTACTGGTCCAAATAAGTCAAAACTGACACTGATCTGCTCAACCTCTTGCCCGTGGTTTCCAACCAAAAGCGTATTCCCTACACAATTTGGTTCAAAGCTAAATTAAACTAAAACGTACTGCGTCCCTTTGGCTGCACAGCCTATTTTCACATACCTAAAACCAACCTTGACTTTAAATTTGGTGCATCCAGCTTTGAGGGTACTATTTTGGGTTACTGCGACCAATCTTCCTCCTAAAGAGTTCTCAATCCAGCTAATGGCAAGGTCTATGCCACCGCTCATGCAAATTCAAGGAGGGCAAATTCAGCAAAGACCATCCCCAAACTTCCTTTCCGCCTATCTTGGAGGATTCCCTTGACTCAGCCTACCTCACTCAAGATCTGCCTGCCTCTCCAAACACCAGCCTTGAGCCACCAAGTCTAACCAAATCAATAAACTTGTCTCCTAACCCAAACAGCATTTTGTGCCCTTGCCCCAGTGAAGTCAGCTCCAATAACATTGTGACACATCCTAGACGCGAAGGGTCTCAACTCTACCTAGCTGTCAACTACTCAGATCCAACCACCCTAGACAAAGCAATGAATGAAAAGTTTAGGCTTGAATGGATAGATTCCATGGATAGGGAACTTCTGAACCTGGAAGAATATGGCTTGTGGGAAGAGAAAGACAGCAATCCAAAATTCCAAAGCTATCAAGTGTGTGTGGGTATTTCAAATTAAGTTTAACGCCAAAAAAAAATCATCAAATTCAAAGCTTGACTGTGTGTTCAAGGTTTCAACCAAAAAGAAGGAAAAAACTTTGAAAGTGCTTTTTCTCCCACTGGGGAAAAAATTTCACTTCATCTGCTCATTTCCTATGCTGCTCAGAACAGTCTTCTCTTCAACCAGCTTAACGTGAAGTTGGCTTTCCTCAACGCACCTATCAAGGCGAAAATATTCATTTATCCTCCTGCAAATGTAAAAACATTTCCTGGAAAATCTCTCAAGCTCAATAAGTTGCTATATGGCCTGAAACACGCAGCCATGGCCTTCTATCATATGCTAAGCTCCTGGTTACTCAGTGTAGGCTTTTGTTTTAGTGAGGGCAACCACTGTTTCTTATTCTCAGATGACACCTGGATGTACATCCATGCGGAAAATATAGTGATTTTCAGAAAAGACCCCTGGAAGTTCAGAAAACTAATTGAATTGCATTCCAAAATCAAGTACCTGGGACAGGAGTCCATGCTTCTAGGTATCAACGTACAGGTAACTAAGAATGGTTTCAAGCTGTCCAAGTCCACCTGCATAGAATCCCTGGTGAGTAAATACGTACTTCCAGATCAAAAAGAACACTCAACTCCCTTCAAAAAGAACAGTAAGCTACCCGCATCTACCGCAGAAGAAAATGCCCAATTTCTCAAAACTGGCCAAGACTACGGGAAATAAGTTGGCAAGCTGATATATGTCAGCTGAAAAACATAACTGGTGTGGTGACCAATCCGGTACACCTCATGGAAAATGGAAATTTTTGAAATTTTTATTTTTTTATATACATTCTCTTATCCATCAATAAATCTAACAAAAAAGAAAGAAAAAGAAAAAAAAGAAAAAAAAATTCAGCACTCATTTGTAAGTATCTCTTGTAAATAGTCTACAGGCCTCTTTTCTATAAAAGTAGTAGCTCTACCCTGCCTTTTGGGGGGATCTATCTCATATATCAATGAGTAATCTTATCATTCCATAGGGCTTCCTTCCCTTTTTCTGCAACTTTGTGCTGGTTATATCTTTTGATTGCCCCTTGATCCTTTGAGCCTCCATACTGAAACTTTGATCTGTCCATCTGTAACCTGATCCTTATCACCAACCATAGCATTGCTGGTTGAAGAGAATTCTGTCTGGTGGAATTCTTGAGTGTGTTATACCACTCTTGATCCCTTTTTCTGACCATACTAGTCTGATCCTTCCCTGATCATCGTTCTGAATCCAGTCACGTTTGACTGAGGGGCTTCTTTAAGCTTGATACCTGGATAGTTAAACCTCCATTTATTCTTTAAATTTGAATTCCGCCACGCTATTCTTGAGTTCCTTGAGAAGTGTTGGGTTATTCTTGTTCAAATATGTTATTTCTTTGCTTCTAGAGCTTTATCAACAAATTGCTTTTGTTTTGTTCAGCCACCCACAGTTATCTTGTACCCTTCAACCACTTGATTGCGGAGAGTTGCGCAGGTTCATTGAGAACCTGGAGGTTGGTTGGGATTGAGTTGATCTTTCCTAATCTTCTGCAGACAACCAGATTAATTAGCTTGTGGGCGTTGTTACTTACAACTGCCTTGTTCCATTGAGCTCTGGAAAAAACTTTGACTTATTTTGTTCAAGTCATTTCCTGCACCATCTTGCCTCAGATAGTGTTGCTTCCATTGCTACCAACTACTCTCAAACTCATCCCTTACATTGATTTGTTATTTACAAGTTCCCGAATCTCAATTCCGGTTACATTTAAATATTATTGTAACTCTTAGGAGGGAAGCCTAAACAGCACCTTTCACCTCCACAGAACTGCCTGCGGCTTAGAAACGTTTGGAGTTTTACATTTGGTCCCCCGGGCCAGGATTGAACCAGAAAACTTGGGATTTACAGTCCCAAGGTTGTTTGGAATCAAACTTCAAAATCCAATATTTTTCTTTTCTTCTCTGTTTCCCTCTCTCTTCTCAGATCTGACCTGTGGAGGCAACTTATCCTAGAAGTAAGTCCTCCCAATTTGGGCACCATCTGAGGAAGGTACTTGTTGTTTTTTGTGAAACCCTACTCTTTCCACACTTGTGAGCCACTTTGGAAATCTGCTCTTTGGATCCTCTAGGAATTCTGTTATTTGAAATGGCATCTACTGGTACCCCAACTACCTCTGCTCAACCATAGATGGTCAAGATCAAACCTCAGAACAAGAACCTAGGGTTCAATGGGGTAAATTTTGAACGGTTCTTGGACTCTTACAAAATGGCTGCTGAAGTGAATGGAGCAAGAAAATACAATATGGCCCATCAGTTACAATTCTTTATCTACTCTGATGAAGTTATCGAAGTAATTGAGTTTTTTGAAGGATTCAAATCCCATAACTGGGCGCTTCTGAGGGAAGCAATGTTGGCATATTGGGGTAAAATAGATGTAGCTTGATTTACTTTGCAGGACTTGGATGCTCTTGTCTCTCAATGGATCTCAAATGGTGGTGTCTCTTCAGCCTCTGACTACCAGTCTTGTAGGAATTATTGGGATCCTATCCAAAACTATCTTATAATAAAAAATCACATTGACACAGTGGACAAAGTTTGAGCACAATTCTTCCAATATTTTTTTTTGCTTTGCAGGAAAAGATTAAACACAAATTGGTCAAATCTGGATCTATGATCACCACCAGGGATAATCAATTCAAGATCCCTGTTTTCCTTATCCTTAGGAGTACTGTGGATAAAGTTATTAAAGGTCAAACTGCTTTAACTTTAAAAAAACCTAGAACCACTGAACCAGTCCATTCTCCTTCTTTTAAAGAATCCAACAATATTATGATTAAGATGATGGCAGATAAAAGACCTAAAGCAGATCCTAATTTTACTCAAGAACCTACTACTCTAGACAAAATCACTAAGATACTTTGAGCTTTTGAGAACAAAATAGATCAAAAGATTTATTCTCTTACTAATCCTAAAACCTCTACTTATGTCCCTAAATCTACCCTGGTCTGTTACTACTGTCACAGGGAAGGCCATGGAACTGGAAAATGCTTGGAAATCCAAAAGGATATAAAGGAAAAGTTGGTGGAGCAGAAGGGGAACAATTTCTTTCTTCCTAATGGTGCTCTGATCCCTTTTGATTCATCTTTCCCTATTTGTCATGTGGTGGCCTCTTATCAGCCACCACCTCCAATGAAAGAATCCCTTCCTTCCTTTGATTTCCAATCTTCCTGTGGTACTCTTCAACCTTGGTAACCTCCAGCTATCTCTTCCTCAATTCATTCTGGGACTCCTTATCAATCTGATTCAGCTAGGAAACAACATGAGGAACCTAAAACTCACAAAGCCCCTTCCTTGCCAACTTCAATTCTTTGGAAACCAGTCAAACTTCAATCCTCACCTGAGCCTCCTTCCTCTGATGTGGAAGACATGGATTTGGAAAAGGAGCCACTCATGGAAAGGTCTCCAGATCACTCAGATCCTTCTACTTCATCCAAGTCACCTCAACCTTCTGATCCCATCTTAGTTCCTGCTTCACCTGAACTTCCCCCACCCAGCCCAAAGTTTTATTTAAAAGGGGAATCTCAAAGGACGACCCCAAGGCTGTGGAATGATTATTAAAGAAAATTTCTGATCTCAAAATTCCTGATCTATCTGTGGCTGAACTATTATCAATCTCTCCATCTGTTGCTGAAGGAATGAAGAAATTGGTCTCTTGTTGATGTGTGGAGATTGTCCTGAAAAATTAAAGGCCTCCTCTGGCAATTTGATGGAGAACTCTGCAGAACTAGTCCTTCTTCAGATTCCAATCTTTACTCCTGTCCTCTTTGTTTTATCCCCTGTTATCTTGGTGACTAAGTTAAAACTGTCTCTCCTCTTGTGGACTCTGGATCTCAGGTCAACTTAATTTTGGATGCTATGGCCTGTAAAATCAAACTCAGTCCTAGGGTCAGCTTCAATCCTGCAGTCTATGGGATAGGTAATCAATCTTGTGAATTGGTTGGTATTTCTGAATATGTTCCAGTCAGGATTGGTCAAAATATTGTTGGAACCTGTTGTTTGAGGATCACTCTTTTGGAAGGGCCTATGATCTTGGGACAACCTTTCTTGATGGACTTTGGTGCTACCCTGATGTTTTTTGATCAAGTTAGGGAGAGAATTCTTCTCCCTGATGCTGATGGTAGAAAGATTGAAGTTCCTCTCTTTTCTTTGGATTCTGGTTTTTGGGAAAGATATTTTCCTGGTCATCCTTCTAAATCATCTTCAAAGGGGAAGTAGAAGGATAATTCCAGTTCCTCTCATTTTTTATGGGAATAGTTGATCCTACTAATAGTTGTAGTTCTTTTCAGCCTTAGACTTCAACTCAGGGGTCAAATCTCATCCCTAAGGCTCATTTTCCATTCTTTTCATCATTTTCATCTAAACTGGAAAATATTGAAAATCAAAAACATGTCAAAATAGAAAAATCCAAAAATATTTCTTTTCCTTCTTTCTCTGGATCTGTTGTGTCTTCTTTTCCTTTTACTCTTGGGTCTGATCAATCTTCTCTCAGTTCCGGTTCAAATATATGTAATGAGTCTAAACTAGATTGTGATCTCTATTTTATTCTTGGTTGTTTTGGTATGGAGGAATATGGGCTTTGGTGGAGGCAATTTGGGGTACAAGTAAGTCCTCCCAATTGTGCACTGCCAGGGCAACCTTCTACCATCATTTTCAAAACCCTACCTTGTGCCGCACATGTGAGCAACATATTATCTCCTGGTTTTCCCTTTATGGAAAAGGCACCCTTTGAGGATATTGCAGAACATCAGACTTGGAGAATGTTGGAACTTGGACTCAGTTTTTGTAATCAAGTCTCACTGGTCAACTCTTGGAGGAAACAAGAACTTCTCTTGTTTGCCACCAATTATAAGCCAGTTTGAAAGAAGGTCAAACCAGTAAACCAGCTTATGTCTCTCAACCTCAATCCTCCTCTTATGTATCCTTGCTTATCTTGTGATCCTTACTGTGGTCTTCCAAAACCTCTTACTGGTCCCTTTGTGCCCAATTGTCAGTTCCCTGAAGAACGTCTGAAGGTGGTCAACTTTGGTCCAGATGGATGGCTTCTTCCTGATGACTTTAATTTTATCAAAAATGTCTTATCTCTAAGGGAAAAATCTATTTATTTCTGTGAAAAAGAGAGAGTTCTCTTGAAAGAATCCTATGGCCTCCCTTATATCATCCCTGTAGTTGAAAATGATCCCTAGAAAAAGAAGAAGATCCCTATCCCTACTGCTAAAGTTGAAGAATTTATAAATTTGGTCCGTGAAAACGTTTTTACTGGCCTATATAAGCAGTCAACCTCTAGTTATTCCAGCCCTGTCTTCTGTGTCCTCAAAACTAATGGTAACCTTAGAATAGTTCATGATCTCCAACCTCTTAATAAAGTTACTATTAAAGACTCTGGTATTCCTCCTGCTACTGAAGAATTTTTCAAATCTTTCTCTAGGAGAGCTTGCTATGGTCCGGGGGAAATTATGGGTGGCTATGACAAACAATCCTTAAATCCTATTTCTTGCCCTCTCACTAACTTTGATACTCCTCTTGGTCAATTTCAACTTACTCAATTGCCTCAAGGTTCCACAAATTCAGTTGCAGTCTATCAGGCTCAGATAATTTGGATCCTCCAAGATTAAATCCCTGATCTTTCTGGTATCTTTATTGAAAATGGTGGAATCAAAAGTCAAGTTTCTGACTATGATAATAAGCTCTAACCTTGGAATTCAGGAATTTGTTGTTTTATCTGGGAATATGCTACTACTTTGGAAAGGATTCTGTTTTGAAACAAGGAATCTGGCCTTACTGTCTCTGGATCCAAACTGGCTGCTTGTGTCCCTGCTCTGGAAATTGTTGATCATGTGGTCTGCAAGGAAGGAAGAAGGATGGTACCAGCCAAAGTCAACAAGATCATCTCCTGGCCTACTCCAATCAATACCACTGAAGTTAGGGGCTTTCTAGGTGTTGTCACTTATGTTAGAATCTTTATCCCTTCTTTATCCAAAATCTGTGCACCCTTGCTTTGTCTAACCAGGAAAGATGCTGAATGGATTTGGACCCAAGATTGCGAAAATGCTTTTCAGTTGCTCAAAATGATGGTTGGAAAAGACATAGTCTTGAAAAAGATTGCTTATGGACCTGGTGCTGGCAAGATCAGGCTGGCTGTCAATTCCAGTTATCAATCTGTTGGGGCTGTTCTTACTGAAGAAGATGAAAATGGTTGGTACCGTCTTGCTCTTTATGAATCTTTGCTATTTTCAGATGTAGAATCTAGGTACTCTCAGCCCAAATTGGAAATTTGTTGGGTGGCTTCAATGATTAAGAAACTTCAAACCGTTCTCTGGGGCCAAAATTTCAAACTACAAGTTGATGCTCAATCCATCATTGAAATAATCAATGCTCCCAGCCTCCCCAATGTTCCTATGACTTTTTGGGTGGCCTTTATCCAGCTTTTTTCTTTTGATATTGTTCACAGGCCTGAGAAATCTTTCACTATGCCTGATGGTTTATCTTGAAGACCTCTCGGAGACAATGAATCTGATTTTGCAACTGATTTTGATGAAGAAGAAAATTCAACACAACCTGTCTTCTCTTTCTCTTCTCAAGATTATTCTGGCTTAAACTAGAGCATTAACTTTTAACCCTTCAAAAAACCTCCTGATCTCTCTGCCAAAGAATTTTGATCTCTTAAAAGAAAGTCCTCTGGTTTCTTTGTCCAAGGCTCTAGGATTATGAAAAGAGGGAATCCTTGTGCTCTTATGGTTTTTACTATCCCTTTTAAACAAGATTCTATCCTTGAAAGTCTCAATGAAGGTCTTGGTCATTGTGGGGAAACCCAAACTTATCACTAATTTTCCAAACAATTCTGGTGGCCATCTCTGAAGAAATCCATCTCTCAATGGTGCAAGAGTTGTGAAGTTTGTCAAAAACATGATCTTAGGAGTCCAACTGAAATTTGTTATCTTACTGGGGAGTCCACTGTCTTTGGAAGGATTGCTATGGATGTGGTTCATATTAAGGCAGGTGGTGCTAAGTACCTCATTGTGGCTAGAGATGATTTTTCTGGATGGTTTGAAGCAAAATTTCTTAAGAATCTTAGCTTGGATTCAGTGGCAGCTTTCCTTTATGAGACCTGGACAATGTGTTGTGGCCTGGCTTGATCTTACTCAAATGATGGTGGCTCTGAATTTGGTTGCAAACTTGGTGAGATGATCTGATCTCTTCCTGGAAAACGTACAGCTACTACTCCCTATTATCCTGAAGGCCAAGGCATGGTGGAACAAGGCCATGCTCCCTTGAAGGCTGCACTTGTTAAGCTTTCAGGTGAAAGTGGCAAGAATTGTTGCAAATTTCTCCCTCTTGTTCTCTTCTCTGATCAAATCTAAACCAAAATGACTACTAACTACTCACCTTATGAAATCATCTTTGGTCAAAGAGCAGTTCTTCCTCTGGATCTGGAAATGGAATCTTTCTTGGGTGTCCCTTGGGACAAGGTATCCTTGACTACTGATCTATTAGTTTCTAGATCCAAGCAGCTGGAGCAAAGTTAAGATGTTTGTGATGAAGCTCATCAGAAGATGATGGACTCCAGAGAAAAATCAGTTCAGTATTGGGAGGAAAAGCACTCCAATCAAATCAGGGAATCCTTGAAACCTGTTGATCTAGTCTTAGCTTATAATCAATCTTTGGATACCCAGTGGGGAAAGATTTTCTCAAATCATTGGAAGGGTCCATATCAGGTGGTTCACCAATTTAGAGGTGGATCTTATGTTTTGGAGGATCTGGATGGTACTCAACTCGCCATAAGGTTCTCTGCTGATCAATTCAAGAAGTTTCATTGTTGTGGAGGCAACTTATCTCAGAAGTAAGTCCTCCCAATTGTGCACCACCAGGGTTATTTGCTGCGTTTTTGGTGTAAAACCCTACTGTATGCCACATATGTGAGCACCTGGGATTCCTTCTTTGTTTTATCTCTGCCGCTTCTAGGACTCTTTTGGATGGATCAAGATATTTTCCAACTCTTCAATCTCCCTCAAAATCAAGAAATGGCCAATCTTCTATTCAATTTTCCTTGTATTTCTCCTTCTCATGTGGTGACCAATCCGGGACACCTCATGGAATATTGAAATTTTTTAAATTTTTCTTTTTTTATATAAATTCTCTTATCCATCAATAAATCTAAAAAAAAAAAAAAAATTCCACACTCATTTATAAGTATGTCTTGTAAATAGTCTACAGGCCTCTTTTCTATAAAATGAGTGGCTCTACCCTGCCTTTTGGGGGGATCTATCTCATATATCAATGAGTAATCTTATCATTCCATAGGGCTTCCTTCCCTTTGTCTGCAACTTTGTGCTGGTTATATCTTTTGATTGCCCCTTGATCCTTTGAGCCTCCATACTCAAACTTTGATCTGTCCATCTGTGACCTGATCCTTATCACCAACCATAGCATTGCTGGTTGAAGAGAATTCTGTCTGGTGGAATTCTTGAGTGTGTTATACCACTCTTGATCCCTTTTTCTGACCATACTGGTCTGATCCTTCCCTGATCATCTTTCTGAATCCAGTCACGTTTGACTGAGGGGCTTCTTTAAGCTTGATACCTGGAGTGTTAAACCTCCATTTATTCTTCAAAGTTGAATTCCGCCACACTATCCTTGAGTTCTTTGAGAAGTGTTGGGTTATTCTTGTTCAAATCTGTTATTGCTTTGCTTCTAGAGCTTTATAAAAAAATTGCTTTTGTTTTATTCAGCCATTCACAGTTATCTGGTACCCTTCCAGCGCTTGATTGATGAGAGTTGCGCAGGTTCATTGAGAACCTGGAGGTTGGTGGGGATTGAGTTGATCTTTCCTAATCTTCTGCCGACAACCAGATTTATTAGATTGTGGGCGTTGTTACTTACAACTGCCTTGTTCCATTGAACTCTGGACAAAACTTTGACTTATTTTGTTCAAGTCCTTTCCTGAACCATCTTGCCTCAGATAGTGTTGCTTCCATTGCTACCGACTACTCTCAAAATCATCCCTTACATTGATTTGTTATTTACAAGTTCCTGGATCTCAATTCCAGTTACATTTAAATATTATTGCAACTCTTAGTAGGGCAGCCTAAACAGCACCTTTCCCCTCCACAGAACTGCCTGTGGCTTAGCACCGTTTGGAGTCTTACCCCGGATATTACCTTTGCAAAAAATTATCTGTTGCAGTTCCTCACCAAACCCAACTCCACTAACTACAATTCTGCGCTGAAAATCATCAACTACCTCAAGAAAACTAAGTCCAAGGTGCTGAATTTCAAAAAGAAACAGACAGATGAAGAACTAGTTGCGTTTGTGGACTTAGACTGGGCCATCTGCACTCAAACTTGCCGTTCAATCTTGGGGCTGGTCACCACCTGGAGAGGAAATCTCATCACCTGGAAGTCAAAGAAGCAGCCAACCATTTCACTGTTGACCACCAAATAAAAATAAAAATTGGTTGGTGATGGAGTAAAGGAGGTGCTCTGGTTAACCACACTTCTGTTGAAGTTTATCCAGTTCAAACCGCTCAAGCCAACTCCCATCCACAAATATAACAAAGGTTGCATCAAGCTGGCCCTTCAACAAGCCAACCACTCATCTTTCAGAACTAAACACATTGAAATTTTCCACCAGTTCATTAGAGAAGAACTTGGAAAAGGAAATATCAGTCTGAAAAAGGTTTTTTCAAAGTGCAATCACACCAAATTCCTGACAAAGATGTTTTCAAGGCAGATCCTTGAAAGCTTCCTGGGCGCCATCAATGTCTCCTGAGCCTGAAAATTAGAGATGGGACGGCTGTTGGATGTTGAATGTTGAATGCTCACAATTTTCTTTATCATCTCTCAGCTTCTCTATGTCTTATTCTTTTACTATCTTATGTCTCATTTCAACTTTCTAGTTTCTTTCATTTTACCTCAGCTGATTTAAGTGATTGCTGTGCGCACTGAGGATACCACTCAATCCGTGCGCTCCAGTGCCAATACTCTATATTAGACTGACACTTGGAGACTAATTGAGCCCTGACTCAGGCACTCCTCTTTTGGGTTCCTCACACAACTCAAACTTTGTGTCATTGGACTGAGGGTGCTTTGAGTGAGGTAAGCTCCATCCTCAAAATAACAATCCTCTAAATCTTGTTTCCCTTTACCATAGTTGTTGTCTAATGTGTTTCTCCATGTTAGTTTTAGGTGTTGCTCCTATCAAGGGTTTTCCATTTATTGTTTTACTGCCCATGTTGACTCCTGGTTTTAGGTTATTAATGATTGCAATCATATTTCCTTTATTCCCGTTTTCTGTTGTTTCAATTCTGATTAAATATAACTGGTTTTAGTTGCCTCATAACTGTAAAAATATACCATACCTTCAACATCAAAATTGATCATCATCAATCACCATCATCCAGAATCATTACCCTCCCCAATCAAAATCACCATCACTTACCATTAACTCATACCTTTGAACATCACCACCATTTCCCCATAACCTGAAAATCAAAAAAACATTACCCCATACCTTATAAATCACCTAAATTCAACATCATACCATCATCATCATCCATCATCATCATCCATCATCATCATCCATCATCATCATCCATCATCATCACCCACCACCATCCATTATCATCCTCACCTACCTTTAACATCATCACTCACCACCATCATCCATCATCATCACCCATCACCATCAATCATCATCATCACCTACCTTCACCATCAACCATCAACAATTCCCTCCATCACCATCATCCATCCATACTGTCATCATGATCCATTCATACTATGATGATCAACCATCCACCCATAATATCATCATCTTTTTCCATAATCATCAGCCATCAACCATAGGCTCAACAATTTCAACCTTACTCCATCATCACCTGTAACATCAAAGGAGTATCAATCAGTAAACAATAAAACAAAATAAAATACATAAAGGATAAGACTAGATCAAAGATTCTTCCCTTAATTAGCTTCCATCCTTCAAGTCACCCATCTATTCCACCACCTTTTCCTTATCAGGAAATTAAAAGCAACCCTTAGTATTCCTCTATCTTTTCAGTAGTTTCAGTACTAAATTACTCCTCAAGTGACTTCCAGAAATCTATTTTCTAGAATTTACCCAATCCCAAAGGATTATATGGAGCGTGATTGGTCCAATTAGATCTGTGTGAAGTTGCTGAAATATTTTATTTACTTTGATTGAGGAATCCTTCAATTTTGCTTGTTTTATTTTAGTCTTCTTAAAGCTTGCACACCAGAAATCCCTCTTAATGTTTCTTTTTAGAAATTTCTCCATTATTTTAATTGCTGTGTGACAAAGCTTCAGGGGTAGGCTGTTTATCCTTTCCAGCTCAGCTTCACTTGTGCTGTGATAAATTTGATCAGAAGGAATATCAATGTAGAGGAGGTTGTTAAGAACTTTTCCTTGAAGAGAAACAGATTGTTTGACAGTGAGCTTGAAGGTGGGTAGATTAGCTTTATTCTTGAAAATTAGTTTAGCTCCTTTTTTTAGAAGAAAAACCGTGAAGATAAACTTCACACAGGCTTCTGGAGTCCATGCTATATCTTGGAACTCAAGCATGCCAGCTGTGAATTTGATGGATGCAGTGCCCCTTCCCATGATTTCCAGGGCAGTGCCAGGTTTACTGTTCTTGATGATGTTGTAACCATCATTGGTATTTATTGAATTGAAACAGCTCTTATTAGTTAGAATTTGAATCAAGCAACCTGGGTTTGGAAGGAAATTTGAACGTTTCACT
Source organism: Puccinia polysora (assembly GCA_025617555.3). Lineage (NCBI taxonomy): Eukaryota > Fungi > Basidiomycota > Pucciniomycetes > Pucciniales > Pucciniaceae > Puccinia > Puccinia polysora. Next base: position 1,419,467 of record CM062616.1, read on the forward strand.
GGAAGTGCATGCATGAAACAATGGAAGAATGAGAAGAAGTTTGATAATTTTTCCTTTTTCTTCTTTTCTGGCTTTCAAGGTTTCAATCCCTTTGGATTGAGTTCAGGAAATTGAATTCAGAATTTTCGCAAGGTTGATTTTGAACCTCAGGATTGTGGATGCCATTTTCACACTGCAGATAGTTTGAGTATATTTTCACATCAACTTTGGATGAACTTGGTCCTTCTCTTATTTTGGCAGTGTTTTTCTTCTTATGTTGTACCAAATGATACAAAAATTGTTTTACAGTGATTTCCTTTTTGCCATGAATGATTTGAGAAGCCATGGTCTTGAGATTTGAAGGGAATTTGAAGAGAATGTGGAAGGCAAGTATATCTGATGATAGCTCAATTACTACTTTGGAAAGTTTGTTCAAATGCAGTCAAAAATTTGCCACAAACCTTTCTATCCTGTCTTTGCTGAAAGGAAGGTAGAGGAATGAGTTAAAATTCCTTGTTCAATTTTCTGATTGGGATGAGGAAAATTAAATTTTTGTGGCAATCCAGATGTCTTTTGCATTACAGATGTTCCCAGGTTTGATGATTTTGGTATGGGTTGCTGGTTCTAATTATGCTAGGAAAAAAATGAAAATATCTTTTTTGGTTCTGGATCAAGCTGATTTTCTTTGCTTTTTATTTCCATTACATGGAGAATGCCTCATAGATCAAATAGAATCTCCATATTGACTTTCCATATGTATTCATTTTATTTGCTCAGGGGTGGTTTCAATTCTACAAGTTTTTTCAGCGTGATTGTTCTCATTTTCTGGTTTCCCATTTAATTATAGTTGGCCATCTCAACAGAATATTTTGATTTTTATGGGGTTAGATAAAATGAATGGAAAACAAGACCACTGACTTATTTCAATATCACAAGAAAGAAAATTCCATTTTGACATGAATGTGAAGACAAAAGGTAATGTAAAAGATTAGGAAAGCTCAACCAATAGAGAATATGTTTGATATTTGATTAGTAAGGGCATTGAATAATTAGAAATCTTTTCTAAGAAGCTAGAAAACATATATAACTGAAGTAAAACAGTCAGATTGAGTTTTCAAGGAATGTGAGTGAGAGAAGCTTCATAATTGAGAATGCTGGTCCTATATTCAGAGGAAGAAAACTTGAGACCTTCTGGGGAGTGAAGATGAGATTAACTTTTGGTCAAGAGTGTTAGCATGAATCATAGATTTAGATAGGTGTTGAATTACTCATTACCAGCTTGGGGTCTTTCCTGGATTGGTTGAGAAGTTTGGTGAATTGGGGTGGTGATGATTGATGTTGGATAAGTGTGTTCAGAGAGTGATTGGAGGATGAGAAAAATGGAAATTTATAAGGAAGAAGAAATGAGAGAAAAAAAAGGATTGGATGACAATAGGAGGCCCAGCTAGATCCAGCTTGAGCCAGGAATGAAGTTTCCACATCCTGAACAGTTAGTTGTTGAATTCAAACTAGCCAAGAGATATGGTGTATCCAGTGGGTTTGGTTGGCTGGTCATGCAAATAATCTGTGGTTAATGGGGCAATAGGCAAGGGGGCCCCATTTTTTTGGGTCATGGACTTGACCTAGTCTCTGATGAAATCAGGCCAAAAATAAGCATTTTTTATGCTGCTATGCTCCTCATGACAATTACAACAAACAGGACGGCCTCCATTCAAAGCCAAAATGTTGGAGGCTTTTATTGAAAGCTGCCACAGCCAAGTTTATGGAACACCCCCATTTCTGGACCATCTAAGAAGCAGTGGTTTAGTAACTGCCACACCGCATTCTGCACAAACTAATCCTGGTTTAACACAAAATACACTGAGTTTACAACTCAAAAAGACTCAGTGGACACACCATCAATGAATTACACAATAAGGGGACTAGAAGGCATGAATGATGGGCTCAATACGCTAAAACTGAAGAGAAAATTGAGAAAGATTGATGGGGGATTATTTTGATGACCAAACAATCTATAACACTAAGTGGAAGCTAACACTTGCAGAACTAAAGGGAAAAAGTGTTATGGAGGTACTCTATGAACAGCTTTAAGAAACAAGTTGGATTCACCGGTAAAAGTTCAGTGGAGAGGGTCACTTGGAGGACCTGTACTTAGCACATCCAGAGGCAGTAAAGCTTTCACAACAATTCCATCATATTGCTATTTTGGATTGTTCCTATGAAACAAATAAGTACAAAAACCCACATTTGCATGTTGTAGGAATGAAAGCCAATCAGAAAACTTTTACAAAAGCTCTTTTTTTATAACAAAAGAAAATTTTGAGTTCTATAGTTGGTCTGTAAATGCATTAAAGGAGTTGGCTTATGATCCTGAGAGACTTCCAAAAGTCTTTGTGACGGACCATGAAAAATCTCTGATTTGTGCAATTGAAACTAGTTTTCCTGAGTCATCAAGACAATGTTGCACTTGGCACTTGTCTAAAAACATACAAGCAAACTTTAAAGTGCGCTTTGTTAATGATGTTGAAGGATGGAATATTCTTATTAATCTGTGGGCAAAGTATGGGGCCTCAAAGACCAAGGAGGAGGCAGAGGTCAATGATGTGGAACTCAGAGTAGGTCCAAATCACTGCTTCTTATTCTTCCTAGTTTTGGGTTCTGAACTTTTGACTTTTATAGTGTTTCTTGAAAGACTATGAGGATGTACTCAAGTATATGGAAAATAAAATTTTCCGTATCAAAGAGACGTTTTTAACAGTGTGGACTTGTATAAATCCAGATTTTTGAAACAAAAAAACTTCTCAGGTTGAAGGGGCCCATGAAACTCTCAAACAATTCCTTGCAAACTCTTTGGGAAACCTGTTGGATTTTTGGAAAAGCCTTGATGGAACAGTTTTGAATCAAATTAAATCAGTTCATGCATCACCTTATAACTATCAAATTAAGTTAGGGACAGTTCTTCCACCTGAACTGTTACCATTGGGTTAAAAATTTTCTTTAGAGGGAATCCATCTTGTTAAAGAACAATTCAAGAAGTTAAAATGTGATCATGATGGCAAAGTCTGCACCAAGTCATATTTCAAGACTATGGGTTTGCCCTGTTCCCACTAAATAGGTGACCTTCTAGCATTCAGAGGATCCATGGTGCCCAAAGATGTTCATCCTCAGTGGAGGTTGGACTATGAACCTTGAATTTCTTTTTCTGTAAGTTGGCTTAAGTTGGATTGTTCAAATCACTATGTGATTAATGGTTTTTGATTAATGAATCCTAATTCACTAATGGTTGATCCTTTTGAATTTTTCCAGTGCAATGTTGATGAAATGCTAAGCATTCCTCAGTTATGTGAAAAAGTGAATGAAATGATCTTGGAATCTCCAGATCATGAGCAAAGCGGCCTATTGAATTAAATCATTCAGAAGATTACAAAATATCAATTCAAGCCAAGACTTGAACCTCAAGTCTTACAATCAAGTAGGGGCGGGCCAAAATTGACAGATATGCGGCAAGAACCATCTCAGTTTGAGCTTGTTGAAAAACAACTCAAGGGGGGAAAAAAGAACTAGAAGGGCTCCAAACAAGAAAAGAAAAATGATTGTAAGTCTTTTATTTGTGGATATGTTCATTTTTTTGTTTTAATGAACTTAGTTACTAACTAATGATGAATTGTTAGTCAAAGTTGGCAGAATCTTAATCCAAATTTCATATTTCAGAGGAAGACACTGAAAGTAAATCAGGATCACTTAATTTGGAATCAGCATCCTCTTCAGAGCAAGAGAAAATGCAGCAAATCTCAACCAGAAGCTCATCTTTGGTGAGTATTCATTTCATTGATCCAATTAAAGAAATGAATACCACATTAGTTTCAATGATAGGAAACAAGCATGAAATACCACAATCAAATACCTGAGAAATTTCATAAGTTATTGGGTGAGGTTTGGGATCAAATTGGAGATGGGAATTGCCGATTTAGAGTCATTGCTAAATCTCTTGGTTATGAAGAAAATGGTTGGTTTAAAGTTAGGAAGGAAATGATTGAAGCATTAGAGGAACATAAAGCATGCTACATTAAGATGCTTGGTGGTTCAAAGAAGGTTGAAAAGATTAAACAAAGACTTGATGTTGAAGACATCAATGAAAAGATTCCTTCCTCAAAATGGCTTGATAAATTAGACATGGGTCAAATTATAGCAGACACATATTCCAAACCTATATGTTTCATTTCATTGGAGTTATGTGATACTTATACTCCAATGAAAAATGGTGTTTACTTATCAATCAGATCAAATTTTCATTTCCTTTTTAAACAATAACCACTGTGTTCTATTAGTCTTTGAGGGAGAAATGATTCTAATCCTTCCCATTGTAGCCTAACCACGTTCCTTGATTTCTGAAAAAGCCTCTGGTTGGGTTGATCATCTCAATGATCAACTGAAAATGTATTCTAGATTGTAATAGACTTTGAATTCATTCCATCATTGGATTTCATATAAATTGTAATTCTAATGCAGCTAACATTTTCTATTAATTTAAAGGGTTATCACATTTTGAACATCATTATGTTGAGTGTTTTGAGTTAACATTATTATATTGAGTGTTTTGAATGAGAGTTAAATGGTGAGTCAGTTCAAATTGTCTTGGGCTGATTCCATCACAAGCTTAACTTATTTTAAGGTTGTGATGGTGTCAGCTTAACACAAGTTGAACTTGTTTTTTTGGGTGTTTTTACTTTAGGGCTGGTCAAAAGACTTGTATTTTTTGGGCACTTTTACTTTAGGGCTGGTCAAAAGACTTGTATTTTTTTGGGCACTTTTACTTTAGGGCTGGTCAACAAACTTCATTAAATTTTGGGCCCTTTTACTTTAGGTGTATTCAAGTTGAAATTAATTTAGGGCTTGTGAAGTTAGTTGTATTTTTTTTGGTTTTTTACCTAGGGCTTGTCAAGTTACTTTTATTTTTTTGGTGTTTTTGCTTGAGGGCTAGTCCAGTTACTTGTGTTTTTTTGGGTCTTTTTAATTTAGGGCTAGTCCATTGGATAGTACCAGTTTTTTTTCATTTTGATTTATTTATTTGTTTGTTTTTTTTAACCAAAAAATGAACTTTCTTTGATTTTTTGGTTGATTTCTGTTTTTTTGGAAGGTTTATTTTGTTTCATGGTTGTGTTAGGACCCTTTCATTCATTTTCATTTTTTTTTTGCTCACCGTGGTCCGGTGCTGTGTGGGATTCCACAAAACTACACTTGAGCCGTGTATAACTCCACATGGCTTGAATGTAGTGGTGTTGAAGTCCACACAGCGGCGGACCTGGCTGGGTGGGCCGCAAAACTTGGTGAGCCATGGTGGGTTGTACACGGCCCAAATTGAACCGTGTGGTGTGCCACATGGCCCCTTCTAAACCATATGCAAAGCTCAATGATACATGAATTTACCATTAATCTAAATTAAATCATACAAAGACCAGAGTAACATAAAATTTTACTCACCACCAGAGGTCACGTCTATTTGTGAAAAACTTTGTTCCTCAATTGCCAACCTCAATCAGGATGTAATTGGGACTTCCAATTTTTCATTACCCAAATCATTTTTCTCTGCAGCTTTGTTCATAGAACTATCAATGTAGTCCTTCAATGCAGCAACTTCACAAAAAAGAGGGCTTGCCACTTTTCCCATAATGCAAAAATAAATTTAATTCTACTTCAGTAATCAATCCAAATTTCAATTAAACAACTACCAAGTATTCTCACATTTGATTTGAGAATGATCAGTTTTGTGGGACGTTTCTTTGAAGTTTCCTATAGTTTCACTTTAATTTCACTTGAATTTCACTTGATTTTGCTTTAAATTCAATTTAGTGTCACTTTATGATTGCTAGGTGTGGTCCAACAGTCCCATATAGTATGCTTTGCTCCAAAATTTGGGTTGATGGAACCCAAAAGTGGTCCAGGGGGTTCCCAAAACTTTGGCACAACCCCCAGGGGGGTTGTGTACCCCTGGCCACTTGCCAAAAGCGCAGTGAAGGGGGGCAAATGCTCCAAAAAGGCAGTTTAAGGGGGGTATATGGCCCCTGGGGGTCAACTGTGTTTGAGACAACCCCTTGGACGTGTGTAGACGCGTTTTTTGGCCCGCAAACACGCTTTGGACGCATTTATGGGCCCCAAAGCGTCCATTGGGCCGTGTAGGGCCCCACAAAACTCCCACAAGACTGGGAGTGGTGAATTTATCATCACCCATTTTAAATAATTTAACCAAATTTGCCCAAAAATTCATATTACCACTAAAGTGACTTTATGGCCATTTTAATATTTCACACTTATTTTCACGTGTAGGTTTACACCTAAAATTCAGTCAAAAATGAGGTTTTGTTTATATTTTGGAATTTAAACATGTAATTTTGTTTTGACAAAATTCCTGCATGAAGCTCCACATCCCTGCAAAAGTTACCTGCATTGGGATAACTCCAGATGAACCTGCATGCACAGCCTGGAGATCTTTTCCACATGGTTAGTTAGTCAAGGAAACCACAGGCACAGCCCACAAATTAATTTCTGCATACAGCTCTGCATCCCCCCAAAAGTTACCTGGATTGGGATAACTCCAGATGAGCCCACATGGACATCCCGTAGCCCATTTATGCATGCTTATTTAGTTGAGGAACCCACAATCACAGCCTGAAACCTGATTTCCAAATGCATAGTATATTAAATGAACCAGAGGATCTGCATGCAAGATGCGCAACAGGTCACATGTGCAGCGGATCCAGCTCCCGCACGCAGCTGTCAGACCTGTGAGCCTCCAATCTGCAAGGCCTCCCCAGGGCTACAAGGTACCACAAGTAATAGCTACACCTCACTTGGATTCAACATGTATGTGTAATAATATGACATATGCATGGAGAAAGGTTTAAAAACTTAAAAATTTAAATAAAAATACACAAAATCCAAATATAAGGCTTACATAATTCAGAGAAAAATAATTACAATCCTCACAAAATCAACAGATCAAGAACTTCAAGGACCACAAAAAACAACAAAGATTACTCTTAAAAGTAATCAAAAATTACAAAAATAATCAGTAGATAGTGGATGATCAATAAAACCCCACTAATTATCTTTCTAATTTAATAATAAAATTATCAAATTTAACTAAGTTTCAGATCTGGAAAAAAAAAGTTGACACATTGACAGATACTGCAGCTCAAAATATGCACTGATCCTACAGATCCAAGGTTGGATGGCTTACAGAGCCAAGAGGACATCCTGAAACAGCCCCGGCTGGATTCCCAGCCTTAGCCTATGAGCCCTACCCTCTCTAAGTGCCCTGAGTAATCTATGTTTATCCAAAAAAGTTATTTATACAGTGCCTTCTTTGGCTTATTGTCCCCCAGTTTCCTGAAATTTATTTATTATCATCAGATACCAGGTAACTTTTGATCAAGTAATTATGAAGAGATAAGCAAGCAATTTATGACCTCTTTCATGTTGCTACTTGTACAGAGCAACCTTTCAAAGTAAAATAAAAACAAAATAAATAACAAAATACAGAAAGAGTAAGAAATATTACACTGTTGAGACAGATTTGGATTCTTCACTGAAAATAAGGGTAAGGTCACTCACTGACCCCACCCTTGAATTCCATCTTCTTATATTTTTAAATAAATTTACAAGAAAATGGCCCAAAACTACAAAACCACTTCATCTAGTGTGTTTGTCATTCGAATTATTCATGTGTTTTGTAACATACAGGTTTCACACATAAAATTCACTCAGAATTAAATTTTTGTGTATAGTTTAGGAGTTACAGCTGGTTTTGTGTTCTGTCACATATCCCGCACAAAGCTTTGCATCCATACACTAAGGTTTGCATGTGCCTGAAACTCAAAATGCAGGAACCTGCCAGGAAACCCGCATAAATTAAACTTCTGGCCATGGATTCCAGATTCACATCTGCAGATGTCAAGCCGGCACGCGTCAAATATGCCTGAAAAACTTCTGAAAACAAGGTGCAGCAGGAACATGCTACAACCTCTGTGCATGTACCATGCATATTTAATTTTGTGACTGACAGATAGAGAATGATTTGAAACCTCCAAAACTGAAATAAAAAATCTAGTAATCAAATTATAAAATAGAAAAATTAGGGAAAACAATCATAAAGGTTGTCACAAAAACAGCATTATCAAACCTTTATGAATAATAAAACAAATCAAAAAGTTCGCTTAAAAATCATTTTAAATAACAAAAAAGAATAAGAAGATAACATAGAATCTACAAATATTCACTTCTGACCATGTCACTTGAAAAAATACCATAAAAAATTATGAAATATTTCAGAAGTGCATAAATACCAAATTGACAAATTTAAACAGGTTTTAAAAATGATTTAACACATAATTATGAAACAGAAAAATCCAGCTGAGTTACCGCACCAAAGATCTGTGCCAAAATAGCCCTTTCCAGCCTTTTAGCCTTAGCCCTCATGCACAACCCTCTTTATGTGCCCTGAGAAGGCCCCTTCACCCCAAAGGGTATAAATACAGCACCTTTTGGTTATTTTGAACCACTGTAACTTTTTAATATCAAACCAGAACCCTTGCCCTCTCTGATCAAGTGCTCACAAGAAGATAAAAAAGTGATATATGGCCTCAGTCTTAAAGTATAGTTATTAATTCTAACCGCATTGTCAATTCCATTGAAGAAAATAAACAAAAGCACCAAATATTGCGTTGAGACCCTTTCAACCTTGAATTTCTGCAAGATTCTTGGATCTACTGCTTAAATAAGTAATTTATATCCTCCTTTCCTCAGGAATTCAGTGCTTTAAACAGCCTGCCACAAAAATTCTCTTGGTTCAACCCCTTTTGTGAATCATCAGGACCCCATTGGTCCAAGGTCATTACAAAGTTACAAATTACCCCTTCAAGAGAGGTTGCCTAGGCTGCAAAAATCCCCAGTTCTGTATAAAATATGGCCCCTCTTTCAAATATATATTAAAAAATCTTTTGACCAAACCAACTCAAAACTTACACCTTCTCTTAACATATTTGATTATTCTGAGAATTTTACGTGTTATTATTGGAAATATTATTATTCCAAAACCACTATCACCTTCTGTAGATAAAGGACTGTAATTTTCATGATATCAGGAAGCTGAAGAACTCAGCTGAGTATCAGTTTTATTTTAAAGGACCCATTATTTCTGTTTTATTGGGGGTAGGATCAATAAAACCCCCAAACCTTTGATCTAAAAGCCTTCAATTGTGAACCTCTGCAGGTATCTATTGAGTAATTGCTCAAATAAGTAATTTAATCCCCTCCTGCCTTGGATTGTGTTCTCTATTTCCCAGGAACTCTTAACATTTATTTGGGTAATACTTCCTTCCTGTTAAATCAAAAGTTCCCCATATTCCAGAACACACATTCAAATTAAATACCCATGAAGAGATGTTTTAATAACCCCCAGTGTGTATAAGACCATGGCTCCTTGTTTATAATATATTGAAAGAATTTTTAAGCCTTTGTAACCAAAAAAACATAAACCTTGCACTTACTCCAATTATATTTCTTACTTTGGAGTCTCAACCATGTTTATTCTTAAGAATATTATTATTCTTCCACTGCATCACTTTCTGTAGCTAAAAGATTGCAAAATTCCTGGCATCATTATGCTCACAATTTAATTAATTTAAAATACAAAAAGCCTGTAGAGCTAAGAGAGTCATTAAACCAAGAGAGTGCGCAACGGATCACTCCGCGGGGACTGAGATTCACCCGGCGGGTACAATCCCGCTGTGGATACTCCTGGGAGAGGGAGACGCGGTACTACCTAGTCCTCAGTTGTTTTCAGTCTCAATCAGAGAATCCGATCTTGGAGGGGTTCCTCCTTTCATCTCAAATCTTCTCATCTCGTTTTACTTCTCATCTCATTTTACCTCTACTCGCCTCGTGTCATATTTCTTCCTTACTTGTCTCAATCCCCATGAACAATCCTTCACCAACCACAACCAAGGATCCTCAATCAGACAATTCATTCAACGTCTAACTGGTAAGATCTGCTATTCCAATTAAACGCCTTCGAAGTCAACTCTCAACTCAAGAGTACATCATCTCTCGTCCAGACCACGATGCTCATCCTCCATCCAGCCACCCAATAATAACCAATCCGGGCATCTCAGTTACGATGTTGGTAATTATTCGCCATGATTGTATCATTCTATTCATCCATTGTTTCTTATGATTGTTATTTTTTTCATGTGTTGGTTTTTCAGCTTGTTGGTCAGTCAATAAACTAAATTCACACAGTTATATGGTTAAAAGCCAAACTCTACCGCGATCAACAAGACTTAGGACCATGGCATCGGGATCAGGCTTCTTGTCGGACTCATTTCGTCAATCTATGCTCAAGACGGCCCTGGAAACCACCCCGCTGCTGACAGAAGAGAACTACGGTATATGGATGGATAAGATGAAAGCTCTACTCAAGCTAAGAGGAGTGTTAGACACACTTGAATCAGCCTCAAATCACCTCTCAGCTCAAGACAACGACAAAATTCAGCTACTGCTCATTTCAAAGGTTGATTCCGTCACCCACAATAACGTGATCAGCGCTGCCAATATCAACTCTTCCAAGGACATATGGATAGCCATCAAGGAATGATTCTCTTCCTCTCAAGCTTCTAATCGAGCCAGAATCTTCAACAATTTCTTGCATCTGAACTTCAAAGAAGACAAGATCCTGAAGTTTGTCACTGACGTCAAAACTGCTATCAAGAAAATGATTGACATAGGTATTGAATTACCGGATGACATCTTGGCATACCTAACTATGTTCAAGTTTCCATCAAATCTCCAGGATCTCAAGTGGCAACTCATGCACTCAGACAAGCAAATCTTGGTCAAATTTGTATGCAACCGTCTTGTTCAATACCACAACAAAATCAAAGCTGAAGTCACCAAAAAAGGCATCCAACAAAGTACAACTGAAACTGTTCTTGCAACAATGAGGACCAAGTTCAAAAACCAACTATCCAATTGATGTGTCAAAGGATATCACAATCCAAAGCGGGATAAGAATCACTCCAAATCAGAGTGCTATCATCTTCACCCCGACAAGGCTCCTGAGTGGTGGAGAGAAAACCAGGCTCAATGGAAAGAAAAGCAAAAGAAAACTCCAGACTCAGCTCACTTCCACGCCTTTGTGACGAGATGGATAGATTTGAGGATTGGAGTTGAGAAGAATATATTAATCAACAGTGGTGCAACATTGCACATCTTCAACCAGCCAAAATTCTTCACAACCCTGGAGCCATACAATGGAGAAAATGTTACCACTGGAAAAGCTGGAGCAGACCTTCCCATCCAAGGGATGGGAATCGTCAAGCTAGAATGGAAGACTCACACAATCACTCTTTCAAACTGCCTGTACGTCCCGGACATTGTTGTCAACTTAATTAGCCCACGAAAACTCATTGATCAAGGGTGCACACTCAAGGCTAAATCTGGACACTTTGAGATCAAAAAGGAGGGAACAAAAGTTTGTCAAGGCACAATCACCAAAAACCTCTTTGTACTTGACGCACCCCGCAAGGTTGGCAGTCAGCAATGCTACTCAACAAGTGCAGAGGACCCAAGGACCCTAAAAAATCTGCATTTGTCTTACTGCCACGCCTCACTCAGACGTCTTTCCAAGATCCAGGGAATACAATACACATCCAAAGAAAAAGACAAGTTTGAATGTAAAGATTGCCTTCTATGCAAGATTAGCAAGTCTCCCTTCAAATCTGTCTCAACTTCTGCTACAAAACCCTTTGATAGAATACATCTTGATATCGTGGGTCCGATTAATCCAGAATCTCATAGACACAAAAGGTACTTTCTAACCATTGTGGATAATTTCTCTGGGTACCTCTCCGGCATTCCACTGGCTTGAAAGGATGAGGCAACTCCAATATTGATTGAAGTCATTGAGAAGCAAAAGAATATCAGTGGTTATTATCTGTTGATGGTTTGCTTGGATGGCGGAACGGAATTCATAAATAACAGGTTAGTAACATACTTCAAGGAGAAGTTCATCAACCATTTAGTCACTGAACCCTACCATCCCAAACACAACGGCAGAGCCAAAAGGGCCAACCAAACCATTGTAGAAAGCGTAAGATCAACCCTAAGCTCAGCTAAGCTTCCAAGAAAGTACTGGTTGGAGATCCTCAAGTCCTGCTGTACCGGCCTGAACCAGATTCCCAAAGATGACCTCAAACAATCACCCTGGGAACTCGTCAAGGGTAGCAGACTTCCCCTCAATTATTTTCAACCCATCGGCATAACAACCATTGTTCTGAACCAAAGGAGATTGAAGGGAGACAAGTTCCGCCCTAAAGGAAGAGAAGGAAAACTTATCGGCTATAACACCAACCTCCTCTCATACAGAGTCCTCCTGCCCGATGGGCAAATCATCCAATCCAAGCACGTTGCGCTCCTGAAGAACTCAGTCGATGACCTAGGAATCAGTTCGACTGCAGACCTGGATTTCAATTTATCTGAACTGAATGAAGAACTTCCCACGGCGACAAGGGAAGATCTGGCACCCAGAATGAACTACAGGGAACCCCTTGCCAAGGTGGACTCCTGGGATGAAGGTGATCCAGTCTTGGAAGCCAAGTCTAATACAAGCGATCTGACAGCCAAACCTGCCAACCCAGATGCAAATCAAAGAGCCGCGGGTGTTGAGGAACCAGTACCTGCTAGAAGACCACTCCAAGACAGCTCACTCATCAAACCCCCGCAGCGCTATGGATTTCATCATTACTTCAAGCCCAAGACCTTTGATCAAGCACGCCAGTGTGCCAAAAGCTTCAAGTGGGGGGGGCGATAAAGAAAGAGGTGGATCAATGCAAACTACTTGAAGTTTGGGAGGATTACAAAGGAGACACACCTCTGAACCCGCTTGATACGGTATGGGTATTCAAAATCAAGGAAAACGCGCATGACGATGCGGTCATCTACAAGGCTCGGATCTGCGTTAAAGGATTCAACCAAGTCCACGGACTCGACTTTGAGGAAACCTTTGCACCAACCGGCAAGATAGCTTTGCTCAGAGCAATCCTTCTGTATGCCCTGAAGAACAAGCTAAACATCAGACAATACAACGTAAATGCGGCATTTCTCCACGCTCCCATAGATGAAGAAGTAATTATCAAAACACCCCAAGGATGCCAACGCAAATGTCAATATCTGCGACTGAAGAAGAGCCTATATGGACTCAAACAGTCTCCCAAGAACTGGTACAGGACACTTACAAGCTGAATCAAATCAGTTGGGTTCAAGGAGTCAGATAGTGACCCCTGCCTATACAAGTCCAAAGATAACAAATCCTTCCTATTCTTTCACGTCGAAGACCTAATCCTTGTGGGTGATGGGAACAATTTCAACGACAAGTTAAACTCTAGGTTCAAAGACTCACAAGCCCACGAACCAGAAACCATACTTGGCATGAGATTCAAATGGACGCCAGAGAGTATTCTCCTGAGCCAACCAAAACACATAGCGCACGTTTTAGAAGAACTTGGGCTCCTCAAATCTAGACCCTGCTCGACACCATCAACGGAACACTTACAACTATGTGAAGCATCAGAAAAAGATTTTGACGAATTCAAAAAGCTCAACATAAACTACAAATCCGCCATAGGCCTTCTAAACTACATTGCGAGCCGAACCAGACCAGACCTCAGTTACTCGGTCTCTAGCCTAGCCAGGTTTCAAAATAAACCCGGACTGAGGCACTGGAAGGAGCTCAAGCGAACTTGGCAATACCTCAATCACACCAAGGAGTGGAAGCTGACCCTCACCTACGACGATTCAAAGGGACCGCTAGAATGCTACAGTGACGCCTCCTGGGGAGAAGACCCCACCAGTTGCAAGTCACAATCCGGTTAACTGTGTCTGTCCTTTGGCTCCCTTCTCTCCTGGAATAGTTACAAGCAGCGGAATATAACCTATTCATCCACAGAAGCTGAACTCAACCTGCTACTAGACTCCTTCTCAGAAGGAAAATGGCTTCGCCATTTACTGAAGGAAATCTTTCAAAAAGACATCCCGTTGTCCAATCACCTTGTCAACAACAAAGGGCTGGACAACAAACTAAAGAAATTTGGCTCCAATGCTAAGACCAGACACATGGATCTCAAAACAAAAGGCCTTTGAGACAAACTCAAAGAAGGATCACTGACAGTACAACTGGTTGAAACTTCTCAGATGCTTGCAGACCCACTAACTAAGGCAGTAAATGGAAAACAGCTAACAAAGTTCACTGATCTTATTTTTGGAAAGGAATAGGCAAATCTCCAGTTAAGGGGAGTGTAGAGCTAAGAGATTCATTAAGCCAAGAGAGTGCGCAACGGATCACTCCGCGGGGACTGAGATTCACCCCGCGGGTACAATCCCGCTGTGGATACTCCTGGGAGAGGGAGACGCGGTACTACCTATTCCTCAGTTGTTTTTAGTCTCAATCAGAGAATGGGATCTTGGAGGGGTTCCTCCTTTCATCTTGTTTTACTTCTCATCTCATTTTACCTCTACTCGCCTCGTGTCATATTTCTTCCTTACTTGTCTCAATCCCCATGAACAATCCTTCACCAACCACGACCAAGGATCCTCAATCAGACAATTCATTCAACGTCTAACTGGTAAGATCTGCTATTCCAATTAAACGCCTTTGACATCGACTCTCAACTCAAGAGTACATCATCTCTCGTCCAGACCACAATGCTCATCCTCCATCCAGCCACCCAATAATAACCAATCCAGGCATCTCAGTTACGGTGTTGGTATTTCTTTGCCATGATTATATCATTCTATTCATCCATTGTTTCTTATGATTGTTATGTTTCTCATGTGTTGGTTTCTCAGCTTGTTGGTCAGTCAATAAAATAAATTTGCACAGTTATAAAGCCTTTCAAAAAAACATGTAAATCCATTAACAGGATTTATAACAGAAACATATGGTCATTTACCAGGCCATCATTACCCACAAAATTCCAGGGATAACATATTTAATGAGATGTGAAATGGAAATCCAACCTATAACACCAAAAGCAGCCTGTGGGCCATGCATGACTGTACCTCTGACCCCAGCAAACCATTACTTCATCCCTATTTTCTCCTGATAAAATTCAAGGGAGCGCCTGGTAAACTAAAAAGGGATAAATACAGGTGTAATTTATACTTTAAATTCCCCAGTGACTCATTATTATACATACAGATACAATTTCATACAGGAATTAAATAAATATTAGGAAAGGTAAGTGATTAATTGATTTTTTATTACTTTCTATTTGAAAATTCCACCCTTATAGCTTAAGTTTTGCCCTGTTTTAAGCACTCAAAGGATCAAAATAGACTCACAACTATGTGTGAATTATTGGCCCACAAGCTTAGTCAAAGAGCAGTATTTAAAGCAAAAGAAATGCTGAGACAATAATGTCTTACAATTGATTCTTAATCTGAGGAAGAGGCAATGGCACACTTCTGAATGTGAATTTATTGATGAATGAATGAATAGAAAACAGCAGGGAGAAGAGCTCCTTGAATACAAAAGATGGTTCACATGTAGAGCTCATGTAATAGCAAGCAAAACGCAAAGATTCCGCCCCAAATGGGCTCTACAGGCTCTACAAGCCCTGTTACTTGGTTTCAGCTTACTCAGCTCACTTTGCATTAGTTCTTAACCCTTTGGACCAGGCTTTAACCGTCCAATTTGGTGTTTCCACCCTCACAGGGCTGAACCAGCCCCTTGCTGCTCAGACCCTCATGGCTGGTTGTCTATTACAACCAGCCCTGTTACCTGGTTACATCTCTCTTGTAACTGTACTGGCCCTTTCTATAAACTCACAGGCCTTTTTTCCTCCTGAAACCAGGCCCCTGGCCCTCAAAATGGCCAGGGTGGACCCAGAATCACTCTGGGTCCAGCCAAGAACTGATGAGGGGGGGTGTAACCAGTGAGCGTGCGCACCCCCCCCCCCCCCCCCCCCTCCTTTGCTCAAATCCCCTGGGGAGGTGATCAAATCCCCTGAGGAGGTGATCAGATCCCCTGAGGAGGTGATCAAATCCCCTGGGGAGGTGATCAAATCCCCTGGGGAGGTGATCAAATCCCCCTCCAGGGGCCCCGGGGGTTGATACCCCCAGGGGCCATCACATGGAGGGTGGGCTGGTGGTGGTCAGGCCCACCCAGCCCCATTCGTTGCCTCCCCCTTGGTGATGGGGGGGGGGGGAGATGGCCCCATTGTGCTTGAGGTAAGGGGGCAATCAAGTCCCCTCCCACCTTGCCGGTTGCCTTTTTTGTGACAGGCTGGCTGGTCTAGTCAAGGAGGGACCAGCCATCCTCCCTCCCCCTTGCAACCAAGCATGGGAGGCAGGGAGGCAGGGGCAACCAGCCCCTGCGGCGGAAACCGGCTGGCTGGCCCACATAGCGGGTGGGGGGACTCCAAACTGAGTCCCCTGCCCCCTACAATGGCCCTGCATGGGCCGTTGGGCCCCAGGTGAGAAACAAGTGGCTCCAAGCGGGCCACAACAGGGGCAGCGGCCCCAATGGGCCGCCAAGGCCCAATTAACCCCAAAAACATACTTTGGCGGGCCAGCACATCTGGCAAACTATGCCCAAAATAATCCTTGGGCCCATAAATGCCCTTATAAGCTCATCTGGCTAAGGTGGCCCATCCACCCTGACGGGCCCGTCAAAGCCCCTGTCCCAATTGACTTGGAAAACATGTTTTGGCACCCAAATGCCCAAAACCAATAACATCCACATAGGCCCATGTGGCCCACAGAATGTCCAATGGGCTGTGGAGGCCCATTTTTTATCCCATTTGGATTACACACTAATATGCACATTAACTGAGTGCATCTGTATTTTAACACACCCCCTTAATCCAAAAGGGATTCCATTTGCATACTAGATACAAAACATTGATGTTTGTTCCTATCTAACGCCTTAGTTAAGATATCCGCAATCATTGCTCCAGTGGAAATGTACTGTAACACTATCTTTTTGCAGTTTACTGCATCACGTACATAGTTATAAGGAAAATCAATATGTTTTGTTCTTGAATGGAACACTTGGTTCTCTGCCAACGCAATGGCACTCTGATTATCAGAATACAAAAACGCAAACCCTTGTGTTTTATGTTTATCCTCTAAGACCTTCCTCAACCATTTTGCTTCCTTTGAAGCTGACAGGTACGTTCTGAACTCTGCTTCTATTGATGAAATACTTATTGCTGACACCTTTTTGGACATCCATGACACTAAATGTTTCCCAAAGAAGAACCAAAAACCACTTGTTGATTCCCTAGTGTTACCATCTGCCCAACTTGCATCAGAATAACCAACCTATTCAAAGTTTGCTGACTTTCAAAACTGCAGTCCCAGAGTGATTTTTCCTTTAAGATACCTCATAACTCTCTTAAATGCTGACCAATTCCTCAGGCTAGGTCTCTCTAAGTGTTGTGACAAAACACCAATTTCAAATGCAATATCTGGCCTTGCACACTGCTCCAAATAATTTTAAGATCCAATAGCTGACCTATAATCATTTTTGATTAAAAAATCTCTAGATACTCTTCATCTTTACACTTTTCTAACCAAATTTTAGACTGCATTGGAGTACCAAACTCTTTTTCATCCTCTAAGCCATACTGCTTAAGTAGAGCTGACACATAATGGTTCTGATCCAACTTGATCTCATTCTTGCTCTTACTAACTTTCATTCCCAGAACCTGCTGTGCCAGACCAAGATCTTTTATCTTGAACTCCTTTTTGAGCGTCTCCATGACTCTCTCCTTACCATTCCCAATAATGATAATTTCATCAACCCAAACAAAAAAAATTGCATCCTCTCTCACAAAGAGACAAGGTTTGGCCTTAATTGTCCTGAAGCCAATCTTAATCAGTTTCTTACTCATATTTTTATACCATGACCTAGCTGCTTTCTTTAATACATACAGAAATCTACACATCTTGAGGGCATATTCCCCTTTATCTGCTGAGAGGAAACTTCTCACACAGATTTTCTTCATAGTTTCTGGCTTAGTCTCCGCCAGCCATTCCTTGAGACCATCAGGAATTGACATATTCACAGTCTCCTCCTCTCCATGTTTTGCATTCAAGTATGCAGTCACAAGATCAGCTTGTCTGATTTCTTCACCAACTCCACTGCCAAAGCAATGATATACCTGAAGGTGGACAGCCTTCCATTTGGCAAGAAATTCTCCTGGTAATCAATAGCCTTTGTCTGCTTGAAGCCCTGTGCAACGCATCTAGCCTTGAACCTCTTCAAAACTCCATTAGTATCAAGCTTCTTAGTCAAAACTAATCTAGACCCAACAATGGTCTTTCCCTTTGGAACTGAATCCCACTTAACCACTTCAAAAACACTATTATTCTCCAGAAAATCAAATCCCTCAAATATATCTGTCTTCCGTTTGGCTCTCTTGTCAGAATTCATAGCTTTTCCAAAGCTTTTTGGATTAAATCTATTACCCATCTCTGAACTTAACTGTAGAATCTCATTATGCATACACTGTTCCAAAAGTGTATCTTCCTCATATTCTGCAGAAGCATAATGGAACTTTCATTCCCCATACCTTTCAAAAGGTATTCTCATCCTGCCACTCCTTCTAACTGGAGGTGGAGGCTCATCAGGTTCTGATTCCCCAGACTCCCCTGAAGCAGGTACTGAACCCTCATGTGGCACTTCTGCAATCTCAACATCATCATTAATGACATTCTCCCCGTCATCTGATTCTGAAATAGGCTCTAATGCTATTTCCTGCTGTCATTCCTGAACAGCAGCATCTTCACTCCTCTTGAGTGGAAAGGTGCCTTCAAATTTTACATCCCTACTATGGATAATCTTTCTTGTCCTTGGACAATAAATCCTATATGACTTACTTATTAAATCATGCCCTACATGTTCCCCTGTTCTGGCTCTAGGATCTAACTTACCAACCATCTCATTATGGTGGACCCTATAATACACTAAGCAACCAATTGTTCTTAGGTGTGATGTTGAGGGGTACAACTTTCAAAACTGATAATGCAGACTCTTCCCATTAGCAATTAACATATTGTGCAACAGACACACTGTGCACACCAACTCAGCCCAAAAAACTTTGATAGACCAGATTGAGCCATGATAGTTCTGACTTTGTCCAATAAATTCTTATTCATCCTCTAAACTATTCCATTTCTTTGTGGAGTACCAGCAGTAGTAACTATATGGGTGATGCCATAGTAATTCAACAGTTTCTAAAATTCTTTACTCAAAAACCCACCCCCTCCATCAGCAATAACCCTCTTTATCTCCTTCATCAAACCATTCTGTTTTCAGACTTTGAAGATTACTGAAACCTCCTCTGTGGTCTGATCCTTTGATCTTATTGTTTTTACCCAAAAATAATTAGTTGCTGTATCAAATAAATTTAGGAAGTATCTTGCCCCTCCAAGGGACACTGGTATCAATGGCCCTGCCAAATCAATGGAAAATTCCTCTCTAGGAAATTCTGTGCAATCTCTACTCTTTGAGAACATATTTCTGGTCTTGGCCCCTAGGATAAAACTTTCACAGTTGCTTTCCTTCACCTTATGGCCACTTCTATTGTGAGAAACAGTGCTCACAGCTGAAAACTTGAACAAGTTAACACAGAGCAATTTATTCCAAACTTTTCCACTCACAATAGTTCTCCCATTTGAATCAATATCAAATTATCTTCTTTAAGATAACAAATCTGGAAGCACTTTTTCCAGAGAACTCCAAGAGACACAAGGTTATAAGGCAGATCTGATACATAGAACACTTTCTCAAAAGATATTTAAAAACCCAAGTGATTTGAAAGAATAAATTTTCCAATTCCTTTGATCTGAATTGTTCTTCATTTTTTTCCAATATTTACAACACCATCAAAATCTCTAAGATTTGAAAACAAATTTGGTTCAAAAACATGTGGAATGTACAACCAGAATCAATCAAAACAAGAACATCCTCCTTCAATACTCTTGTAAGGACAGAAAAATTATCAGCCACTGGTAAGCTATTATCATCAATGTTAATTTTAACCACTTCATAATCAATCAAGTCCATTTCTTGATCCTCAATGAGCTTTGCCTTCTTGTTGGGGACATGTTCCTTGACAGCCTTTTCTGATGAGCATTCCAACGTCACCATAGCAATTTTCTCCATTGCAAGGTTGAAGTCCTTGTCTTCTTTTTCTTCTTCTTCAGAATTCTTCCTCTTTTTGGCCTCCTTGCAATCCTTTGCATAGTCCCCCTTCTTCTGAAAATTATGACAGAAGACCTTTGATAAATCACTCTTGGCCTTTGGCTTATTTCCAGATTTTCCTGTCTTGCCAACCGGAGAAGTTCCTGTGCCCTGCTTCATCTTAAATTGAAGATCATCCTTTTCAATTTTCTTCAGCACATCCCCTTCCCCAGGAAGTGGATCCAATTGAGATAAAATCCTAACAAGGACTCACGCTCTTTTGTTAGTTTTGGCAGAATTAAGAATGAAAAACACTCAGGATCAATTTTCAGCCCAGATGACTTGAACTTAGCAATGCTTGATCTTGCCTCCCCAACAAATTGTTTTCAGTTGACAAATTTCAGCTTAAAAAAATTATTGAAAGAAATCCCATTCTGATGAACAGAATTAACAGCATACTTGGCCTTGAGAAACTTCCATAAAATGCTTCCCATCCTCTTCTGTTACTCTTTCAAAGTCTCAGCAAGCCACGCCATATGAATTCCATCCAAATTGCTAAGAATAAAATGGTAAGACTTCTTCTCTACCTCTGAAATAATCAACGTATCATCTGCATCCATAATCTCCCCACACCAAATGTTGTCCAGCTCAATTTCAATTAAGACAGACCAAGCACTATAGTTTTAACCATTTAAAACAATCTTGGTGGAGCTGGATTGTGGGATATAAGACATTGTCTGGGAAAACTTGAGGTCCTTGAGGTTTTCCAAAGTAAGTTATAAGGGTCTATCCTGCTTGGAAATAATGATGATGATGGTACTGATAATGTGTGAGAATTATTGGGCCACAAGCTTAGTCAAAGAGCAGTATTTAAAGCAAAAGAAATTCTGAGACAGTAATGTCTTATGATTGACCCTAAATCTGAGGCCAAGGAAATGGCACACTTGTGAATGTGAATGAATCAATGAATGAATGGATGGAAAACAGCAGGGAGAAGAGCTCCCTGAATAAAAAAGATGGTGCTCATGTAGAGGTCATGTAATTACAAGCAAAAGGAGAAAATTCCGCCCCAAATGGGCTCTACAGGCTCTACAAGCCCTGCTACTTGGTTTGGGCTTACTCAGCCCACTTGGAATTAGTTCTGAACCCTTTTGACCAGCCTGTACTGGTTGAATTTGGTGTTTCCACCCTCATAGGGCTGAACCAGCCCCTTGCTGTTCAGACCCCAGATGGTTGTCTATTAAAAACAGCCCTTTTACCTGGTTACATCTCTCTTTTAACTGTACTTGCCCTTTCTCTACACTCACAGGCCTGTTTGCCTCCTGCAACCAGGCCCCTGGCCATTTTGCAGAATCACTCTGGGTCCGGCCAAGAACTGATGAGGGGGGGTAACCAGCAGGCGTGCGCACCCCCCCCCCCTTCTTTGCTCAAATCCCCATCCAGGGGCCCTGGGGTTTGATACCCCCAGAGGTTTTCACACAGAAGGTGGGCTGTTGGTGGTCAGGCCCACCCAGCCCCGTTGGTTCCCTCCCCCTTGGTAAAGGGGGGGCGAGATGGCCCCATTGGTCTTGAGGTGGGGGGGGGGAAATCAAGTCCCCTCCCACCTTTCCGGTTGCCTTTGTTGCAACCTTCTGGCTGGTCTGGTTGAGAAGGGACAAGCCATTCTCCCTCCCCCTTGCAACCAAGCAAGGGGAGGGAGGGATGCAGGGGCCCCCAGCCCCTGCAGCAGCGACCAGCTGGCTGGCTCAAAGGGGGCCACGGCACCGCACACAGAGGGTGGTGGGACTCTAAACAGAGTCCCCTGCCCCCTAAAATGGCCCCACGTGGGCCGTTGGGCCCCAGGTGAGAAACAAGCAGCCCCAAGCGGGGTGCAACAAGTGCAGCAGCCCCAATGGGCTGCCAAGGCCCAATGACCCCAAAAAACATACTTTGGGGGGCCAGCCCATCTGGCCAAGTATGTACATAATGATCCTTGGGCCTATAAATGCCCATATAAGCCCATCTGGCTAAGGTGGCCCATCAACCCTGAAGGGCCTTTCAAGGCTCATGTCTGAATTGAATTGGAAAATGTGTTTTGGCACCCAAATGCCCAAAACCAATAACATTGAAATAGGCCCACATGGACCATGTGATTTCAAATGTGCCATTGAGGCCCATTTTTGCATCCCATTTGGATTAAACACTAATATGCACATTACCTGAGTGCATCCATATTTTAACAAACTAACCATTTAGTTATTCATTGTAGCTAAACTGAAATTACCAATTCACTGATAGGGTGTATAAGAGTTAGCCCACCCACCATTTTTTAAATGGAATGTTCCAGAAAAATACCCCAATTTAGGACACACCATTAAAAATTAAAAAGAACCACTTACCTCACATCAAAAGTGTCAGAGTTACCTGAAAAAAAATTGTTTTTCCAGATAAATTATTTAAAGGTTGATAAGTTTGACTCAATTTGTTGTTTTCATATTCAAATGGATGGTTTATTTGGAAAGATGGCCAACATCACCCCCTTAGCTAATTTTGATGCCCTAAAATCTGATTGTGTTGATGCTGTGTATCCTCAGCCTATTAATGATGATGCTGATGAAAAATTTCAGTGGCCCCAATCTGATGGCAAGGAGGATATTCAAGACAACCATCTCCAATTATGTCTATATTGGCATCAATCAACCATTCAAATCCTTGCGTGGATCCCTCACTTGACTCTTTTTATTTCTCTCTTCCTGGGGTGGAAGAAATCAACTAATTTGCCAATGAGGAGCCATTTATTTCATTATTTCCATTACAATCAACATATTTTCAAGTAAGGAAGCAATTAATTTTCTTTTCTTTCCAAGTAATCCCAACTGATTTAGATTGTAAAAAAACAGGCTCATACTTTTCTGAATGGCCAAAGCCTCAAGCCAATGTAGCCTCCAAAATCACCTTCAAATAATAGTGATGACTTTCAGACACAAAAATTCTCTGCCAAGGGAAAGGGAAAGGCCTCCCATTCAATCAATTCTAAAACCAAAATTCATTAAAAGAGGAAAAAAACTCCCAATTTTTTGGGCTTTGAAGATATCATGTGGAAGCACAATTCCAGTGAGTGCCTTGATTAAATCTGCTTTCTTCCAAAATCAAGCTCATTGATATTCCCCTCCAAGAAACTATCAAATCACAAATTGAATTCAAAAAAGTGAATTTTAAATTCAAAGGCAAGATTTTCAAAGGACTTTTTATTGGCCAAAGCAGAAAGCTGAGAGTCTGTCTCATCAATAAAAATTGGATGATGAGTGTAAATTGAAACAGGCTGAGTTTCAGTTTCAAAAACAGGAAAAGGAGGAGGATTGACTGGAAGATTGACTGGAAAAGGAGAGGGAACAACTTTCAATGGAAAAAAAAGATAGTTTATCCTTGGCCATGGCATGTATTGGTAGCAGGAGAAAATTTTAGGAAATAAATGAGAGTACTCAAACACTGGGCTTGTAAATATATTTACTTTGAAGAAATAGAATTTTTAGATATTCAGTTTGGATTTTCCAAACTCTTTCTGGGAGGGCTTTCTATTGCTCTTTTTCTTTGTGAAAACAACAGTGGGATACAGATACAAAGTTTGCAGTTTTTGTCCATATCATACAGCCTTTTCATCAATCCCTTCCTCTGATACTTCCAAAGAGATTTCAAAATATTTCTTTTGAGCCCTCTTTTGCTGAAAATCCCTATACTGGTCATGTCTCTGTATGTTTTTCAAATCATCTCCTCCAATCCACATAATTTTATTAAGGTGAGGATCAAGAGGGATTAAATTCAATGTATAACATTTTGAGGGTTTCAAGCCCTATTCTCGCCACATCTCTGTATGTTTGCCAAATCCTCTCCTCCCATCCAGATACTTTGATTTAGATGAGGATCAAGAAGGGATTCAATTCATTTTATAGAGTTCTGAGGGATGTGGGAGAATAATGAGTGGTTCAGAAAAAGCCTGGGTGTGGAAATAAAAAGGGATCAAATGTGGTGGTGCATTACATAGATTTTTTATTAAAAAAAAAAGTGGTCCAAAAGAAAATCATTAGCTGTTTTATAATCAAGTTGGAATATCATCAAAAAATGAAAAAAATAAAAACCTGGCTGGTGATTCTAGCCCCCCCCCCCACCCAAAAAAAAAAAAAAAAAAAAAAAAAAAAAAAAGAGAGAGGGAGAGATGGTCAGTCATGTGATGATCATCTTTGACACATGATGGGATGAAAAGAAAGAAAAATAAAATAACTTGGGTTGATCCTAACAACAATAATGAAAAACCAAAAAAACAACCATGAGTCACCCACACATACATACAAACCAAACAATCAACCCAAAAAAAAAAAAATTGAAAAGGAATTGAGTATTGGGATTATAACAATAAAGACAAAAAAAACCTAGAAAATTAAAAAAACCCCCAAAAAATAGTCAATCAGTCACCTGCATCACTGTAATAAATTGCTTTTAAATTGGGAAATCAGATGCTAATTGATTTCTTGATTGATTGCTAATTGATTTCTTGATCAATTGACAATTGATCAAGTGATTGATTTCAAATCAATTTGTTGATCAATGGAAAATGAATTTCAAATTGATCAAGCAATCAATTGCAAATTGATCAAGCAATTTATTGCAAATTAGTCAAGCAATTGAGCACACATTGATCAAGCAATTAATTGTGAGTCAATCAAGCAATGAATTGCCAATTGATAAAGCAATCAATGACAAATCAATTGAGCAATCCATTTGAAACTGATCAAGAAATAAATGAAGCAATTGATTTAAAGGGGAATGGGGGGAGGAGGAGGACATTCATGGAGGCAGCTTAGCAGAGGGGCCAGAGAGGGGAGGTGGGTTCACTTGTTTGAGGGCAAAAAAGCGGGTAGGTTTGTGGGTGGAATTGATGAGGTGGAGGTGAATGCTGAGCAGGTGAGGCTGGTAAGGTGGAGGCGGTGGGTTAGGTGGTTTGTTGATGTGGGCTGGTTTGTTGAGGTGTAGGAAGGAGTGTTGAGATGGATTGGTTGTAGCAATGAGGTGGAAGGGAGAGGTGGGTGGCTTGGTGAGTGGTGAGGTATGAGGTGGAGGTTAGTGATCTCCACTTTTTTTTTGTTTTTTTTCTAAGTCCACCAAGAAAAAAACAAAAATAATCAAAGAAAACCATGAGTTAGCCTAGGATTCTTGGTTGAACAAAAAAAAACTGATGTGATTTTTTACCTATCTCAAAACCAAATGTTACTTGTCAAAGTGAGCAAGTGTGAGGGGTAGAATCCACTCTCTCATGGCAGAAGATGAGGGAAAGGATGAGATGGGAATTAATTGAGGAGGATTTTGAATATTTTCTTCAAATATTTTGTCCTATTCATCTTGAATGTTGGCCAAAAGGTTGTGAATTTTGATTGGACAAGTTGAGAAAGATGGTGATGTGATGTGGGGTGATGAGATGATGATGGGATGTGGGTAAAGCAATGGAGATTTAAAGCAATGTAAATGAGAAGTGTGTGAAGCAAGGATATGGGATTAGTATGGATTTTCCAATCTGGAGGGGTGGATGGGTGTTTTGTATTAATTGGATGGTGGATGGATGATGATGCATAAATGGTGGATTTGATTTTTGAAATCAGCCACTTCCATTTTTCAGAATTTTAACCTCTATTTCTATAGTGTCTTTGGTTAAATTTCAGCTTTCTACTTGTACAGAGAAACCTGTCAAATTAGAATAAGATCAAAAATAAACTCATAAAACCTTGGAAGAAATGAAAATCCCTAAAATATTATTGCATTTAAAAATTGCTGCAGTTCAGTGCGCAAATTAATGCAAAAACTGGGCCCAAATCTACGCGATTTCGCCCGCCAATTTCAGAACTTTTTCACGCAAATTCTTGTGCTTTTGCGCTTTGGAAACTATTATTGCCAGCTTGCTAGTTGACAAGATCAACCTTTTGAAGCATATCAAAAAAAGAAAATAAATAATACAATTGGAAGGAGTAGAAAATCCATACATATTTTTGCAGAAATGAATCCTTCACCCAAAAATACGTAGGGTCACTCCCTGACCCCACCCTTGAATTCCAACTCCTTATATTTTTAAATAATTTCAGAAGAAAAAGACCAATAAACCACATCACCACTATGGCACTGTTTGGCCGTTCTAATATTTTACTCATAACCCCATGTATAGTTTTCACACCTAAAATTCAGTCATAATTGGGGTGTTTTGTATATTTTAGGAGTTAGAGGTGGATTTGTGTTATGTCACCATTCCCGCGCCCAGCCCCGCATTCATATAGCAAGGGTACACATGCCTGACACTCAGTATGTAGGCGCATGTCTAGAATCCCCTATGCAGAATGACTGATGATGGATTCCGGCACGCAGCTTTCAAGTCTGCGCGCGTCAATATCAGCTGAACTAATTCCAACAGCCAGGTACCCCAGGAAAATGCTACAAATTGCATGCATACATCATGCATATGTAACAAGTTGACTGACGGATAGGGAGATATTTGAAACCTAAGAAAATGAAATAAAAATATGAAAATCAAAACATTAAAGCAAATAAATTGTGAGAAACAACAATGAAGGTTGGCACATAAATGGGACTGCCAAATCTTTATGAACCATGAAACACATCAAGAAGTCTACCAAAAAATTATTAAAAATTACCAACATGTGCAGAAGATGGCGCAAAATCTAAAAATACCCACTTATACTCATGCAACTCAAAAGAAAGTAATACAAAATAAGGAAATATGTCTGAACCATAAAAATAACAAAATAATATTCAAATACCTTCTGACAATTATTTCACATAAGAATATGACACAGGCAAGTCTAGCCAGTTGACAGCACCAAAAATATGTGCAAAACTAGCACTAGTTAGCCTGCCAGCCTCAGCACAGAAGTACAACCCTCTCTACGTGCCCTGAGAAGATCTTATTAACCCAGAAAAGTATATAAACCGCCCTTTTTAGATGGTTTAAAACCCAGTAATTTTCAAGTAATCAATCCAGACCCCTTCCCATCCGTGATCAAGTGTTTATTCAATATAAACAAGTGATTTATGGGCTCAGTCTGATAGTATAATTATTAATTGCATTGAAGAATATCGGCAACATCCCACACAATTGTCCTGAGACCCTTTCAACTGTGAGTTTCTGCAAGTTTCTTGGAGTGTCTGCTTAAATTAGTAAGTTATCTCCTCCTCACCTCCAGTCATAAGTGCTGTGAGTCAGCCAGTACACCCTATCCCATTGATTAAACCCCTTTTGAGTAATCACTTAGGACCTCATTGTCCCAAGGTCTTTACACGGTTCAAAAGAGCCCCTTGAAGAGAGGCTGTTATCCAATAAAGATCCCCTGTTTGCATAAAATGTGGCCCCTCTTGAAAAATATATTTAAATCAATTTAATCCAACCAAACCACTCAAACTTTTCACTAGCTTCTAAATCAACCATTTGAGCATTTTGCCTAATTTTCTTGGAATTATTATTATTCAAACACCAATGTAACTTGCTGCAGCTAAAGGAAGGCAAAGTTCCTGGTATCAGTAAGGTGAAAACTGGGGGTCTGGCCGGGAAATATCTCTGAATAATTAATTTTGAATTAATTAATTTCTTTGGACCACATAATCTACGTAAATATAAGTAAAAATACTTCTTATTTTTTTATTATTATTCTTCTGCTGGATCTTAAGACCAACAGGGAATTAATCAATTATTATTATAATTTTCTTAAACAGAGAAAATAAGAGAGACTCCGTAATTTTGTGCCTGTTATCATAAATCCTGGGCAACAAAAAGCAAAATTAAACCATCATAAACAACAAGCTTTAAAAGATAAAGAATTGGGACTTGAAAGACTAATTAACTTTGATTTTTTACTCAGGAAACACACGGCCTGGAAGAATTATCAGAGAAAACTATATTTATATAACAAAATTAAATAAAGTAAACTCCATATATTTTTTTATATATTTTTTTGAAAAAATTCAAAAAAAAATTCAAAAATTCATGAAAAATTATTAAAAATTAAGAAAATTATATTAAACCAAAAAACTTATTAAATTTGATTTTTTACCTTATTTTCAGTGGAAAGAACCTTTTCCCTTGTGTATTTTATTGAGCAAGACCTGTTAGAAAACAGTTCTGACCACGGATCTTTGGATTTAAGCCAAGACCTCATTGGTACCCACAAAGACCCCCCTGGATTACCCACCAAGGACTCCTTCAACCCTAAAAAAGCTTCAGTACCATTGAATTCAAGTCTAAGTAAGCTTAAATTAATTTAAAAATAAAATGAAAATATTTTTTTTTATTTTTTTATCATTTTTACTAAGTTTTGACAAAAAACTATACTCATTTTTGCACTATGTTGCAAAACAGGCCCAACACCCGCGCAACTGGACAATCCCTGTCCTATGGACCTCTGCACGGAGGAACGTGCACCTGTAAAAGCGCCCGTAGTGAGCACAATGAGGGGGCTCAAACCCGCGACTTGAGTGCTGTGAAATCGGTTGGCACCCATGCCGGCGAACTTGACCAACAAACAGTTGGAAATGAGTCCTTTGCCCAGACAGTTGTCCCGCAAAGCTACTCCTCCTCCTATGCCTCCCCATCTGGACTTGACCAAAGAGTCCAAGATAAAGGATCTGGTGAAAGATAATGTGAGTCATTGGGAGGCATACAAGCTAACCCAAGAGCAGGAGGACCCAGAAGCCATGAGAAAGGCTATTTCACGGGCCAAGTCCTCTCAAATAGCCCTGCAGAAATTAATTTCAAGAGCAGAAGTAGATAAATTTTTAGAAAAATCAAACCCTTGGGATCAACTAGCCAAGTTAAAGGGAAAGGACCCCAAAAAGTTGAGGTTTTCAAATCATCAAAGGTTGAGGAACCCAAAAGATTGGGACCACATAATATCTCTAGCTCAGAAATGAAAGAAATTTTATCACAATTAGATTATGATGATATAACTCCATTCTTTAACAAGTTTTCTGACAATTTTATCCATAACTTTAACATCTTAAGTAACAATTTGGACAACATTCACAAACAACTTGACAAATAAATCCAAGTAATCCAAAAACAAGCTGACCATCTGAGAGCCAACAAGTCTGAAATTAAATTGTTAATGAATGCCATTGATTTAAATAAAGCATCTTGAATTAATCATATTAGTACCACTCATTCTCCCGGACAAGAAGAGATACTCCTTCTCCTTGAGAAACTTAAAGGAGAAATAAGAAACAAAACTGGTACCCCCTCTGTTCATCTTGTTAAAAAAATTGATTTATTAAGCAAAATAATGGATTTGGAACTAGGTATGATTGAGAATGATTTAAAAGACCTTAAAATTAAATCAACTGCCCCTCCTCTAGTCAACATAGAAGAATAAAAACCCATCAGAACCAGTATCACTCCTAGCATCTCTCTTAACTCTTGAATGAACAGGAATGAGTCTTACCGGCCTAGTCCTACCCCTGAAGTAGAACAAGAACTGAAACTCTTGCTACCTGTTACTGAATGACCTACATTCTCTGGTGAAGGAGAATATAACCACATCAGCTTCATTAAATTTGTTGCATATACCCTTGCCTCATATGAATTGCCGGATACTATAGCTGTAGTAAGACTTCCCAGGCTTTTTGAGTGAGTAGCTCCGGATTTGTTTATCAAAAAAAGAGGAGAAGTGGGATCTCAAACTTGGAACTCTTGGAAGTTTCTAATCAAAGAACAGTTTAGTACTAGAATCTGGAAAAGAAAGATGATGAAAACCTTTGAGAATTCACTTTTTGAACCTTTAAAAGACAAACCCCACAAGTGGTGTTTGGAACAAAAGAAGATTTTTTCTATCCTGAAGCTGACAAAGAGGAAATCAATGAAAGACTCATCAATCTATGTCCTGGAAACCTTAATCACAATTTAAGGTGTAAAATGTCCATGAATGCTGATCTCTCCACTCTCATTGGTATTCTGGAAGAAACCATTGATATGAATGGTCTTGACAAAAGAAACAATAGACCTAAGGAACCCACTCCCAAGACTTGAGAAGAATACAATCCCAAAACCAAAGAATCTACCACTTCTCAATTAGAAGTTAAGAAAACTTCTGAGACTAAGGAAAAGGTATGCTGAAATTGCAACCAAACTGGAAATGTGAGACCTGACTTCCCCCATCCCAGGAGAAAGATCAATCTCATTGAAGGAGAAGAGAATGAAAATGACACTGACCCTCAACTTGATGACACTGATGGATCTCTATCTGAGTATGAATTAATGATCACCAAACCTATCAATTTCATTGAAGGAAGTATAGCATATTCCTTAGAAATTTACTCTGTTAATGAAGATTTCAACTTACCTCAACAATGGAATCCCAATATGAAAATTCACTATGTTTCTGAAGCCAAAAACTTTGACTCTCAAACCTTCTTCTGGTAAAATTTACACTTCTGGTAACACCTGCTATGCTACTGGTTTGATCCAAGGTTCTCCTGTAAAGTTACTCTTAGACAGTGGAGCCTTTTGTTCTTGTGTTAGTTCAACTTATTTGGATCAACAAGATCCAAATTGGAAAGTGAACTTATTACCAGTACCTCAGGCTAAGTTCAGCAGTTGTAACTCTTCACTTAATGCCATTGGAGTTTGACCCTCTGATATCATTCTTCCCCATTCAAAAGGGTCGCTCAAACTGAAAATTGAATTTGTAGTACTGCAGAATGGAGTGTGTGATTACTTCATTCTAGGGAATGATTCTCTTTGCTTATATGTTACTGATGTATTCCAAAGGAAGGGAAGGTACTTCACAGTAGGAGTAGACTGGAACAAGAAGTTCCAAATATGCCATGTCAATTCTTAAACCTCTGATTCAACTTATGAAAAACACCTGTAAAAGTTCAACCAGGAGTACTTCTCCCAAGCAGCCCTGAACCCCCTGATGAGTGAAGACCAAAAACAGGTCATCCTCCAAGTCTTCTTTGAAAATCAGAATGCTTTCTGCACCAAGGATTATCCAATTGGTAAAATCAAAGGACATGACATTATTCTAACTTTAACCATTAAACCTCCTTACCCTCCCAACCTCAGGAGACCTGCTTACCCTTCTAGTCCAAAATCTAAGACAGCTCTGGAAACTCATATCCAAGAATTGATTGACTTACAAGTCTTAAGGAAATTGGGACACAATGAACAGATGGACATTACTACTCCAGTGATTATAGCTTGGCACAATGATAAGTCTAGGATGGTTGGAGACTTTAGAATGCTGAACAACTATGCACAAGCTGATTATTACCCTATTCCACGGATTGACCATGCTCTACATAACATCTCTAAGGCTAAGTTTATCACTACTATTGATATGATGAAAGGTTTTCACCAGATACCTATCAGTCCTGATAGCTGGAAATTTATGAGGATCATATGTCATTTGGGCATTTATGAGTAACTTAGGATGCCTTTTGGTATCAAGAATGCTCCTTCTCACTTCCAAAGGATGATGGATACAGTTTTAGGATTATTCATCAGGCAAGGATGGATGATGGTATACATTGATGATGTTATCATTTATTCTGATGATTGGAATACCCACATGGACAAAGTAAGGCTATTCCTTAAAACCATCTCTGCTGTGGGATTGAAAGTATCAATGAAGAAATGTAACTTTGGTTATGGAGAACTGAAAGCTTTAGGGAACATTGTTTTGGGGCTAACCTTAACTGCTGACCAGAGCAAAATTGCAGCTGTGATGAATGGGCCCATGCCTCAGAACAAAACTGAACCCCTATCCTTTATCAGCTTTTGCAGCTAATACAGGAAGTATCTACCCAAGTTTTCCATTCTCAGAAAATTTTTGTATGAAATCTGCAACAACAATACCGTGTTTGAAATGACTCATGAAAGGGTCAAGAACTATGAAGAACTCAGGCTGGCTATGACCTCAGCTCCAGTATTGATTCAACTTGACTATTCTAAAACTTTCAAGCTCTATATAGATGCTAGCATGGAAGGGCTAGGAGCTGCTTTACACCAAGAAGTCATAGAAAATGATTAATCAATGGAGAATCCCATACTCTTCTTATCCGGACAAGTAAAGAATACTGAGAAAAGGTATGGTGCAAGCCAAATGGAATGCCTTGCCTTAGTTTGGGCTCTAGATAAACTCCATTATTACTTTGAAGGTACCAAGTTCATGGTAATTACTGACTACAATACTTTCAGGACTTTAATGAACATGAAAAATCCTAGTAGACATTTGTTAAGGTGGCAGATAGTCATTCAACAGTACAGAGGTCAGATGACTATAGTCCATCACGCTGGTGCTAAAAATCAGAATGATGATATTTTGAGTAGGAATGCTCTACCCAATGATACAAGTTACCCTGCTTATGACCCGGAAGATAATGATATATTTCCAATACTGAACATTAACATGCTGAATATTGAGGCTTGTATTCTAGGAATCCGCATCTGTGAACTGGATGAATCCCTGTTCAACTCCATCAATGAGGCTTACAGCCCTAGTATGAAGACTCTAATCACCATTATGGAATGTACCTCTCCACCATCTGAATTGATTAACAGTCTACCTGAAACGCTCCTAAAAACTTACAAATCAGGAAGTTTCACTGTATGGGATGGTCTAGTATACTATATACACCAATATTCCAGTGTTATAGTCTTAACCAAAGAAGACCATATCAAACTTATTCTAGCTGAGTGCCACAATAACTTTTCAACTGGTCACCTATCCTCTGATAGAACCCTAGACAAGGTCAAACAAACTTCTTGGTGGATCAATTGGAGATATTCCACAGTCCAGTATGTCACCAGTTGTGAATTTTGTCAGAAGTCCAATAGGACCACTGGAAAAAGGTTTGCTCTACTACAGGAAATTACTGAACCTGAGAAAAGATTGGAAATCATCAAAATGGACTTTGTAACTGGATTAACCCCAGGAGGAGCCTATTCCTAAAACTCATTCCTAGTCATAGTGGACAGGTTTTCCAAGAAAGCAAAATTCCTTCCCAACCATAAGGAGGACACTGCCATGGAAGTAGCATTACTGTTTTTGAATAGACTAATAGCTGACGTGGGAGTCCCCAATATCATCATCAGTGATAGGGATCCAAAGTTCACTTCTGAATTTTGGAGGAATCTCCACAAAATGTTAGGCACTAATTTAGCCTTCTCTACAGCCTATCACCCCCAGACAGATGGATTAGCTGAAAAAGTGATTCAGACCTTAGAAGATATGCTCAGAAAGTTATGTTGCTTTGGTCTAGAATACAAGAATACTGATGGGTATTTCCATGATTGGGTTAGCCCTTTACCTGCCCTAGAAATGGCCTACAACAGCAGCAAGCATTCTACCACCAAAGAAGCACCCTATGTACTAGAAAGAGGATGTATTCCTAAACTACCCAAGGGTAACCTGAACCAGCAGCCACCCAATATTCACCCCACATCACTTGAATTTAACAAAATGATAGATATAGCCAACAAACACGCTGCTAAATGTATTCAAAAAGCTTTTGAATATAACCAGAAAAGATGGGATAAAAGCCACAAAGAACCTGATTTCAAGATTTGTAACCAAGTTTTAGTCTATACTACCAACTTTACCAACTTAGCTGGGAACAGGAAACTCAGACCTTCATTTTTTGGACCATTCACTATCAAGAAACTCCATGGGAAGAATGCAGTAAAAGTGATTCTTAGTGATGAATTTCCAGAAAGCACCCAGTGCTTCCAGTAAGTCTTATCAAACACTAACATCCCAGGGAAGGAGAACAAACTCTGTCACCAGAAATACCTTTTGCAGAAGAAAATGAGAAAAAAAAAGGAAAAATAGGCAAAATTCTTAAAGACAAGAAGGAAAGGATAAATGGAAAAGATTTCAGACTCTACCTATTCAGATACAAAGGAGAATCCGCTGACAAATTTGAATGGTTACCTGAAAACAACATACCTGATGGACCTATCCACTTAAGGAATTACAGGGCTAACAAAATACACTGAACCCCAAACATTTTTTCAGATATAGACATATCTTGGAGTGGGGGAATGTCAGCTTGCTAGTTGACAAGAGAAACCTTTCAAAGCAGATCAAAAACAGAAGATGAATAATAAAATAAGAAGTAGTGGGAAATCCATATATATTGTTGCAGGAATGGATCCCCCACCCAAAAATAGGTAGGGTCACTCACTGACCCCGCCCTTGAATTTCAACTCCTTATATTTTTAAATAATTTCAGAAGAAAAAGACCAATAAACCAAAGCACCACTATGGCACTGTTTGGCCATTCTAACATCTCACACATAATGCCATGTATAAGTTTCACACCTCAAATTCAGTCAGAATTGAGGTTTTGTGTATATTTTAGGAGTTACAGGCAGATTTGTGTTATGTCACAATTCCCGCGCGCAGCCCTGCATTCATATAGCAAGGGTACACACGCCTGACACTCAGTATGTAGGCGGATGTCAAGAATCCCGCATGCAGAATGACTGATGATGGATTCCTCCACGCAGATGTCAAGTCTGCGCGCTTCAATATCAGCTGTACTAATTCCAACAGCTGGGTACCGCGGGAACATGCTACAACTTGCATGCATACATCATGCATATGTAAAAAGTTGACTGACGGATAGGTAGATGTTTGAAACCTAAGAAAATGAAATAAAAATATGAAAATCAAAACATTAAATCAAATAAATTGTGAGAAAAAACAATGAAGGGTGGCTTATAAATGGGACTGCCAAATCTTTATGAACCATGAAACACATCAACAAGTCTACCAAAAAATTATTAGAAATTACCAACATGTGCAGAAGATGGCGTGAAATCTACAAATACCCACCTCTACCCATGCCACTCAAAAAAAAGTAGTACAAAATAAGAAAATATGTCTGAACCATAAAAATAACAAATTAATATTTAAATACCTTCTGAAAATTATTTCACATAAGAATATGACACAGGCAAGGCTAGCCAGTTGAAAGCACCAAGAATACGTGCCAAACTCGCCCTGGTTAGCCTTCCAGCCTCAGCACACAAGCACAACCCTCTCTACGTGCCCTGAGAAGATTCTATTACCCCAGAAAAGTATATAAACAGCCCCTGTAAGATGGTTTAAAGCCCATTAATTTTCAATTAATCAATCCAGACCCCTTGCCATCCGTGATCAAGTGTTTATTCAAGATAAACAAGTGATTTCTGGTCTCAGTCTGGTAGTATAATTTTTAATTTTGAACCCATTATTAATTGCATTGAAGAATATCAGCAACATCCCACACAATTGTCCTGAGACCCTTTCAACCGTGAGTTTCTGCAAGTTTCTTGGAGTTTCTGCTTCAATTAGTAAGTTATCTCCTCCTAACCTCCAGTCATAAGTGCTGTGAGTCAGCCAGTACACCCTATCCCCTTGAGTGAACCCCTTTTGAGTAATCAGTTAGGACCTCATTGTCCCAAGGTCTTTACACGGTTCAGAAGAGCCCCTTGAAGAGAGGTTGTTATCCAATAAAGATCCCCTGTTTGTATAAACTGTGGCCCCTCTTGAACAATATATTTAAATCAATTTGATCCAACCAAACCACCCAAAATTTACACTTGCTTCTAAATCAACCATTTGGGCCTTTTACATAATTTTTGTGGAATTATTATTATTCCAACACCAATATCACTTGCTGTAGCTAAAGGACGTCAAAGTTCCTGCTATCATTAAGCTGACACTTATTTCACATGCTAAAATAGTTGAAGAACTTGCAGGCACCAACCCCAACTAAAATCTCCTGCATGCAGCTGTCAAATTGGCGCGCCTGTCTGCTGTCCGCACCCAATCTTCAATTCCTGCTTGCTTCCATCAAGCCCACATGCTTCAAATTTCAAATCAGCAATGAAAATTACAGTCAATGCATTACAGCACGTAAACCCTCAAACTTACACGCATGTGGCATGCATATTTAATTACATGATAAATGGAAAGGGGAAGGTGTGAAAACTATAGAACATTAATAAAATTGTGAAAAAAACAATCATACAGATGAAAAATTAAATAAAGTAATAACAAAGGTTTTCACAAAAACCACATTATCCAATCTTTATGAACCACAAAATTATCAAGAATTTAGCTTAAAAATCTTAATAAATTACCAAAACAATTGGAAGATGACGGAAAATCCAAAAATACCCAGTTTTGACCAGTTCACTCAAAATAATATACTAAAAAATAACAAAATATGTCAGAACTACAAAAATAAAAAATTAAAATTTTAGAAGGTTCTGAAAATTATTTCACACATAAATATGACACAAAAAGCTCCATCTGAGTGAAAGCAGTAAGAATGCATTCCAAAATAGTCCTGGGCAGCCTGCCAGCCTTAGCCCTCAAGCACAACCCTCTATATGTGCCCTGAGAAGGCTCCCTTCACCCCAAAAGGTATATATACAGCAACTTTTGGTTACTTTCAACCACATTAAATTTTAAGTAATCAATCCAGACCCATTTCCATCCGTGATCAAGTGCTTATAATTGATAAAAAATTATTTATGGCCTCAGTCTGATAATATAATTATTAATTCTAACCCCATCATTAATTCCATTGAAGAATATCAGCAAAAAAACCCAATTATTTCCCAGAGACCCTCAAAACTGTGAATTCCTGCAAGATTCTTGGAGTGCCTACTTAAAGAAGTAAGTTATCTCCTCCTTGCCTCAAGAATTAGGTTCTGTGAGACAGCCAGTCCACCCATTTCCCTTGAGTAAACCCCTTTTGAGAAATCACTTAGGACCTCATTGTCCCAAGTTCTTTATTGTTTCAAAGTAGCCCCTTGAAGAGATTTTGTTTCAATAAATATCCCCCGTCTTTAATAAGCTTGTGCCCCTCTTTTAAAAATATATTTAATCCCATTTCAACCAAACCAAATCCCAAACCTTGCACTTGCTCTCATCATATCATTAATCCTGAGCATTCTACATGTCTTCTTGGAATAATTATTGTTCCAACACCGATATCAATTGCTGAAGCTGAAAGACTGCAAGGTTCCTGAAATCAGTAAGTTGAAATGAAACCTGAAATCATCAAGACAAAACAAATAATCAAATCAGTTATTGAATTTTTAAAACAATAATACTAATTCAGAAAAAAAATTAATATTACTAGAGTATTATGAGTAAAAGTCAACACCTTGATCTCTATAAAGAGATAAGGGACCAGGCTTTAAAATCCTGAAGGCTCTTTCTTCATAAAATTAAACTCACACCATGTAAAGTAAAAATAAATTTCACAACTCCAAAAGAACATTCCCCACAAACTACAAGTTGAGGAGTTGATTATTTTATGATTTTTATACTAAATTTTAGGGCCCCAGTCAATTTTCCTCTTGATATTAAGGTGAGTGGGCCTGTTAACCATTGCTGTATACTGTATCAATATTAAATAATAAAATAACTGAGGAAGGTGCTATAGGGTAAATACCCTCCTCTTTTAAGGTAAAAAGAGCTCTCCGGGGACTCAAGGAACTATCAAGGGAGTGCCAGGATCTCCCTGGTTTTTTTCCTTGAGGGCTCAAAACACAATGACATAATACCCTATCAGAGTTAAGGAACTAGTACTCATTAGGGTGTATTTTCAAGGTAAGGTTTTCATTTAAATACCCAAAAGGTTAATTAATTTTTCCTAGGACTTAGGAATCATTCCAATGGGCGGTTTAAAAGTCCTAGAAACCCTCATAATGATTGTATAACTTCATTAACATATAGCTTGATCATGTATTTACCTCTTAATTCCAAGTGTCTTGGCGTATATTATAAATATAGAGTATGTATACTTTGTAAATAATTTCATAAGTTTTACACCTTACAACTAAGCTCTGAGCACTCAGAGTGGAAGCACTCAAGGCTCAGTGGAGTATACTAAAGTAAAATTTCATCCCAAAGAGGGATAAAATTAAAATATGCAATTTATCTATACAGAATAGAGAGTATGGATTAATATAATTACCATAGAAACCAACTGAGCTCTGCGCCCTCTATGTGGACGCACTCAAGGCTCAGAGAAGTATGTTAAATTATCAATACATCCCAAAGAGGGATAATATCAAGATATTTAATTTATCTATGCAGAGTAGAGAGTATGGATTAATATAATTAATATGACTCCTTCCCAAAGGGATGAAACGCTTTGGGAACTTCTATATCAATATTTTGGAC
The DNA here is from genome assembly GCA_025617555.3 of Puccinia polysora. Lineage (NCBI taxonomy): Eukaryota > Fungi > Basidiomycota > Pucciniomycetes > Pucciniales > Pucciniaceae > Puccinia > Puccinia polysora. The sequence goes on from CM062616.1 coordinate 1,457,903, forward strand.
GCATCTGAGTCCTCATAACTTAATTTTAATTTAAACTTGATCTCCTTCTTGGTAATATATATTATAAAGTTTTTAATTCCACAATCAATACTCCTAAAAAAATACTTCCAAATAATTATAAAACATAATTTAAATTTAATATATAATTATAAAATTGTTCAATATTTCTGATTCTTGTCTCTATAATTTGTTGAACCAGTGACCTTGGTATTAAATAATGTAGGATGAGCCAAGTTCTTCCCCACTATACCAACAAGACATATGGGTTGTGCAGAAATTTGGACAACTTTATTTTTCTCATGGCTGACACTCCCTACCACCAAAATAAAAATTACTCTTCAGAGGAATTTTTACCTCTCTAAGAGGCTCTATATTTCCTCAATATCATATCAGAATTTTTGATTTCTTTACATTCTAACCATAAGTCACTATCAGCTAATTTATTCTTAAACCTGACTAGATAAATTCTTACATCACTACCATCTCTTCTAATAATTTTATGTTCAATACGTTGTGAGGTAGTTCATCTTTGACATCCTGCAGAGGTGGCATTTTAAGTACTGGTGCTTTTCTCAGTGGAAACTTCTCAGTAGGTTCTATTAATTTCTTGAACAGACTGATGGGGAACATTGGATGTTTCCTGCAAAATTCTTTGCTCAGAATAACTTTCACTGCATTCTTGCAATGCAGAGCATTCACTAAAAATGTTCTAACAAATGAGTCTTTTAGCTTCCTTTGCCCTGCTATGTTAGAAAAGCTCACTTCTGAAACCAAGAACATGTCTCCAATCTTGATTTCATGATCTTGTTCAGTTCTATATTATCTATTATTGGTGTATTCTAATACCTCTTTGACACATCTGCTTGAAAATTCCTCAGCATTAATCATCATTTCTTTGAAACAATCAGCAGATGAATGCAGTATGATACTCTTTCTGAGGAGCATATCCTTGGGCATGTCTGGAATACAACCTCTTCCTAATTCAAAAGGTGAAATTTTAGTGCTTGCATGTTTTCTGGAGCTATAAGAAAACTCAAAAGCTGGAAAAAATTACACCCAATCATCTGTATAACCATCATTGTCTTTTAAATCAATCCCATATGCACAATAAATTCTTATAGTTTCTTCCAAATTTTGTATCATTCTCTCAGAAATTCCATCTTTCTGTGGGTGATAACCTGTTGAGAAAAATAATTTATTACCCACTAGATAAAATAAGCTCTTCCAAAATTAAGAAGTAAACTTTGGTTCTCTATCACTAATAATTTTCTGTGGACAACCCACATCAATCACAATACTTCTCCAGAACAATAAAGCTATATCCATTGCAGAAATTTCTTTATAAAATGGCAGAAACCTAGCTCTTTTAGAGAACCCTATCCACTATCACCATTACACAATTATGATTATCTTTTCCACCTGGTGGTTATACAGATACAAATTCCGTATTGATGATAGACCACCTATCCTTAGGTTCTTCTATAGACTGAAGAAAATCATATCTCTTCCCTGTAGATCTGTTAGACTTTTGGCATCTCTCACATGAATCCCAGTAGTCTGAGACAGTGTTCCTCCAACCTGGCCACCAGGCTAAAATATTTACCCTATCAGTTGTCCTTTTTTAGACAGATGTCTTGAACAGATATTATGATGGCATTCAGTCATCAATCACTTTATATTCTCATCCTTCACTAATACTACAGAAAAGCAGTGGGAAAACCTATAATATAACAAACCATCCACAAGCACCAAGCTACCATCAGGTATTTTCTTCTTCCATCCTTCATCTAGTCCCTCAAAAAAGTCCTGTCTATGAATCTTTGATTGCAGAATTTTTACTATCAATGAAGTATTTCTGTTGTTTGAATAAGAGTCAAATACAGAATCCCAGAAACTCTGTGCTAAATTATTCATTGGGATGGCCATGATAGGCAATTTATTCACAGTATCTTCAGGGTCATCAGCAGGATTATTTATGTCATTGGCTAGTGTCCATTGTGATAAACCACCTGCGTTCTTATGTATCAGAAATTCTCTTTCAACTATTGTCATAGAGCCTCTCCATTCTTGGATGGAAATTGCCACCTAAACATATGCCTATTGGGTTTCTTCAGGTTCATCAGAGACTTAAGAGCTGTAAATTATTACTTGAATCCAAATGAAAATATATTCAATGATATTTTCATATTCATTTTGATGATATTTTTAAGTATTATTGAGATCCTTTCCTTATGTTTATCCCATGTTTCTGAAAATATAATTATATGATTTATATAGATTATAAACCAGTCCTGCGTCAATTCTTCATGGAACTCTGAGTCCATCATTCTCTGAAAGTGGAATGGAGCATTTTTGATACCAAAACACATTCTCAAGTACTCAAATACTCCTAGGCGGCACACTAGCCTCAGGAACTTCCTGCTATCTAGGTCCAAAAAATTCTTATTGAAACCTTTCAGAACATAAATGCAAGAAATTTACCTAGCTTGGTGTAGTTTACTCAAAGACTCAACAATCTCTGGTATTAAATTTATTTCAGGGGTTGTATAGGAATTCAGTGCTCTGAAATCTCACACCATCCTTGAATTATCATTATGCCAGGCTATGGTAACAGGTGTGGTGATGTCTACATCCTCATTAGCAACTACCTTCCTGATAACATTCAATTTCAACAATTTTTCTATATGTTCCTTCAGTGCTTCTTTGCTCCTAGGACTAGCAGGAAGAGGATTTTTTCTCAAAGCTGGGGAATATGGTCTATCTATTTTCAAGGTAACCTTAACTTCATGTCCTACAATTGACCCAAAAGGCTGATCTACTGTTGCAAAAGATTCTTGGTGTTCAAAAAACAGGGGAAATAGATCATTCTGTTCTTCTTTCTTCAAGGAAGCTTCAAGGAAGAACTGATCTTTGAATCTCTAATGAGATATTTTTCAAAATCTTCCGTTGAAACATTTTTCACAAAATTTTCATCAGACTTATTGAAATAAAACCTTTCGCTTTTACCAATTGTAAAAGATAAATAATTTCCTTCATGAAATAAGCTGGAAAAATACTTCTTTATCTAGTCACTTCCAATGATAAAGTATCCAATTTTTGTGTTATCAATCACTACAAACTTGATTACTAAAGCTAAATTTTCCAGGAACAATCTAATTTTGAAAAATCCTAAAGGTACCAGCATGCCACAACAGCTTTTTAGTTGTAAATTGGGTGATTCTATTCATTTCTTCTCCCATTATGGATAGAATCTCTTCAATTATCTTTTATCCACTACAGACTTGCAAGCAACTGAATGCAGAAGAACCTTACAAGACTTACCACCAAATGAATTTGGACTAAATCATTTGATGCATCAACAGAATTAATGCAACCTATAACCAAATTATAATCTTATTCTTTGCTATGGTCATCATAGGATTCACAGGTAATTTTGAATTTTTCAGCTTTCTCCACTTCTATGTTGTTTAATTTACTAGCTTTCTGGGGACAGGTTCTGGAAGTATGTACTTCCTTGCCACATTTATAACAAGAAAGATCAGTGTTCTGTGGGCTTGATTTCAAGGGAATCTTTTTTTGTTGGACCTCTCCATGGAGACATCCTTAGGATGATATGACTTCCTTCTACCTGAAGATGTGTTTTCTACTATGTTTTTAAGTATATTAATCAAGTTTGAGAAATCATCCATAGTTTTTATAATTTTCTTTACTGCAAATGAAACCTCACCATCCATCAGTGATTTCAGCTTGAAATTAATACTTTCTTGATCTAGGTATGGTTCACATGCTCTAAGCCTCTTACTTTTCCTGGTTACCCATGTTTCTGGTGGTGTAACACCTGGTAGGAATCTGTCATTGTTGAAGGAAGTCAAGCATTTTCTCTTCCAATTTGAGGTACCAAATTTTGAATTTGTTTCTCTTTTCTGAAATTCCCAGTCCTGTACACCTAGTAAACTCCTTCTTTCTGTATACCAATCTGAAGCTTCACCCTTAAGCAGAATTCTCAACCTGCTAGTGATCAGGGTGTCAGGCAATCCTCTGTCCTCTTTCAGGGTGCAAATCCATTAAATGAATTCAGTATGGTCATATTCTTCTTCTCCAGAGAAATCAAGCCATTCACCTGTCTTTGGAAAACCTTTTAATTTCTGTTTAAACACTTCAATTTTACCAGAATCTGGACAAGAACACTATGCTCTTCAAATTTCTTTTCTTTTCTCCACCCTCCTTCTTGGGCTATGGGTTGCATTTAATTATTGTTGTCATTCTGGGAAAAGAAAAGTAATTTACAAACTAGCATGCCATGGTTTTTTTCTACTTGCACACTCACTTCAGAAATTTTGGTGCTTAATCTTTCTGGACTCTGCTCTGGCATAACTTGAAATTTCAATAATTATTCTTTAAAAGAACTGAAACTTTTATAAAAATTACATTCTAACAGTTCTAATAAGTGACTTAGTTGTAAAACCATGGAGGTCAATGAATTGACATCCCTCTTAGTTGTTATAGATTTGTTTGATGATTCTTTCAAGGAGTCACCAATATTTGTCACTTTGTTATCCAAATTTCTTAAATCACTACTTTGGAACTTCCTCAGGTCTATATCAATTGTTTTGTTGGTCAATTCCTCCATGTCTTTCACAGAACTGGAAAAAATAGATTTAAGTGTCAAACTGTCAGAAAAAAATACAACTGTACTTATTTTCCATGCCTGCAGTCCTTCTATACAATATTGGTTAGTGTGAACTACTGCTTTTTTTATATGAAGAGTCTCATTAAAAACAATCTCAAGAACTTCATCTAAAAAACTTTCTGATTCTAAGAATAAATTCAATCCTTCTTTTCCCTTTTGGCTCTCTCCTATTCCAAGAATTGGAACCCCCCTTGGAGAGATCTGGCCAATCTCATCATTTCTCCATAGATGGAGTTCCTGTGATCCCTCTTCTTCCTCATTCTCATCCCCTGACTGAAGCAAGGGGATTTCTGGTTGTTTCTGAAGGGCTCTTGGGAGGTGGAAGCCACTGGTTTTGGGGTTATCCGCTCTGGAAACTTCTTTTTCATTACTGGTATGGGGGCTACTGGTCTTTTGATCTGGGTTGGGTCCCAGAACTCTTTCTCTTTCATCATTCTTTCCTTCCCCAATATCTTGATAAAGTCTATGTGTTTTTCCAGTGCTTGTGTCAGGAACATAGCCTGTTTCTGCACATTTCTGGCTGCCACTGCCTCCAGATAATTTGTTTTGTTCTGGCTGTGGCAGGTCAGAAAGTTGGCGGCTCCTGGTGGCAGATCACTGTTCTCTTTGCTCAAAATTGCGGGGGAGCAAAAGCTCAGCCCCCTTGCTTCTGTTGTTCATTTCCAGTGTTGAGTTTTGACAACATCAGACAGTCGGTGAATCTATAGTTGCAGGACTGCGCTTTTTCTATTTCTCTTTTTGTTTTACTAAAAAATACCAAACTTACAGTGAATTACAATGTCTGTTGTAAGCAATTGTTCCCTCTCCATAGGTTTGATGCTACAGATTCTTGCTCCACTTATCTTGCTTCGCAGGATGGAGCCTGGTTCCAATACAAAGCTCCAAGCCATTCCTTGATTTTCGGGTGGGGAGGAAAGAGGCAATAAAAAGCTGCTTTGACACTACAATCACAGTTCTATATCAGCTGGCAATGTCTATTGCAACAATGGTAGATGTCTGTGCTTGCTGTTGTCTGTGTAACAGCTGAGTCTTTTCTTTCTTTTTTTTTTCTATATGATTGGTTGCAAGGATTAATCTAATTCCTCAATGGCCAATATGCTATTCTAAACAAGGGTAAAAATATAAACCTTAATCTGTTTTCTTTTGAAATTGATTGCCAATCTTCCAAAAAGATCATCCATGAACTTCGGACTGACCTTTGTCAGTGAAATGTTGCTGGCCTGTGTCCAAAACTATGAATGCAAGAAGGGAGTTTTGTTCAAATTACACAGAACTCCAAAATGATTGCAATTTTTGATTTTTCAATCCTGACTAAATCAATGACTATTTTTTTACCCTTGGCTACTTTTCAAAAATCTAAAAATATTGATTAAAAAAAATTCTTGGTTTTTTTTTAAAAAAATCTTGGCTTTTTCTGCACTAAACAAAAAAACACAACCAAGCTCAGAAACCCTGAAATGGCAAAACTTGAACAGGATTCTTAATTCACAAGCTGAAAATATCCTGCTTTATCAAGTCAAAAACCAGTTCTATCAATTGTCAAAACAAATTTCAAAACAGGGTGGTTTATATATATATATATTCTATGTTGTTTTTATCTTTTGTTTATTCTTTTTGCGGTAAAAACAGGAAAAATCAAGTCAGAAACTTCAAAATATAAGGCATGGTTTCTTCCAATCTAAAATTCAACTTAAATAATGAATAAACCACTACAGGATGGATTTACCAATTTTAAAACAAATTTCGGAAATTTCCCTTTTTTTCTATATTTTGTGGATAAAAATCAAATATCAGTAATGAAATAGAAGAAACTGGTAAAATTGCATAAAATTATACCAGAATACTCAAAATACAAGGGTTTCAAAGCCTAAATCAACGAATCCCAAAAAATTTGAGAAATTAATGTGTTTCTTATTTTTTATATTTTCATCAAGAAAAGTATAAATCAGTAAAAAAGGGGGGGAAATATCACAAAAATGCGTACTTTAGGCAGAAAAAACACTTTTCAAGGCTCTAAAATTATATTATTCCCCCAATTTTCAGGGATTTAAACTCCATTTCTAAACTGTCTGTGGTTAAACCTGCAAAAATCAAGACAAAACCAATAATTAAATCAGTTATTGACTCATTAAAACAGTAATAATGTTACAGAACAACAAAAATCAAATAATACTAGAGTATTATGAGTACAAGGCAAATTAGTAAAAGGAAACAACTTTATCTCTATAAAGAGATAAGGGAACAGCCCTTAAATTTCTAAAAGACTTTTGTTTATAACAATCAAATCACACCCTTTCAAGGAACAATAAATGTGAAAACTCCAAAAGGACTTTCCACACAAACTTGGAGTTGAGAAGTTGCTTATTTGATGGTTTTGTAATAGAGTTTAGGGCCCCAGTAAATCTTATTCTGGAAAATAAGGTGAGTGGGCTTTTCAACTCTTGCTGTATACTCAATAGGGCGTATCAAAGTTAGCAAACCCACCATTAGAAACCCGCCATTTTTTTTGACAAAACCCGCCATTTTTAATGACGGGTTTCTGAAATACACATACCCCCTAACTGGTGTATTTCAAAATGTTGTGTTTCATGAAAATGGCGGATTTCAATCATCAAACACGCCATTAAACCTGCCATTTATGCATCATCATCCATCCACCATCCATCACATCAGAAACACCCATCCACATCAGCAAATCCATACCGGTCCCATCTCCATCACATCACACACATCTCTATTGTTTTTCACATACCTTCACATACACATCTTCACACAAATCCCATCATCATCTCATCACCCCACATCACTCACCACCTTTCTCAACATGTCCAATCAAACATCCCGCCAGCAAGTTGAAAACGCAAAAAAGCTGACTGAGCTTTTGCTACTGTTTGACTCCCATTCAGACTCTGATTCAGACTCCGATTTGGAATCAACTTGGTTAGCTTTGAATTCTCTTTTGGCAAAGCAATACATGGTTCCAAGAATACAAACTCTCCATAACCCTATGTATGAAAGGCAAAAGCTTCATCTCATCCCTGAATTAAGCTTCCAGCAACTGTTCCGAACTTTGTTGCCTTCTTTCATGAAAATTTTGGCAATGATTGAAGACCACCACATCTTCCAGAAAAATTCTTGCAATCCTCAACGCGATCCAGCCATCCAACTTGCCGTTGCTCTTTGTAGATTGGGGTCAAATGGAAATGGAGCAGCAATCCATCAATTGGAAAATCTATTCTCAGTCAGTTACGGAAGCATTGACTTATACACCAAAAGAGTCATGATTGCTATCCTATCTTTCTGTTGATTGGTCCTTTCATGGCCAACCAAAAAAGAACGCAAGGAGATATCTCAAGTAATGGAGACAGAAGTCTTTCCTGGTTGCATTGGTTTTGTTGATGGAACCACCATCCCCTTGAGTCAAAAACCCAACCTAGATGGCAACCACTATTTTGATTGTAAAAAAAGGCAATTGATTCATTTCTTTTCCAATCGCTATGATAAAACTTTGGATCACACACTGACCAAATATGTTCCATCTCTTTGTTTAGATACTCCGTGGCACTACAACTTGTTTGCAATAACAACAAGAAGTTCATCTCCCTCCATGCTGGCCTTCCAGGTTCTTGTCATGATTCATATGTTTTCAATTGAATTTAGATTGTCCAACAACCAGAGATGTACTTTGACCAAGATCAATACCTTCTGGCCAATTTGGCTTATGCTAGTGGGAAATATGTAGTTCCAGCATACCGGAATGTTTTGTCCAATTATCAAGGAAAAACCAATTTTAACTATCATCTTGCCCAATCACGAGTTTGGATTGAGCATGCCATAGGAATTCTGAAAGGAAGATGGGCCAGCTTACGGGAGATGAAAAACCAGCTCCAATGTTCCAAAGATATGAGGTTCCTCATCAACTGGATTATCACTTGTGTAATCCTTCACAACCTTTTGGCCAACATAAAAGATGAATGGGACAAAATATTCCAAGATGATATTCCTGATCCGCCTCAAGTCATCCCTGTCTCATCTGGTCCCTCATCTTCTTCTATGAGAGAGCGGATTCTTCCTCTCACCCTTGCTCGCTTTGATGAGTAATTTTTGATTTTGAAATTGGTAAAAATTCCCTTCACCGTATTTTTTTGGTTTTGGTTGTTCACCCAAGATTCATAGGCTGAGTTTTTTTTTTATTTTTTTTAGTGGACTTGAATCCAAAAACACCTCCACCTCAAACCCTGCTACTCACCAAATGCCACCCCCCTCCCCCTCACCACTCAACCCCTTCAACCTCACCCCACTCAGTCACTGGTCAAACCCTGCCTCCTCCTCACCAAACCACCTCACTCATCACCACCACCTTCAAAACCTCACCAAAACACCACCACCTTCACTCTTTACCAACCTCACCAACATCCACATCACCAACAACATACCTACCTCCCACCCAACCTCCATCAACCATCAAAGGTGAGTCCCCTCCCCTCATTGAATCACCTTTCTCTTTTTTCACCTGGCTGATCTCCTACCATAACCCTCCCTTTGAACCCCCCCAGGTCCAGCCAGCCCATTCCCCCTCCCCCTCCTCATCCTCTGGTCCATCCTCTGCCCTTGGTGAGTCCCCCCTCCCCTTCATCTTCTTCCTGCCATTGATTGCAAATCAATTGAGCGATTGATTCGCAATCAATCGCTCAATCAATTGCAAATTGATTGCTTGATCAATTGCAAATCGATTGAGCGATTGATTGCGAATCCATTGAGCGATTGATTGCCAATCGATTGCCCAATTGATTGCTTGATTGATTGCGAATTGATCAGGCAATCAATTGAGCAATCAATTCGCAATCAATTGAGAAATCAATTCGCAATTGATTGAGCGATCGATTGGCCAATTGTTTGGGCCAATCAATGCAGAGTTTTTGGAGGGTACAGGGAACTGACTTTCCCTTTGTATTTTCTTTGTTTTTGTTTCTTTTTTTTTTTAGGTTTTCTGGCTCTGCCAGGTTTTGAATTTCATCTCTTTTTTATTTTTTCAATCCCACCGTTTGTTGCCGATAATGAGAACGTTGCTGACATTTTTTTTTTTTATTTTTTTGGACGGTCTTTTTGTTTGTCTAACCCCTTTTTTGATATTGATTCCTTCACTGCCTACCAAACTCAAAATGTTATACAACCATTCAAATTTCACCTTGATCATCACCTTGGGTGCAGCAAGTGCCTGGGAGGGAGAAAGATGGAAGGAGATGGTATGAAAAACATAAAGAGAGGTGGCAAGCAGAGGAATTGTAGAAAAAGGAGGGCTCAAATGAGGGATTTGGAAATTTCTTTGGAAGTGACTGACAACTGGATCAAGGAAAAGTTTGCCTGCTCTAGACAAAAGCTATGCCCTTTGGATCTGTACCCTGCTATCATGACTGAAAAGAAAAAGAACCCTTGAAAACCCACCCAGGAAGAATTTAAGCAAGCAAAACAGACAATTGGGGCTTTCCACTTCTTCCACCATGGAAAAGTTATTGTTCTTGACCAATCTGATCACCATGCTCTGGTTGCCGTCATTGAATTTGTGCCTTTGGATTGACTATCTGAGCAAGATAAGAAAGATATCAACTTTGTGATGACATTCCTTCACTGTTCAAAAAAATTTGTCAACCTGAATGGTCCCTCAAGATCTTGGGGTGGAAAAATGTGGGCAATTAGTTGGCAAAAATTGATGAACCCTTTGGAGTTTTTCGGACGTTATGTGAAGAAATCATCCATTAGATCTTCTCCTCAAGAGTACGCTTTCCTCAACCTGAAGGCCAACAAAGTATCCCAAATTTTAGGACAAATGTTTTGTAATTTGGCCAAACTTGCCTTTGAATCAAACCATGATACCATGAAGGACAGCAACATCCCCTCTTTCTCTTTTTTGGAATTTGGTTCCAAGCCTACACCTTTTGATTGCTCCCCACACCTCACTTTCACCTTGGATTCTTTTTACAATTCTCCTCATATTGACAAAGGCGACATCTCTGGCTATTCCTTTTTACTTGTGGTCCCAAACAAAAAATCAAATGGTTGACTTATTGAAGATACGCATGAATATCAAGTTTTGGACGGTCAATTTGTTTTTCCTGACCTTGGCCTTGGAATTGATTTCAAGCAAAAAGGTATAGTCAAAATGGTTTGGGCGGCTAACAAGTACAAGCACTGTACCTTTCCAGCTGTGGACACAGCAACCCATACCAGAATGGCCATGTCACTCCAAATTAATAAAAAAAACTCAGAGCACTTGTAGGGACATGAAAAACGGCCAAATTTACTCTAGAGAAAAAAATATCAATAAAAACAAAAAAGATCTGTATATTGGTGGGGTTAAGAATACTCTCAAACGTTGCTGTAGTAAAAAATAATTTGTTTTTCTTTTATCCATGCAAATATATTTACAAGTCCAGCATTTGAGTAATCTGCTGTATTTCTTCTACTGATCTACCACTGCCAATGCAAGCCAAAGCTACTGATACCTTATCCTTTTTTTTGTTTGCCCGTTGTTCCCTCTCCTTTTCCAGTTGCACTTGCTGCCGATCCTTCTCCTTTTCCTCTTTTTGAAACTCTAGCTCAGCTTGTTTCAACCTTCACTCAGCATCCAATTTTTGTTGATTAGCCAAAGTCTTGGCTTGCTGCTTTTGACCATCCATGGCCAGTTGGCAATCCCACTTTTGCTTTTCAAACTGAAGTTTATCTGATTCAATTTGTGATTTCACTGTTTTTTGGAGGGGAATGGCAATGAGCATGATTTTGAAAGCAAGGATATTGAATCAATCAACTGACATGAATCTTGCTTCTCCATGATTTCTTCAAAGCCCGAAAAACTGGAAGTGTTTCTCCTTTTTTGATGTCTTTTGGGGTTGAAATTGATGGAATTGGAGGCCTTTTGCTTACCCTTGAGAGAGCAGGTTTGAGTCTGAAATTCCTCACTAGTATTTGAAGGCGATGTGGGAGGCCCCATTGGCTTGAGTTTTTGGCCAATCAAAAATGGATGAGCCTGTTTTTTTACAATGTAAATCAGTCAGGAGCAACCAGACAGAATCAAAAACAATTTAGTTCCTTACTTAAGCAGATGTTGATGGCAACGGTGATCCAGGAATAACATCCTCCTCATTGGGCAAGTTCTCCAGTTGTTCTGCCCCAGGAAGAGAGCAATCAAAAGAAGGAAGTGATGGGTCCAAGGTCGGGATTGACTGATCAATCAATATCAAAGTAGAAGTGATTGGAGCCAATTGTGTTTGAATATCCTCCTCGTCATCAGATGGGGGCCACTCCAAGGCCAAGGTTTCATCAAGGTCCCCGTTGGTAGGCTGAGCATCCCCAGCCAAGTCCTCGGCATCAACTGAATCGGATTGCTGGGAATTGAAAGCAGATAGGGGGGTGATGTTGGCCTTCTTTCCAAAGATTTCATCCATTTGAATATAAAAAGGACAAATGGAGTCCAACTTATCAACCACCGAGTTGATTCCTTTGGCTTTGTCCAAGTTGGTGCTACCAAAGCCAGTGGAGATAGACATGGAGTGGGCCTTTTTGTACTTGGCTCAATAGTTTTTGAACCGCTCCCTCATCTGTTTGGATGACAGATCCAGCCTACCTTTTGTTTTTTTGTTGAGTTCATTGGCCATCAGGAGATAACCATTGACCTTAGAGGATTGAGGTTGGCCAACACGTGTTTTGTTGTCAGATCCAAAGCAGGCATTGTAGTTGGAGGGAATTTTCAGCCAGTTTACCACAATGATATGATCAGCTCTCTTGAGCTGACTTGAGCCCTTGGAAGCTGATGGGGGAGGATTGTTTGTTGTGGAGTTCCTTGGCAATGTTCTCTTGGGTGTGTTGGACTTGCGGGGGGAGGTTTGCTGAGGGGCCATTTGAAAGAGTAAGGGCTACGCAAGTGATGAGAGCGATAAAGTGATGAGAGTGGTGAAGTTTTGAGAGCAATAAAGTTGATGAGAGTGATAAAGTGATGAGAGCGGTTAAGTGATGAGAGTGATGAAGTTTTGAGAGCAATGAAGTGGATGAGAGTGATCAAGTGATGAGAGCAATAAATTGATGAGAGTGGTCAATCAATTTTATGATGAGGGTGGGGGTAAAAAATTTTCCGATGAGGTTGGAGGTAGAAGGAGGTGGGAAGACAGGGGTGTATGACGCGGACAGGTGGTGGAAGCATTTAAATACTTTATTTGAAAAAACCCACTTATTTCAGGTTAACTTTGACACATCTGATCTGAAATAAGTGGGTTTTTTTGATTTTTAATGGCGGGTTTGAAATGGCGGATTTGGGTTGAAACCCGCCATTAAAAAATGGCGGGTTTGGTTAACTTTGATACCCCCTAATAAATAATAAATAATAAAATAACTGAGGAGGGGGCTATAGGGTAAAGACCCTCCTCTTTTAGGGTAACACAAGCCGTCTGGGAACTTGTTGAACCATCAAGGGAGTGCCAGGATCCCCCTGGTTTTTTCCTCAAGGTCTCAAAACACCATGACATCATACCCAATGAGAGATAAGGAACTAGTACTCATTTGGGTGGATTTTTAAGGTAAGGTTTCCATTTACATACGCAAAAGGTTAGTTAATTGCCAATTTTAAAGTCGCAACCTTGCAAACCCCATTCAGGACCTAGAAAGGGTTTTTTGGTGCAATTTGCGACCCATTTTGATTTGCAAATGGCCATTCATAACCCACTTGAGTCGCAAACAGTCATTTGAAACTCAGGTGGGTTGTGAATGGCTGTTTTCAACCCATTTTGGGTTGTGAATGGCTGTTTTCAACCCATTTTGGGTTGTGAATGGCAGTTCAGACCCCATTTTGGGTTTCAAACCACGCCACACAACCAAAAATGTGTTTTGAATGGCATTTGACACCCCATTTTGGGTTGCAAACCACGCCACAAAACCAAAAATGGGTTGAGAATGGCAGTTCACACCCCAATTTTGGTTGAAACCACGCCACACAACCAAAAAAGGGTTTTGGATGGCAAAAAAAAACATTTTTTTATATTTATATTTTTAATTGAATTAACTCATTTATTTTTTACTTATTTATTTATTTATTTATTTATTTATTTCATTTTATTTATTTATATTTTTAATTTAACTGATTATTTTATTTTTTATTTGTTTTTATTTGTTTTTTTTTTGTTTTTATTTGTTTTTTATTTTTTAATTAAAATCAAAAAAATAAATAATAGAAAAAAAAGGTAAAAAAAATTCAAAAAACATATATAAAATAATTGTTTGCAACTCAGATGGGCTTTGAACAGCCATTTGCAACTCAGATGGGCTGCAAACAGCGTTGTGTGCCTGTTCCCAACCTCAGGGTCACAACTTTAACATTGGCCTTAGTTGATTTGTCCAAGGACTTAGAGATCAGTCAAATGGACGGTGTATAATTCCTAAAAACTGTCATAATGATTGTATACCTTCATCTACATATAGCTGATCATTTATTTACCTATTGATTCCAATTTTCTTGGCATATATAATAAATATAGAGTATTTAAACTTTGGAAATAATTTCATAAGGTTTACACCTTACAAATAAGCTCTGAGAAGTCAGAGTGGACACACTCAAGGCTTATTTGAGTATATTAAAAAATAATTACATCGCAAAGAGGGATGAGATTAAAATATGCAATTTATCTATACAGAATAGAGAGTGCAAATTAATATAATTACCACAAATCACAACTGAACTCTGGGCCCTCTGTGTGGACGCAATCAAGGCTCAGATCAGTATGTTAAAGTATTAATACATCCCAGAGAGGGATAATATCAAAATATTTACTTTATCTATACAGAGTACAGAGCATGGGTTAATTTAGTTAATATAACTCCTTTCCAAAGGGATGAAACACTTTGGGAAATTATATATCAATATTTGGGACACATCTGAGTTCTCACAACTTAATTTTAAGTTAAATTTTATCTCCTTCTTGATAATATATATTATAAAGTTTTTAATTCCATAATCAATACTCATAATAACATACTTACAAATTATTATAAAGTATAGTCAAAATTTAACATATAATTATAAAACTGGTCATGTCTCTATGGTGGGTTGAACCAGTGACCTTGTTATCAGACAATGGAATTCTTAGCCAATATACCAAAAAGACATGAGTTGTGCAGAAATTTGGAAAACTGTATTTTCATTGTGGCTGAAACCATGAAACAAACCATTTGGAAATATAGCAGTTAGGGGGTATGTTTATTTCAGAAACCTGCCATTAAAATTGCATTTTTGGTCAAAAAAAAACTGGTGAGTTTCTAATGGCAGTTTTGCTAACTCTGATATTCCCCAATTAAGTTATTCCCCTCTTCTCTGACCTTTTTTTCCCCCAATCCTTGCCATAACACACTTTTTCTGGATAATAATTCCTTTAGCCAAAGGTCCCAAAATCCCAGGTGCATTGATTACAAGTTTTATCCCCCACAGAGAGATGTTCAATATCACCAGTTTCAGCCATTTACCCTTTTTTATTTAATTTGTAATTTTTTTATCAATTTATTCACCCTTTCAACATACCAAAACTCTTCCTTTCATATGCTTTATCCATATATCTATGGATCATTCCTGCACTGCTTCAAATAATTTATTTATTCTAACCTCACAAACTCTATGAGCTAAAGTAATTCAATTTTCCTGGCTCCAGTAGGTGGAAAATTAATTTTCTGGAAGGGAGATTGATGAAATAATTGATAGATACCTGGACCTCCTGACTAATTCATCACATTTCTTGATAGAAATATTATGAATAATATTTTATAGGGAATTTGCACATGATTGAATCCAAAAATTTCTAATGGATTATAAAACCAGTGGGAAATTTATTTAATACTACCTTAAACTATTTAAATCACATAGAAAAACAACCACAGAACCTAATTCAACTGATTTGGAACTATTACCTACTTCTGAACAATTAGAAATAATCTTACAACACACCAAACAATGTGACAAGGGAAAATTAGATAGAAATATCAATTTTGAAAACATTCTACATAAATTCCAATCCAGGAATAAATACAGAAAAGCTTTATAATCTAAAAAAATTCAAATACAATACAGTAATGCTAAAATTAAGCTTTAAACCCCTCCTTTAAATTTCTTTCAAAAATTATTTTCAATTAAATTAAAATTATTTTGAAATTTGAATAAAAAAACCTAAAACACAAATATAAAATACTCTTTTCTTTGTGGAAAACCAAGAAAACACAGTAAATTGCACCTATGAAGTGGATTTAAACAATCAGCACACCCCTGTTTGCTATCAAAGTACAGCTCTTGGGTACAAGATGTCCTCAAATCTCATCCCAACCCCCTGATTCACCTTTCAAGGAGCAATAAAACTCAAAAAAGGTTCTAGTACCTCTTCCACTAAATATAAGTGAGTAATATTCATAATATTATAAAAGAAATCATAGTACTGTTTTATTTTTTTTGTGAAAAAACTTATTTTTTTTTCTTGGAAATGTTACAAAACATGTGTGTCAACCATGTCACAGGAAAAATTCCATCCTATGGATCTTTGCCTCCTGAACATTTTGACTAAAACTTGCCTGATGGCAGTGTAAATTAGGGGTACCAACCCCACAATGGCTACAGTGCCAAAGACAAGCCCAGATCCTGCATCTTCCAACACAACCACAACCTTGTTTTATATTCATCCCACCAAGAAGGACCTATCCCAAGGGCATTCAGTTTTGATTACTTCTCCCTCATCAGTGGATTTAGACACAAAATTCAAAATTAAGGGCTTATTCAGGGAAAATTTCTCCCATTTGTAAGGAATCCCAGACCCAGGAAGACCAGGCCACAATTAAAAAGGCTATATCTCAAGCCAAAACAACCCAATCACCCTCCAAAAATCAATAAAAAGGATGTTTTTGGAGGATTACATCAAATTTTGGAGCCTCTGGGGACAGTTGGTCTAGTTGAAAGGGAAAAAATAAAATTGAAATAAGAGCCCAAGTCCCCCATAGATTGGGACAAGGTAATTTCATACATTGGGACAATTGAATTTCAATATCCCAGAAATAGATGAAATGGTACAACTAATAGATCCTGCATCTGTTTTTTCTACCTTTCTTAATGATGTGAGACATGTTGAGATCTTAATCCCTGTTGAGGGAAAGATAGGTTTTATAAAAAATTTATCACATTAGCAAAAGAAATCAAAGATAATTTGCACCATGATACAATTGAAATATGATTAATAATAATAAATTCATTAAGGATTCAGTTTCTCTAAAATACAGCACAAGAAGTTGACTAAAAAATTTGCTAAATACATTGACTCAAATGAATGAACATGCTGATAGACCTTGTTAAAATACGTATGCACTTATGTGTGTTCTAAGTATAAGTTTAATCAAAATTGGATGCACATGTGGGCCTCTGCGGCCCATTGTACACACACACGGACCATAGGGGCCTGTGTGGATGTTGCCAATTTGGGGAAACTGGCCTCAAAATGCGTGAAACAGGCCTATTGGTACACGAGCCTTATTGGGCCTGGTGGGGTATATGGGCATATACAGCCAGATGGGCTTTTATGGGCATAATTAGGCCCAAGGTTCATTTTGGACATACTTGGCCAGACGGGCTGGCCTGCCAAAGTATGTCAAATTCACTTTTTGGGCTTGGGGTGGCCCATTGGGGTCGCCGCCCATGTTGCAGCCCATTTGGGGCTGCTGCCCATGTTGCGGCCCGCTTGGGGCCACTTGTCTCCCTTGGTTTGGGCCATGCGGGGCCTGAAGGCCCGCGCAGGGCTGTTGCGGCAGCTGAGGGATCCTGTGCAGTGCAACGCTGCGCGGGCCCAGCCAGTTGCAACTGGAAGTCAGCGCCGCGGGAGCAGGGGCCAGCGGACCCGGCTCCCCTCCCTCCCCTTGCTTGCCATTGCAAGAGGGAAGGAGAAGGCTGGCTGGGTTGAACCAGCCAGTGACCGGCTGCAGGAGGGCGGCCGGTCAGGGTGAGGGGGATTTCATCACCCCCTCACCCAGTAGGATGGCTTGGCTGGTTGCAGCAAGGCAACAGGCAGTGGGGGGGAATTGATCACCCCTCCACAATTGAAAGGGGCGCTCTCCCCCCCCCCCTTTACCAAGGGGGAGGAGCGACGGGCTGGAGGGGATTTGACCACCCCCCAGCCCACTTACCTTGACAACGCCCTGGGGGTATAAACCTCCAGGGCCCCTGGTAGGGGGATTTGACCACCCCCTCCAGGGATTTGAGAGAAAGAGGGGGGGCAGCATGTCTGCCGGTTACACCCCCCCCCCTCCATGTGAGACTGAGACCAGACCCAGGTGTGTCCTGGGTCCCACCTGGCCTTTTGTATGGCCAGGGGCTGGTTGCATGAGGCAACCAGCCAGCATGTGAGGTAAAATGGCCGGTTGTAACAGACAACCGGCCAGGGGTTTAATCAGCTAAGGGTCCAGTTCAGCCCCATTACGGTGGAAACACCAGAAATGACAGGAACAGGCTGGTTGTAAGGGTACAGGGACTGATGCCATGCGGGCTGATGTAGCCCAAACCAAGTAACAAGGCCTTTAGAGCCTGTAGAGCTCTTTTGAGGCGGAAAATTTGCCTTTTTGATTTTTGTATCATGGGCTCACAAGAGGCCAATCTTTTGTACTTAAGGAGCCCTTCTCCCTGCTGTTTTCCATCATTCATTCAACATTCAATCAAATTCATCAACAATTTCATCCAACATATTGCCCCATTTTGAGAGCCCATTAGAAATTATTGACACAAGGTGTCCAGCATTTCTTTTTCTTTAAATACTGCTCATTTGCCTTAGCTAATTGCTGGTCATAATTATGCCAGACCTGATGAATAAAAGAAAACAAAGCATGAGATACATAAAGAAACCATGTAGAGAAATATTCATATATTTAATTCTGAAATTTCCTACACAGATAAAAAAAGAAAGTTTCATCAAAATTGGATGCAAATAAAATCAACTATCAGAGAAAATGAACATTTAAAGTTCATCAAACTCCATGGTAAAAAAGAGAAACCAAGGCAAAAATCATGTGTCAATACTTTCCACCTTAGCTTGTATATAGTCATATTGGTGGGGGAGCTCTTTCCTATAAAAAGAAAAACTCTTAAAACTTGTATTTCCGTTCAATTCATTCATTTTCAAACCTTGAAATTAATTTTCAATTATCATAAATAAATTAAAATATTATTAATATCTACCAACTGCACTTTTATTTTCAATAAGACATAGCTTCAAGATAATTTTTAAAGCTTGGGTTTTATCTGCTATTAAATATAAAAATTAATCTTTTTCCCTTCAAAAATACATCAGATTAACCCTGATCAAATTAAATCCTTAATATATCAAAATATCTGTCATTCTGGTTTGAAAGAACAAATCAATTCTTGAAATTATATCAAAAAAGAGTTTAAATCATCCCAAGACCAAAACATGGAAATGATGTCCACCATCCAAGAAGATTTTATTATGCCCATTCAACCCCTCAAACAAGAAATCAAAGAAATTTCTGATAACTCTATCCAACCCCTTAGCAAAAAAAAACAGACCAATTCAGTTCCAAGTTGGACCACCAACTCAACCTCATTTATACAGATCTAAAAGATCTTAAAATAGGTCTTTCCAAACCTTCTTTGAGCACCATAGATGCTCTTTGTTCTGATTTTTGGTTTTATATCCCATACAAAAAAATTATTTCCCCAAAAACAGACATTCCACATATATCACATGTTCAAGATGTCATAGGGGATGGCAACTGTGGGTTTAGAGCAGCAGCCTTTTGTTTGGGAGGGAACTCAAAAGACTGGATTGAAGTCAGGAAAGAAATTTTTGCAGAGCTTTATTCAAATACAATATTCAAGGACCCAAGATTACTGCGTGATATCTGGGATGAAACTTTCCATGAAGCAAGGAGGCAACTGAAACACATTTCTGGCCCAGCTCCCATAAATATGTGGATGAAATTTCCATGCCATGGTTTCCTTCTGACTGAAACATATAAGTTTTGGTTGGATCTTTTTTCTTGTTTAATGCCTTGCACTTATCTTCCTTTGAATCCCCATCCCACTCAAAATTCCAAATCTTCTCCTATTTTCTTTTTTCTTTTAGAAGGTTTCAAACATGTATTCTCATTCATGTTCAAGTCTGATCATTGGCCAGCTCCCAGATTAGATCCAATTTGGAAAAGCTTTGTGACAAAGGATTCCAAATCTTGGAAAAGCATTATTTTAAAAATTTTAAAGCTTTTCAATGAGGTTTTTTTCCCTCAAATAAAATTGAGTAGAAACATAAAAAAAATCATAGTTGAATAAGTTGTAATATTTGTATCCATATTTGTTCCTTATTTTTCATTTTTTGAATGAATTTTGGAAGGTGTATGCAAAAATCCAAAATATCTGTATTAAGAATCTTCTTTTTCATTTTTCAAAACTTCTGGAAGCTTGGATACCCCAAAAACAATAATTTGAAAGCCAAAAAAAGGATCCAAAAATCCAATGAGAAAATTCAATTTTTTGAATTATTTGATTTTTTGAAGGAAGGTTTTAAGGTAAAACATGAAATCCTAAAATTCTGAAAAAAAAATTGAAATATGTTTAATTTTTCTGATTTTATAACAGCTTGAGAAAAAAAAATCAAAAAGACAAACAAAAGGATCCAAAAGTCTAATGAGAAAATTGAATTTTTTGAACTTTTCGCTTTTTTGAAGCAATTTTTTAAGGTAATATAATACATCCAAAAAAAAACTGAGAAACATCTTGAAATGCTCTTTGGCTGTTGTTATAAATTTTTGCTAGCTTGAATCAGCAAAAAAAATGAAATAAAAAGGAAAATAATGGGATGCAAATGTCCAATGAGAAATTTGAATTTTTTGAATTTTTTGGTTTTTTGATGGAATTCTTCAAGGTAAAATGATACATCCAAAAAATCTGGAAGAAATATTGGAAAGCTCTCTGAATTTTGGTTGAAGTATTTTCTAGCTGGAATAATCAAAAAAATAGCCAAAATAAGGATCCAAAAACACATGGAAAAATGGGTTTTTGCAGAATTCTTTCATTTTTTGATTGCATTTTTGGAGGGGTTCTAATTCCTCCAAAATTACCAAATTTTTCTTTTGGGGGGTCTTTTAACCCCAGCTACGGGACAGTGGATTCAGAAATCAAACAAATAAATTCTTGAAAGTACTGCAAAATAAATTATCAGTCTGTGTAGCAGCAGAGGTGCGCAAAGGTGGCTAGATGTAACATTCCATGAAATAAATGATTGGGGTTTTAAGAAAATGAATGCCCGATTTGAATTATTTTTTTTAATTTTTACAGTGTATCTAAAGACCAACAGAGAAAGAATTAATTATTATCTTAACCATCTTCAACAAAGAAAACAAGAAAAACTCTGTAATTTTGTGCCTAATTATTGGGATTCTTTAACCCCTGAGCAAGAGCAAAAAATACTTTTGAAATACAAAAAAGAAGCAATTAAGGAAAAAGAAATTGAATTAGAAAGACTCATTAACTTCAATTATTTACTAAGGCAACATAAATAGTGGAAAAGATACAGAAATCCTTTCTTTTTCTAAAATAAAAATCAAGAAAGTGGGCATTATAAGATTGTTTTATAAAAATACGTAAAAAAAAACATATATTTTTTTATTTACTTCCTTTAGTAGAAAATACCTTTGAGTTTTGTGATTCAATTGAGAAATACCTGCTTGAGGATTCCCAAAATACTTCAATCTTTTGATATATCTCAGGTATTCATTGGTACCCATCAGGATCCCCTTGGAATACCACCAAAGGATGCCTTTAATACTAATTTAGCCTGGGTACCCCTCAACTGAAACATAAGTAATTTTATAGCCCATAACAATATAAAATAATAATACAAATCATAAAAACTTTATTTTTATATTTTTTAAAGTTTTTTCAAAAACGTTTTGACAAAAATTTACACATATTTTTATGTCATGTTCCAAAACAGGCACAACAGCCAAACCGGTGGCAGAGCCCCTTTCTATGGATCTCTGCCCAGAGGAGCGTGCGCCCGTAAGGAAATCAGTAACAAGTGCAATGAATTGGCTGAAAACCACAATGCAAGGGTTTCCTGAGCCAAAAATCACGGCAGCCGCAGCCTCCAACTTGACCAACACACAATTTTAGGGCAGTCCCTTGCCACGCACCTCATCCCCTGGGGGCATAGCTTCAATTACTCCACCCTGGCTGGATCCAGCCAAGGAGGAGAAAATGAAGCAGTTTTTTCTAGAGCATGTAAGCCACTGGGAAAATTTCAAAGAAGAAAATTCTCAAGGAGACATTCTAGCTATCAGGAAGGCTGTTGCCTTAGCAAAGACATCCCAGATAGCTCTTCAAAAGTTGATACCCAGAAAATAAGTAGAGGCCTATGTAAAGAGCTTGAATCCTTGGGATGAGCAAGCTACTTTAAAGGGAATGGAACCCAAAAAGAAGAGTTCCTCAACCCACCAGAAACAAACAAATCGAAAGGATTGGGACAAGATTATATCTCTGGCTGAGAAATAGAAGAAAGTGGACCACAATCAGGTGCCTCACCATCCAATTCTTTTACTCTTGAGGTAGCTCATAATTTTAAAGTTGTAAGCAGAAATTTTGATAACATTTATGAGCAAATAGATAAATTTGACTTGAACACTTCTCAGATACTCCAATTTAAGGATGGAAAAACCAGAAACAAAGTTATGGAAACGCAAAAATTGAAAGGAACCATAATTCTGAGTAATTTAACTCTAATTAGACACATAGACACCACCAATTCTTCTATCCAAGAAGAACTCCTTCTTTCAATTGATTACTTGAGAGAATATCTTAAAAGATTTTCAAAAAACCCTTCCATCCAATTAGTTGAAAGGATTTATTTTTTGAGCAACAAACTTGACTTAGAACTAGGCATCATTAAGAATGATCTCAGTGATCTTAAATTAAACAGAAAAAATTCCCCACAAGAGTCAAAACTAACCAGGGTCACCACTGCCCCTAGTATCATGCACTCTAAACCAAGTATGTTCAGACATCAATCTCACAGACCCAATCCCACTCCTGAAGTTGAACAAGCTTTGAAACTACTCCTACCTATAACTGAATTGCCTAAGTTTTCATGAGAAGGGGAACGTCATCAAATCAACTTCATCAAATTCATGGACTACACTCTATATTCTAATAAACTCCCTGAAACCATAGTTATAGTGAAACTACCCAGGTTATTCTTGTAGTATCTCTCAATTTGTTTATAAATAAAAGGGAAGGAGTAGGTTCCTTAACTTGTAATTCATGGAAAAAACTGATCAAAGACCAGTTTGGGAGCAGAATGTGGAAAATGAGATGATGAATTCCTTTGAAAATTCTTGATTTCATCCCTCTAAGGACAAACCCCATAAATGGTTTTTATAACAGAAAATGAGAGTAGATTTTTTCTATCCTGAAGCTTACAAAAAGAGGTGTCATACTGACACATAACTCAGTCTTATCATCAGTCTCATCTACTAGCCAAGGAATTTCATCCTCAGGGCCTCAGGGGACCTATCTCAATATATCTCTAGAATCTACATCTCCTCATTATCTTCATGCCTTAGATATCTACATATAGTCTAACCTCATACATCATACAGAGTGACTCCATAGGCTTCCCCATAATTAATCTCGTAGGTATTCACATCCTCTGACCTTAATCACCTTTCTATCCCATATTGCATCATGGTTTATCCTTTGGGAATACTTATGTACATCCTCCTATAGATTTTATTACATACTGTCTCTAATTATTACATGGTGTCATGACTCCCATTTAAACTGTACATCCCTCCACTGTGCACTCCCTGTTGAGATTTTAATCCCTGTAAAAGTAAAAATAATTTTTATAACAAATTTATTTTGTTATCAATTGAAAGCAAAGGTAACTTGGACCATGATGGAAAAAAGAATCATCTCAATATGTTGAGTAATAATAAAGTTTTCAAAGATTAAGTCTCTGTGAAGTATTTAACAGAAATATTGACACATCCCAGATACCCCATTACATCATACTATTGAATAAAAGAAAAGAAAGTATTATATGTATAAATAAAACAATAAAAATAAATATTTATCTATTTAATTCTGAAATGTACCATACAGATAAGAAAAGAAAGTTACATCAAAAGTGGATTTAAATAGCAAGGAATATCAGAGAAAATGAAAATTTCAAGTTAATTTCACTCCATGGTAAAACAAAGAAACCAAGGATAAAATCATTTTTCAGTTCTTTCCCTCTTAGAATGTATATATTCATATTGGTGAGGGAGATCCTCTCTATAAAATATCACCTCTAGCCAGTTTTATTTCCCTTCAATTCATTAATTCATTCAACATTTAATCATCAAAATCAATTACCAATTATTTAAGTATACTTTAAATTTATCTACCAAAAATATTTATATTTCCAATACTCCCAAATCATAAAGCACAGACTTGTGGCCTTTCCCCAATGTAGTATTCAGCCTATCCAAATGTAGTACGCTACCTGATTGGTCCTCCCTGTTACCTCAAATTATCTTTTCATTACACATGTAGTCCAAACCCCAACCTGTTCTACCTCTGCTGTTGCTCCAGCCCTTTTTTTATTTAAAATAAAATCCTTTTCCTCCTTCCTGATTGTTCCCCAAGAAATAAGTTAAACACTTATTAGTAGTAAATCCAACCCAGAAATTGTCATACAAGCACTCCAACCTTATTCTATCAACTGCTCTTCTCCTTGTAGCACTCTTCCTTAGCCTTGCCCCCAAGCCTACTTTGAGTAGAGCCCCCTTGTGCCAAGCCCAGCTTGTATGCCAGCATCCCTTGTTACACAAAGTCAATGAGAGACTTATCAACTTGTGCCCATGACAACTGAACCATAGTGTAAGGTGCAGGATTCCCATGGATTCTGATCTTTCTGAACTAGCAGGTGTGTTATAAGAGACTTTTGATATTAATGGTCATGATAGAAAGTTTAACAAACCTAGAAATCAGAATCCTAGGAACAGAAAAGAATACCATGCTAAAAACAAATATTCTTCTGCCCCAAACCCTACCACTCTTGAATTCAAGAGAAATTTAGAGTCAAGGGAAAGGTATGCTGGAGCTGCAACCAGACTGGAAATCTCATACATGATTTTCCCCAACCCAGAAGATGGATCAATCCTTTAGAAGGAGAGGATTTGGATAATTACCCTGATCCCCAATAGCATGAGACCAATGGATCAATCTCTGAATGTGAATTGATTTTCACCAACCCCATCAATGTTATTGAAGGTAAAATTTAATCTTCCTTGGACATAAACCCTGTTAATTAATATTCTAATTTACCTCAACAGTGGAATACCAACATGAAAATTCACCATATTTCCAAGGCTAAAACTCTGATCCTCAAACCTTCTATTTTTAAAAGCTACACCACTGATAACACTTGTTATGCTACTGGTCTAATGGATGATTCTCTGGCAAATTGACTCCTATAAATTGGGGCATTCTTCTTCTGTTTTGTATCATCTCATCTGGATAAACAAGATCCAGACTGGATAATAAAACTGTTACCAGTACCTCAAGATAATTTCAGTAGCTGCAACTCATCCTTAAATGCAATGGGGGTGTGACCCACAGATATCATACTACCTCATACTAAAGGATGTCTTCAGTTGAGGATTTAATTTTTAGTACTACATAATGGATTATGTGACTACTTCATCCTAGTGAATGAAGCCCTCTGCCTATATGGGATAGATGTATTCCAAGTCAAACAAAATTATTTTACAGTATGGGGTGACTGGAAAAATAAATTCCGGATATGCAAAATGAGTACCCAGAGTTCTGAATCTAGTTATAGGAAACAATTGGAAACCTTCAAACAAGAGTAATTCTCTCAAGCATCCTTAAACTCTCAACTCAGAGAAGACAAGAAAAGAGATATACCTCAAGTCTCCTAGTAAAATCAGAATGTTTTCTGTACCAAAGACCACCCAATTAGCAACATCAAAGGGCATGATATGATTCTAGCTGTGACCATAAAACCTCCCTATCCTCCCAACTTCAGAAGAACTTCTTAAACCTCCAGTCCCAAATCTAGAGAGGCCCTTGAGACTCATATTCAGGATTTAATTGGCCTAAAAGTGTTACAGAAAGTTGGACACAATTAACAAGTGGATGTCACTACCCCAGTGATTATAGCTTGACACAATGATAATTCAAGAATGGTTGGATATTTTAGAATGCTTAACAACTATAACCAAGCTTACTAATATCCTATACCAAGAATTGATCATGCCCTCCATAGCTTATCAAAAGCTAAGTTTATCACTACCATGGACATGCTAAAAGGATTCCATCATATCCCTATCAGCCCTGATAGTAGGAAATTAATTAAGATTATATGTCACTTGGGGATATTTTAATATCTAAGGATGCCCTTTGGAATCAAAAATTCCCCTTCCCACTTCCAGAGGATGATGGATACAGTTCTAGGTCAATTTATCAGACAAGTTTGGATGATGGTATAAATTGATGATGTCATTATTTACTCTGAAAACTGGACTACTCACATGGAAAAAGTTATGCTAGTGCCAAAAACCATCTCTTCTATAAGTCTGAAGGTATCCATGAAGAATTTTAACTTTGGATATGGAGAATTCAAAGCTTTAGGGCACATATTTGCTGGACTAACTCTTACATCTGACCAAAGCAAAATAGCTGCTTTCATGAACAGAAGCATGCCCCAGGACAAGACTGATCTCCTATCTTTCATTAGCTTCCGCAGTAACTACAGGGAGTACTTGCCTAAGTTTTCCCTACTAACAAAGTGTTTTTATGAAATCTGCAACAATAAAACCCTGTTTGAAATTACTCATGAAAGGGTAAAGAACAATGAGGAACTCAAGAAATCCATGAAGACAGCTCCTGTGTTAATCCAACCTGATTACACTAAACCATTCAATCTATACATAGATGCTAGTATGGAAGGCTCATGAGCTGCTTTACACCAAGAATTTATAGAAAACAACAAACCAGTGTAGAAAAACACACTCTTTATATCCTGAAAAGAGATATGGTGCTAGTCAAATGGACTTTCTTGCTCTATTCTGTGCATTAGAAAAACTCCATTAATACTTGGAAGGCACAAAATTTGTGTTAATCACTTACTACAATGCTTTTAGGACTTTTATTAACATAAAGATCCCTAGAAGACACATGTTAAGATGGCAGATAGCTATCCAACAATACCAAGGACAAATGACCACAGTCCACTAAGCAGGAAACAAAAACCAGAATGCTGATGGCCTGAGCAGGACTTCTTTACCCAATGACCCTAGAAATCCTGCCCATGATCCAGAAAATCATGACATATTTCCCATATTAAGCATAAGTATACTTTATCCTGAAGCTCCAATGAAGGGGATACAAATCTGTTAATTGGACAAATCTCTTTTTAATTTCATAAGAGAAACTAAAAAACCTCAAATGAGAACCCTGGTTTCTATTATGGAAAGGGTAATGTTAAATTCCCAACTCATTTAAGTTGTGTGGCACACTAAAAAACTACAATCTAGTTTTTTAGACTCCACACAACTTGACTGCAGTTTTGTAGCCAGCACATGACAGTTCAGTTTTGTGTGGCACCACGCACAATCACATTCAAGTTGTGTGGGTTAGTAAATACCTCAAATATATTTGTTTTCGGTGACACACAACTGAAAGCATTGCGGGCCAAAAAAACCAAAATAAACTAAATAAAAATACAAAAAAAACAGAAATCAACCCAAAAATCAAAAAATGTTGATTTTTTGGTTTAAAAAAAACAAAAATGTAAAATATAAAATATAAAATATAAAATATAGAATATAGAATAAAATAAAAATAGTTAAATTCTTGCACAACCACAGGGAGATTGTATACCCCTGTACAAAGGTCTTAATGGTTTTTTATGGGGGTAAAAAAATCAAAAATGCCCATTAAGGGGGGTATATGCCTCCCCAGGGGTTTCGCGTGTTTGGAACAACCCTTTGGATTATTTTATGGGCCCCCACGCGTTGATTGGGTCATGTGGATCCCTAAACAACTCCCACAGGTTGTGTGGGGCCCTACACAACTCCCACAGAAATGGGAGTCGTGAATTTATCATCACCCTTATGGAAATTATCAATACTCCGTTTGAACTGATTAAAAGCTTAACTGAACCATTGCTGAAAGCTTATAAAGCTGGAATATTCACTTTATGGGATTATTTTGTTATAATATAGACATCAACACTCTATTTTCCTAGTGTTAACCAGTGAGGAGAACATCAAGCACGTCCTATCTGAATGTGATGATAACTGCTCCTCTGGTCAATTATCTTCTGACATGACCTTGGAAAAGTTTAAAAAGATGGCCTGGTGGATTAAATGGAGAGACTTGAACATCATATATGTCTCTAGCTATGAAATGTTTCAAAATTCTAACAGGGCTACTGGTAAAAGGTTTGGCCTTTTGCAAAAGATTTCTGAACCCAGTAAGAGATGGGAAATCATCAAAATGGACTTTGAAACAGGATTTCCCCCAGGAGGGGCCTATTCTTGCAACTCAGTCCTAGTCATATTACACAGGTTTACCAAGAAAACTAAATTCTTGCCTAACCACAAAGAAGATACAGCTATGAAAGTAGAACTGCTTTCATTTAACAGACTCCTTGCAGATTGAGTCCCCAGAATTATTATGAGTTACATGGATCCTAAATTCACTTCTGAATTCTGGAGAAACCTTCATGATTTGATAGGAACTCCATTATCCTTCTCCACTTCCTATCACCCTCAAACTGATGGGTTAGCTGAAAGAATGATTCAAAGTCTCAAGGACATGCTCAGGAGATTCTGCTGCTTTGGAATGGAATATATAAACACAGACAGATACTGCCACGACTGGGTCAGCCTCTTACCTGCCTTAGAAATGGCTTAAAAAAGAAGTAAAAACTCTACCACAAAAGAAGCTCCTTATTTCCTAGAGAGAGGATGGATTCCTAAACTACCCAAGGACAAACTTAAAAATAACATTTCTAGCAGTATAAATCCTACTTCAGTAGATTTTAAAAACATGATAGATATAGCCACTAAAATTACTTCCAAATTTGTTCAAGATTCTTTTGAATACAACCAACAGCAATGGGACATAAATTGCAAAGAACCTGATTTCAAAATTGGAGACCAAGTCTTGATATCAACTACTAACTTCAACAACTTATGAAGGAAAAGGAAACTGAGACCTGCCTTTGTGGGAACCTTTACCATCAAAAGGATTCATGATAAGAATTTTGTAGAACTCATCCTAAGTGATGAGCTCTCCAGGAAACACCCAGTATTCTCAGTGAGCCTGATAAAACAATTCCACCCTAGAGAAGGAGAGAAAACCCTTTGCCAGAAATACCAGTTGAAGCTGTGAAGATTCAGACACACAGGACCACAGGAACAGTACATAAACCAGGAAAAAGGAAAGGGGAAGGAATTAATGCATATGCATGTGGGATCAAAACACAGACTTCATGTTAAATAGTCCCCTAGCTTTTCTCCTTCTGTCAATTATTTTTGTTCTTCTTCTTTCTGTTTTCTGGTTATTATTTCCACCATAATAAGGTAAGTCTTAGCTCCTCATTCCACCCATTTCTGTTCTATTTTTGCATTGTCTCAATCTCTGATTGGGTTTTTTCCCTTCAAAGGTGAAGATTGGAATCTATGTGTTGTTCTTTCTTTTTCTTAATCACTCACAGCCTGTTTTCCTTTCCTTTGTCCAACATTTTCTTCTGAATCTTTAATTTCTTGCTTGCCCAGTAATCAAAACCTTTCCAGTCTGTCTTCTGATTATTATTTTCACCATCATCAGGTAACTCTTACCTCCTCAGTCCACCCATTTCTTTTCTCTCCTGGCGTTGTCTCAACTTCTGATCAGGTGGTTTCCCTCCAAATTTTGAAAGAAGCTGTTCACACAAAAGACAAGGGAAATTTCAGAAAAATTCTCAAAGACAGGAAATAAATGATCAGAGGAAAGGCTGACAGACTCTCCCTAGTCAGATATAAATTAGAATCAGCTGAAAAATTAAAATGGTCATCTGATACCAACATTTCAGACAGACCTATACACCTGATTAATTACAGAGCCAGCAGAAGACATTAGGCCCAAATTTCTTTTTCAGATATAGACATATCTTGGACTGGGGGAATTTTTAGCTTGCTTCTTGTAAAGAGCAACCTTTCAAAGTAATAAAAAATAAAATAAATAATCAAATTAATTCATAAACCAAAGAAGGAGTGGGAAATCCATTAACATTATTGCAGAATTGGATTTCCTACCTAAAACTAGGTAAGGTCACTCACTGACCCCACCTTTGAATTCTTGCCCCTTCATGTTTAAAATAATTAATTGAGAAAACAACCAAAAATCACAACACCCCCACATTGACTTTTTGACCATTTTAATATTTCACATGTGTTGTCACATATAGGTTTCACACCAAAAATTCATTCAGAATTTGAGTGTTGTGTATATTTTAGGAGTTACAGATGGATTTTTATTTTGTCAGAATTCCCACATGCAGCCCCCCATTCACATTAATGATAGCTGCCCGCATCAAGCTGAAAATAATATAGGCACCTTCCAGGGAATCTGCATCAAATTTCCGCCCGCAGCTGTCAAGCTTGCACACGTCAAATCAACAATGAGCACTACTATTGACAAGGTACAGCACGCAACTGGTACAACCAATATGCGTGCATCATGCATATGTAATGATGTGACTGACATATGAAGAATAGTTTTAAACCTCCTGGTTTAAAATAAAAATATATAAAAACTTATCATAAAACTGAAAACTTAAAGAAAAAAATAATAAAGGTTGTCTCAAAAACAACATCATCAAATCTTTAGGGACCACAAAACATACCAAGTAGTTCAAAGAAAAATTAGTAAAAATATTATAAATGTTTAGAAAGAAATATTAAATCTACTGATACACACCTATCATCATTTCAATCAAATTGCTACAGTATAAAATTAAGAAATAAGTCAAAAATGTAAAATAAGAAATTAACATGAAGACAGGTTTTGACATAGATATTACCCATAAATACTGCAGAGACAAGGAAACCTGAGTGAAAGAACTAAAAATTCATGCTTAAACAGCCCTGATAAGCCTGCTAGCCTTATCCCACAAGCACTACCCTCCCAATGTGCCCTGAGAAGGCTTCTTTCACCCCAAAAAGGTATATATACAGTGCCCTTTCAGATTTTTTAACCTCAGTGAATTTTATTTATAAATCCAGAAGCTTTTCCATCTCTGATCAGGTGCTTATAAGAGATAATCAAGTGATATATGGCCCAAGTCTGACAGTATTATTATCAATTCCAACACCCTTACCATTCCTTTTGAAGAAAAATTAACAATCATCCCACCTTTGTTCTGAGACCCTTTAACTGTGAATTATTGCAGGTATCCTGTGATTAAATACTAAAAGTAAGTTATTTCCTCCCTTCTCAGGCCTTTGTTCTTTCTAGCCCAGTCACACCAACCATTCCCTTGGATGTTGCCCCTTTTTTTTAAGTCATAAGGAGCCCATTTTCCCAGGGTTTTATACAGTCCAAAGTGATCCCCTGAAGAGAGGTTGCTAAGCATTAAAGATCCCCAGATTTGTTTATAAGCTTGGGCCCCTCTTAAAAAGTATTGAAAACAAATTTAACCAAACCACCTCAAAGCCTGCACCAGCTCTCATTATATTCATTTTCTTGAGTTTTTTAAGTGTTTATTTCTTGGAATATTGTTATTCCATCACTGCATCACTTTTTTTAGCTGAAAGACTGCAAGGTTCCTGGAATCAGGAATTTGAAAATCATAGCAGCAAGCACTTCACAAATAAGGAAGCTCTCTATATTCTGGGAAAAGGGTGGATACCTAAGCTTCCAAAAGACAAAATCAATGTAAGCTTGGACACCAGAAATGACACCTCTATATATTTTAAGAAGATGGTGAACATAGCTAACAAGCATGCAGCTAAACAGGTCCAAGATTAATTTGAATATAACCAAAAAAACTGGGACAGATCCTGTAGAGAACCCAAATTCCAAATTGGAGATAGAGTGCTAGTATTTACTATCAACTTTAATAAACTAGCTAGTTCCAGGAACATGAGGCCTGGTTTTTTAGTAAATTTGACTTTAAAGAACATTCATTTTTTTGAATGCAGAAAATTTTATCTCAAGTGAATAACTTTCCAGGAAAAATCCATTCTTTTATGTAAGCGGTATCAAACACTTCTCACCAAAAAATGAGGACAACATCCCTACTCCCAAAAAACAAGTAAAATTTTACCCTTGAAATAAGAAAGGAAAATTCAATAAGATTCCAAAAGAAAGGAAGGAAGGAATCCAAGGAAAGGATTTTAGGCTTTACCTCATCAGATAAAAATGATAATAACCAGGCAAAGATAAATGGCCACAAGAAAGAAACATTCAAGATTTACCCATTCAACAAAGAAATACAGATCCAGAAAAAGGCAATGAATTATTTTTCAGATATGGACTTCTTGGGATTTGGGAATTCTAGCCAGCCACTCTTGAAGAGCCAGTTGAAAAAATTATCATAAAAATATTGAAATAATAAAAATAATAAAACACAAAACACAAATTGACAATCCCAAATTCTCATGAATGAAATGGATTTACCAGCCAAAATTGGGTAGGGTCAATGACTGGACCTACCCCCAAAATCCTACTCCTTGACCCTTTAAATAAATGTACCAAAGCCACCAAAATATCAACCTTGCACTTTTTGACAATTCTAATATTTCACTTAAGCCATCAAATATATGTTAGCTGGCCAAAATTAAATGAAAAACCAATTGTTGTGTATAGCTTAGGAGTTGTGGACATTTTTCAGAGTTTCCCCATGCAGCTGTGCCCAAAGCTACAACCCTGAGACATGCAAACAGCCCCTTTTTCTCATATTTCCATTAAAATATCTGTCAAAGCAAGGCAATGACCATTACACAGGACGACAGCTGTGCACCAAGCTGTAAAAAATGTAATTGGCACAAATAGCCATGACTGAAGTTTTACAACTGACATGGAAAGGAATGCATATTTAAACTGCATTCCAGACCATTTTTAATTTCACCAAACCCATGGAATAAGCTAAAAATCCTAGAAACAACATTTTAAACCCCTGAAAATAAAATTTTACAAAATTTAAGAAAATGGCCAAAATTCACTTTCACAGACTTCTCAAGCCTAAACAAGTGACACCTGTACATGCTACATACCATAGAAATTTTCATAAAGTTTAATTTTATTAACTAAAAATATATACATAATTTCAGAATAAAGAATACATCCATTTCCAGGATGTATACATGCACCACAGGCTCATTTACCATGCCATTACCACACACCAAATGCCATAAATCACATATTTCCTGAAACGTGAAATGGCCATCTTTCCTTTGACACCATTTCCATGCATGAATGTACTTCTGGCCCCAGAAAATGGTTACTTCCTCCCCATTTTACCTTGATAAACCTTGTGGAGTGCCTAGTAAACTGAAAATGTATAAATACAAGAAGCTTTTATGCTTTTTATCCCCTGTAGACTCATCATTATACATAAAGAGACTTTTCCATTTAACCAAATTGATATTAATTCAATTAAGTGATTTATTGCTTTGTTCTGATTTTCTATTTGAGTATTTCAAACTTATTTCTCAATGTTTGCACCATGGTAAACCCCAAAGGTATAATAATATGCTCACAAATCACCATTTATTTAGTTATTGAAGGTGCCCTGGTATTAAGCAGTCACCAATTAAGTTATTTCTCTTTGCTCTGGCTTTTTTCCTACCCAAGGAAATTCATACCATGATTTTTTCTAAATGATACTTCCTTTATCCAAAGGTCCCAAAGTACCAGGTGCACATATCATAAGTTTAACCCTCTGTTAAAGATTTCCAGTTTCAACTGTGGCTTGCCTTTTTATTTAATTAGGAATTTGTTTATTGGCCAAGGCTATAATCATGTTAAAATCATTAATATCATCATGCCAATGGTTCCACAAGGCTTGATTTTAGAAAAATAATTTCTAAAATGATGCCTACAGGCATCATTGGGCTCATTACAGTAATTCCTTTACTATCATAACAGCAATTGGTATGCTTTCCCACCCCAGCAAGACTTGCAGCCTTTTTTTTGAGGTTCAAAATAGGGCATGGGGTGTACCAACACACCATTTGATGGTTTTTTGGGCTGAAAAAGTCCTGTACACATTAACAGAGGCCCTGGGGCCAATTCAAGGCCTCCAGACCCCCTGTGGGGCCGGTCTGGGGTTCAATTCTTTTTAGAATCCAAATATGGACATCACTTGAGGAAATTTAAAATTTTAAAATGCATTGAATGTTTTTTTTTTCAAGAAATTCAGGCCTGACATCAGATTTGAAAAAAAAACTTCATCCAATGTAAGGAAATGAAACAAACAATAAGAATTCATTTTTTTAAACAAAACGGAATGTTTCCAGTAGAATCCTAATAACTTTGTACCAAAAAAAAAAAAAAAAAAAAAAAAAAAAAAAAAAAAAAAAAAAAAAAAAAAACATAAAAAACATAAAAAAACATAAAAAAACATAAAAAAACATAAAAAACATAAAAAAACATAAAAAAACATAAAAAAACATAAAAAAACATAAAAAAACATAAAAAAACATAAAAAAACATAAAAAAACATAAAAAAACATAAAAAACATAAAAAAACATAAAAAAATATAAAAAAACATAAAAAAACATAAAAAAACATAAAAAAACATAAAAAAACATAAAAAAACATAAAAAAACATAAAAAAACATAAAAAACATAAAAAAACATAAAAAACATAAAAAACATAAAAAACATAAAAAAACATAAAAAAACATAAAAAAACATAAAAAAACATAAAAAAACATAAAAAAAATCTATGCATACCTTTTTATTATTTTTAAATATTCAAAAAAAAATATCATCCAGTACATAGATAGTTATAAAGAATATAAAAAGCATACCCCTTTGAAGAAAATTCAAGATTTGTGATTGGATATGAATACCTTTGTAAAAAAGCAAGAAAAAAATAACAAAAAATACTCAAATACCTTTTTTTCAGGGATAATTTAAATATTTTGAAATATTTCAGCCAAAGTTCCATCAATTACAAAAATAAGGACATAAAATGTAAAACATTGATTATGGAGAAAAATCAAATTTTGTTATTTCTGTGATCATTCATGCACTTGATGGATTTTATGTTGATATTTTAAGTAAGAGTTGAATTCCTCCCATTAAATAGTTTTATGAGAAATTTTTTCATATTTTTCAAGTTTGGAACAAGATAAATACATTCCATAACAAATTATGATTTTGATTCAAATAAATCAATTCTTGCTTTCATTATTCTTCTTATGTTACTCAATTAATTTTTTTTGGAATATTTCAACATATTTGAGCAAACCTCATATATTGGGTATACATAGAATTTTCTTATTTTCTTACTTTTGTGGTAAGGTATTCAAATCTTGCTGGAAATTTAAATTCTTATTCATGGAAATCAATTTTTTAAATTTGAGTTTTGAATTTTTTTAATTTATGAAAGGTTGGTTGAAATGTTTCAACTTATTTGAATTCTACTTTTTAAATAGATATATTTATTTATTTTATATGATTTTTTATGCTTGATACAAATGTGTTTAAATTCCATCACAAATCTGCAATTTCTTTCAAAGAAGTATGTTTTTACATTTTTTAAAATTATTTATGGGGGGATTTTGAATTCACAATGCATATCAGTCTTGATTAGAGGTTCGCAACTGAAAGAGTCACAAAAAAAACTATTCAAAACTCCTGAAACCCCTGGGGTCTTTCAAAGAAGTAGTTGGAAAACCAAAAGAGTTTCGAAGAAGGAGTTTCAACCCCCTGGGGGTTGCGTTAGTGACTACAGAAAAAAATCAAAATAAAAAAAATCAAAAGAAAAAGAAAAAAAAAAAAAAAAAAAAAAAAAACAGAATAAAAGTAAAAAAGTAAAATCCTGCATATATCTATTTCATGAGGATAACTCAGTTTTTTTCATATTTTTTGATTTTTTTGATGTTTTGTTGTTTTTATTTTTTTTTGTTCCTGACAACCCTGGAGTCATGAATGGCACACCACAACTTGAAATGGGTTTTGTGGTGTGGTTCACAACCCACAGAGTGGTGGATTTCTGTTCACAACTTATATTGGTTGTGAACCGTGCCACCCATCCCACTAGGGCATATCAGAGTTAGCAAGACCACCATTTTTAATAGTGGGTTTCTGAAATACACATACCCCCTAACTGGTGCATTTCAGAATGGCAGATTTCAAACATCAAATCCGCCATTTATGCATCATCATCCATCCACCATCCATTGCATACAAAACACCAATCCACACATCCACCTCAGAAAATCCATAGCAATCCCATCTTCATCCCTTTACAAAAATCCAATCTCTATGGCTTTACATCTCCATCAACTTGCACCTCCATTGCTTCACATACATCCCATCATCATCCCATCACCTGGTACTCCTCAATTCATCCCTGTCTCATCTTGTCCCTCATCTTCTGCTATTAGAGAGAAGATTCTACCCCTCACACTTGCTCACTTTGATGAGTAAACTTCACTTTTAAAATAGTTTGGTTGAACATCACAGTATTTTTTTTTGTTTTTCAACCAAGAATCCTAGGCTGACTCAGGGTTGTTGTTTTTTTGGTGGACTTAGACAAAACAAAGCAAATCCTCCACCTCATACCTCACCACTCATCAAAAAACCCACCTCACCCCACTCACTCACCAGTCCACTCCTTCCTCATCCTTCCAAAGCACCTCACCCACCACCTCCATCTTACCATCCACCTTCACCTCAAAGTCCCCCCCAGTCCTCCTCCTCCTCCTCCTCCACCACCTTCTTCTTCTCCCAATCCATCATTCAATCATCCACGTAAGTCCCCCCCCCTTGTCCTCCTCATCCTCCACCTCCTGCTTCTCCTCCTCCCTTTAATCATTCAACTGATCAATTGATCCATCCTTCTGGTCCAGGTACACCCCCCTCACCTTGCAAGATATAAATTGATTTGCTAATCAATTAATCCCTGTTGCTAGGTATGCTTTTCTGCTCCCTCTTCCTCAAAAGATTGATTTCCAATCAACAAATCAATTTCCCCCCCCCCTCCCTTCTCATCCTCCTCAATTGATTGATCAATTTCGCCCCTCCTCCCCACCTTCTCATCCTCCTCCTGCTCAATTGATCAATTGATCCCCCCCCTTCTCCTCCACCATGTACTCTTTATTCTGGGAAACTGATGATTAAAAAATTGGACTAGCCAATTGTCTTTTTTTTGTTGATTCTATGCAATGCAACACATCGTTTTGACACCTTGTTCCTTCTAAAACTACCCTTTTTTGGGACTGAAAATTCTTCTCCCACTAAACTCAAAATTCTACAAAATGAATTAAATCCTTTCTTGATACTCACCCCAATTTAAGTATTTGGATGAGAGGGAACAAGACTGGAGGAGATGATTTGATAAACATAAAGAGAGGTGGAAATAATAGGGCTTTCCAGCAAAGCAGGTCTCAAATGAGGGATTCTGAAATCTGATTGGAATTATCCAAAGAAGGGATGGATAAAAATTTTGTGTGGTCTTCACAAAACCTGAAACCTTTGGATTATTATCCCGCCCTTTTCTTCAAAAAAAAAAGAAAAGTCAAAAACCCTCCCCTGAAGAGATTTATCCAAGTAAATATACTTACAATCCTGGAAATCTAGTAATCTGCTGTATTTCCTCAATCATTCTACTGCTACCAATACACTCCATGGCTACCAATAAACTATCTTTTTTTCTCCATTTCCATTTGTTCCCTCTCCTTTACCAGTTGCTCTTCCATTCAATCCTTTTCCTTTTCCTCTTTTTGAAACTCCCACTCAGCCTGTTTCAATTTCCACTCATAATCCAATTTTTTTTTGATGAGCCAAACTCTTGGCTTTCTGCTTTTGACAATTAATAGCCAGTTCATGATCCCACTTTTCCTTTTTTAATTCAATTTTTTCAGATTTAATTTGTAATTTCACTGATTTTTGGAGGGGAATAGCAATGAGCTTTTTTTGACAAGCAAGCAGATTTAATCAATTCACTTATTTTTATCTTGCTTCTCCATAATGTCTTCAAAGCCCAAAAATTTTAAATTTTTCCTCCTCTTTGGATGACTTTTGGGGTTGAAGTTTATTGAATCGGAGGCCCTTTTCTTTCCCTTGGCAGAGGAGGTTTGTGTCTGAAAGTCATCACTATTATTTGAAGTGGATGTGGGAGGCCCCATTGGCTTGAGGTTTTGCCCATTCAGAAAAGTATTAGCCTGATTTTGTACAATCTAAATCATCCAGGATTAACCAAACAGAAAAGACAAGAAATTCCTTCCTTACGTGAACAGATGTTGGTTTTAAAGGCAATACTGGAATAAATTGCTCCTCATTGGCAAAGTTGTTAATTTCTTCCACCCCAGGAAGAGAGAAATCCAAAAAGGTAAGTGAGGGGTCCAAGGAAGGGTTTGAATCATTGATCAATGCAAATGTAGAAATTAATGGAGCTGATTGTGTTGGATCATCTACCTCATCAACAGATTTGGGCCACTCAAAGGTTTCATCAGGATCATCATTTCTAGGCTGAGAATCCACAGCCAATTACACAGCATCAACTGAATCTGGATTTTGTGCTTTGAAAGCAGCTAAAGGGTTGATTTTGGCCTTCTTTCCAAATATTTCGTCCGTTTTAATATAAAAGGGAAAAATTGAGTTCAAATTTTCTACAACCAAGTTGATTCCCTTGGCTTCATTAAAGTCTGTGATACCAAAGCCCGTGGAGATTGAAATTGAGTGGACCTTTTTTTACTTGGCTCAATACTTTGTGAATTTCTCCCTCATCTTTTTTGATGAAAGATCCAGAATACCTTTGGTTTTATTCTTTATTTCATCTGCCATCAGGAGATAACCATTAACCTTTGAGAATGGGGGTTGTCCAACTTGTGTTTCATTTTCAGATCCAAAGCAAGTTTCACATTTGGAGGGAATTTTGAGCCAGTTTACCAGGATGATGTGATCAGCTCTCTTGAGCTAACTTGAGCTTTTGAATGTTGATGGGTGAGGATTGTATGTTGTATAGTTCCTTGGGGATTTTTTCTTTGGTGCATTGGATTTTTGTGTGGACTTGCGGGGGGAGGTTTGCTGAGGGGCCATTTGAAAAGAGTAAGAGGGATGAAGGGATGAAGGGATGAAGCAATGAGATTTAGCCAGTGATGAGGGTGATAAAGTGATGAGAGTGATGAATTTACAAGAGCAATAAAGTGATGAGAATAATCAAGCAACAAGAGAAATAAAGTGATGATAGTGATCACGTGATGAGAGCTATCAATTGTTGAGAGCAATAAAGGGATGAGAGTGATGAATCAGATCTTTCCAATGAGGTTGGAGGTAGAATTTTTCCAATGAGGCTGGAGGAAGAAGGAGGTGAGGTTGGAAACCAGGGGTTTATGACAGGGACTGATGTGTGGTTGATGTGGTGAAAGCCTTTAAATACTTCATCTCAAAAAATCCATTTATTTTTAGGTAACTCTGACATTTCTGATGTGAAATAAGTGTTTTTTTTCAATGAAGGATTTGGGTTGAAACCTGCCATTAAGAAATGGAAAGTTTGATTAAATATGATACACCCTTTTTTGAGTTGTGTAGGGTGATGAATTTATCACAACCCTGATTTATGTACTGGATGAAATTTTTGTTTGAATTTTTTAAAATATTTGAATTTCTGGCCAGAAAAAGGTATGTGTAGCATTTTTTTTATGTTTTTCTATGCTTGGGACAAAGGTATTTAAATTCCACTCAAAAAATCTATTTTTTGTAAAAAAAAAAATCTTATCATTCTTCTCATTTTTCTTGAATTTTATGAAGTTTTTTTTCAAATCTGAGTTTGGATTTTAATTTCTTGCAAAAAAAATATTTATTGCATCTTAAAATAACTAATTTACTCAGTTTGTATCCATATTTGAATCCTCCAAAGAAGTTTACCCCAGACAGACCCTAAAGGGCCTCTGGAGTCCTTAATTTAGCCCTCCAGGGACTCAATAAATGTTTACAGGCATCTGGTGGCCCAAGAAACAATCAAATGGGTTTTTTCTCTACCCCAGGCACTCCTTTCAACCTTTAAAAGTCTGCACACCTTCCTGAGGTGGGACGGCACACAAATTGGGTGATTTGCATAAACATATTACTATGATGGCATCAATGATGCCAAAAGGCATCATTTTGGCAATCTTTTCCTAAAAATACAGCCTTGTAGTTCCATTTAAATTATATTAGTAATTTTTTTGATTTAATTTTATCCTGACCCTCATTTATTAATTGATTTGCTCTTTTAACATACCAAATCAAATTTTTTATTTTCTTTATCAATATATTTATGGATCATTTCTGCACCTCTTTTAATTGTTTATTTATTATAATCACATAACCTCTAGTGACTAAAGGATTGCAAGGTTCCTGGAATCCAGTTGGCTGAAAATTTAGATGACTGATTTATCCTATGAAAACAGCAGGGTATAAAGTAAATCATTGTACTAGTTATTGATATAAAACCAAGTTAGAAGACTTGTATTTTCTGTTACATTTCTATCTGAGCCTCATGTGTAAGGAAGGGGATTTTCAAAAAGAAATTATACTCAATCTCAATCAACTGAAGCATCAATTTTAACATCATATTATTAATTTGTATTTTCACCAATTCTTTCAACTTATCAAAAGTTAACAATTCATTTCTTCTCATTTTGAACTTAATATGACTGGGAATTATGGCCCATATCACATAGCTCTGATCAAAGTTTTGCAAAATTAGTTAATGAAAGTATTTTTTTTCACAATTTGACTAGATTATTGCCCCCAAATTTGGGCACTTATTATAATACAATAATTTTGATGGAATGCGGGTTGATTGGAAAAATTTGAAAAATACAAACATTTTTGAATTTTCCATTGAATCATATTTAATCTAATGTCAACTTATTGATTTAAGGAGTAATTCAAACAAAATATAACTTTCAAACACATAATTTTCTGGGATTCAATTTGGGGACTTATTGTTATTTAATAATATTTGGGAGCTGATTGGAAGACAACTTTTAATTTCAAAATCAAATAATAACTAAGTTTAAAAATACATTTCATTTTTAATTTTTAATAAAATCAGGATTATGCTAAAAAATACATGGCAATTTCTTGAGTTAGGAGTAGCTCAAATAAAATTTAAATTTCAAATTAATCAGTTTCTGGGATTTATAGCATTTATAACCTCATTGTAAAAAATGATATCAGTTTCAAATGAAATTCAGTTTTCAGTTCTGTGTGTGACCACTACCCTTTTTAATTGGCTGGACCTGATCCTTGACAATGCTACATATAACTGACCATGGCTAAACACTTGATCTTTCAGATAAAGACTAACATTGGAAATTTTCTGACCTTGGAATTTGTTTTTTGTCAATGATGAAGCCTAATTGACTGGAAACTGTTTGCAAATCAACTTGAAAGGGAGGCCATTTTCATCAGTTTCAGTAACCAAGTGGATGCAGGGAATGGAAACCAGCCTTCCTATTGAATCACCATTTGCAATATTTTCAACTATCAAATTTATTTCCAATCTGACAACAATCAAGCAATTCCCATTGCAAAGGCCAATAGTAAGGTCCATGTTTATAAAAATAACTATAGGAGCACCACTCCCTGAGTCAATCTATGAGGATAAAATTTGGGAAGAAAGAATGTGTTGAGGAACTCTTGTTGGTATAGACTTTGATTATCATCTTCAACAGATTCATGGCTGTAATGACTCTTCATAGTTTGGTTTCCTTCATTTCCAGGGATAGAATCCAATAGCAATTTATCTATGTTGTAAACTGCTGTATTTTTTCAACATAAAATAACACGTTCCATGAGATAACCATCCTCAAGTTAGCAATTGTGCAAGTTTGGAAAAAAAAAATTCATTAATCTACCCAAAGCTTCATCATCACTATAACCACAAATAAACCTTTGATGAGGAAGGAAAAACTTTTTTTGAAACCTGTATATCATTCAGACCATCTCCAACATTGAGTAAGAAACCCTGGTAATCAGGATCCCCTGCAGCCAGCATATTTGAAGTAAGGTTCAAAATCTGGAAATTTTTCCAGAAAGAAGAATTGACCAATCTTGCATCAACTATTTGGGGATGTGTACCTTTTTGAACCACAGGTAAAATTTTCCTAAAGTCACCACCAAAAACAATTACCTTTCCGTCAAAATGTAGGCTAGAATCCATGAGTTCTTGAAGTCTTGTCAAAGAAGCCTTTTTGAGATCTTAAACCTTTCAATAGTTCTTTGATACTCTTGGTACAGAGGAGTGATTTAAACTCAAGGGAATTCCAAAGGTTAGATGAGCTGTCCTTTCATTTGGTAGATTGATGACAGCTATTCCACTACCAGCACATGCCATAGCTATTCTTCCAGATGATCTGATAGAGGCCAGCAAGCATTCAATAGGAATTTTTTCCAGACCCACAAGGTCCATCAATAAATAAGTATGATGCATGAGAGTAGTTGCATGCATGCATTATCTGATCAAATATTTGCTTCTGTTCTTGATTCAGAAGAGAAATTCTTTTCAAGTCTGATTCATCTATTACAGAATTTTGTTCTTCCTCAAGGATCCAGTTCCTGTTGCTCCTTGTTTCCTTGACTTATTCATCAGCTCTTGGAAGATCAGGAAAAGCTTCTTCAACACTTGTTCCAAAATTTTGAAATACAATAGGGGTAATGGATTTTAATATTTCATTGGTGAGAACTCATTGATCTGTGATTCCAGAACAAATTAAATCATTAAACATAAAATTGAATGAAAAATTCCATATTCTTTGTGTGTTTGAAGGCTGAAAAATTGATAAAAGCATTTCAAACAACCTCCTTTCCTCAGAAGGTCCAAGAGATTCCACAGCTTCTTCCATTTTTGCTTCCAAATGATGATCATCCTCCAGTAGACCCTTTTCCAAGGAAGCCTCTCTGAAAGTTTTATGATGTTGAGTTTTGGACCTCATCTTCTGTCTGCTGACCCCCCTTCTCTCAGCGCATTTATACTTAGTTTCATTATTATATATGTTTGGAATAAATCTAGTCTGTTCTGACCAAATCTATACATTATTATTGCTTGTATGAGATACTCATAGCTGTCCCATACACCATTATATGTCCTGATACCTATTGCTATCCAGGCCAAGTTACTATTGTATGTCTGGTACCTGTAGTTTGCCAGCCACCAGTCACCTGACCTTTACTCATGAATGTCATTCAGCATAACTATTGTGATAATTCTCACTCTCAACCATTTTATCCGGTCTTACCTTATTCAATATTCTTTCTCCTTCAAAGGCCCATTTGTGGTTCTCTAGTTGTCCATAAATACTCTCTTGTCTATGATCTCTTGAATGAAAAACATCAGATTTTCACCCTCTTCATCCAGGGCCACCTACTGAAACCCCTCCTAAATCTGGTCCCTTCTGGACCCCTTGAGTCAGATTGAACCCTTCTCCTGCCTAATTTGCTCCTCTCATTTCTCTCCTCATCATCTTGTCA
The DNA here is from genome assembly GCA_025617555.3 of Puccinia polysora. Lineage (NCBI taxonomy): Eukaryota > Fungi > Basidiomycota > Pucciniomycetes > Pucciniales > Pucciniaceae > Puccinia > Puccinia polysora. Next base: position 1,501,358 of record CM062616.1, read on the forward strand.
AGCCCATATTCCAACATATGACAGCTTCCATTTACCTACTTTAGGTGATTGAAGTAATTTGCACCAACAAAATTGTTCAACAAAAATCTGAGATTCCACCTCTCAGCATCTGCAGGATAAAATGTGTAAATCCTTCCAATTTAAAAATCTCTCTGTCTTGGCTTCTGTTCTTTTCTCTGGGGATGCCATGTAAAATTTTGTGGAAAATCAGAATATTTTATGGTCCTTGCCAAAGGTTCTATTGAATTCCTTTTTAAATATTCTTTAAGAATAGTTTTAGAATTTTTTTTATCTTTGAACCACTGCTTCCAGGGTTTTTCACGTTCAAAAATCACATCTTTTTGGTCAGGTAGGTGAAGGTCCAGTCATATAACAGCAGGTGAGATAGCAGAAAATTCAAAGAAAAAAATCCTACAGCATGCCTCTGGTGCAGCAAACCCTCTTGAATCCCTTAAAATGTTTATTTCATCCAAGTTTTGACCAACATCCACATTAACACAGTCATGGCCCTTATAAATGTATTTGTAGAGATATTTGACAGCTGAGATACCTGCACATACTTTGAAATTGATGTGACATTGATACTTTGCCAAGAGATAGGGATTGTAAGGAAAAACCCAGGAATTATCAATGAGAGGCCTTCTTTGGTTGTGAGAGAGATATATGTTCACTCTGTCTTGGCTCCTTTGATAGACAGGATAGGAATTTTCACCCATGATGTTTTCAGGGAAGAAGGCTTTGGGGTATCTCTTCTTGCAATTACCATTATCCATGCAAGTTGATTCAAGGTTCAAAATACCACATGTTCCATGTATCATATGTCTCTTCACTTGTTTAAAAGATGAGACTGAGTGCTTTCATTATGAATCTCAGCACAAAAAATCATTTCAATGTGTTCAGTTGTTCTGGGCTTGTGGTCATGATGAAGGATCACCATGATGTGAGCATGTGGAAGGCCTCTCTTCTGGAATTCTATGACATGAGTGCATCCCATTGTTGTTCCAAATATTTCATCACAGAAACTTTTCAATTTTTAGTTGAAAACATTTTTTACAATATCTGTCCTATCTTGTGCTGTTTGACCTGGTAAAATATTATTTAGAATTTCTGGCCATGCTTGGTTACATTTGACTGTTATAAAAATATCAGGCTTTCCTCATTGCCATAGAATCTTGATATTGAGCCTTCATGTCCCTTTTTCCACCTATAAATGATTGAGGAAGGATAAAACAAAAACCTAAAAATATCAAAATATCAAGTTATGCATAAGTATTGGTAGAATATATATATAAATGCCACATGAAAAATTGCAGAGAAAACAACTTAACTGTTTGCTGACCCAACTCAAAACCATGGTTTATTGCATCCACAATACCATAGAACTGCTCAACACGTAGATTATTTTGATTATTTCAAATATAGTATAATGTTCCTGTCATTGGTCAACACAATACTGTTGGAACAGTTGAACACCCCAGTGCAAAAGGGAAAAATTAGAATGACACAATGCCAAAAAATTTGAATAATAATTCATGGCATTGAACCTATTCTTTCCGGGTTCATCTTTCAATTCTATGAAAAAACCATATTCACCATGAGGATGAAAAAGAACATATTGCAGAGGGTCATACAATTTTCTCGGTTCACTAATTCTTCTGAGGGAGACATCTGAGTGCCTGATCAAAAAATCTCTATGGGTCATTTGAGCAGGATCATTAAATGTGTGCAATTCAAATCCATTGGGGAAAGCTTCACATTCATGGTCTGAAACCAAAAAAAAAAAAATGGAAATACCATACGTTCTATCCATATTTCAGCTATTTGGTCTCCTGTTGGTAGGTTTTGAAATCTTAGATCCATATTTTGTGAAGATGGATCAGCAAGCCTGATGGATTTATTTGGACCAACCTCAGGAGAAACTCTTGGAAACATACTTATCAAAAAATTATTTTGGTGTGAAATCTCTTGAATCCTGAGAAACAAATCCTGTGCAACATGTGAGGACCATCTGTTCCAATTGTGAATTTTTTTTTTCCCTGTCATATATATACAATCAGAGGATTGATGGGTGATTTCCACCAATGCAATTAAGACTACCAATCTTATGTTGGATATTCCCATTCACCCTAAAAGTGTATATTCCACTTGTCTGTTGATTGAGGGCATTGAAAGTATTTTGGTTAAGACCAATTGATGTGAAGGAAAAATTGGAGTTTATCAGCCTTAAATTTTAGAGCAGTTGATCTCATGGGAATGATGATCCCTAGTAGCAATCTTTCACATATGGAGCAAATCATGTGGTTTTATTTGCTGTGTTACCACAGCATGTCAATTTCTACAGCATAGGGAGCTTGTCTCATTTTTGAAAAGTATTGCTTGGCAATGTTTGCAGAGTCTTTTTGGACTTAAAATTAAAGGCTGGAAGTATTGGGGTTCATGCCACCCCCAGGAAACAGGATTTACCATGTTTTGTTGTGGAATTGTCTCATCATCTTCAATTTCAACAATGGTAGGATTGCTTCCCAAGCTGGTGAACTCCATCATATCTCCTTGAAACATGGTCTCTTGAAGTTGGTCTGCCAAATTTCTTTCAAGCTCCAGATCAGCAGATTGTGGGGAGCCATAATCATTCTCATGGTTCATTTTTTGGATGTGTTCATCAGTTGGATGTTTATATATTTCCAATGATTCAAAAGGAACATTGATATCATTTTTGTGGAATTATTGGGGATGAGTTTCAACAGAAATAGTTTTGTTTTGAATATTTTGGTGATGATTTTAAACAGAAGTAGTGTTGTTGTGTAGATGTTGTGGATTAGTTTCAACAGAAATAGGAATATTGGAACCATAGCAATCATTTGAGTGAAAAAGTTGGGGACAAGTCTCAACAGAGATAGGAATATTGGAGCCATAACCATCATTTGAGTGCACCAAATGGGATTTTTTTTCAACAGAAATAGGAATATTGGAATGATTTCCATTCTCACAGGTAATATTTTTACCATGATTGGTGTGAAATTATTCTTGATGAGATTCCACAGAGATGGGAATTTTGGAAATTTGAGAGTTAGTGAACAGGTTTTGATGAAAGGAAGGATGTGGTACCTTTTAAAGGTTATAGGATTGATTGCTATAGCCAGAGTCTGGGCGTTGTGGAAACAAAGAGGGGGGAAAAATCCTTATTTGTCCTCAAGTTCAAGAGTTAATGGTCCAAGCGTCTGTAAGGAGGTTGGATGCAATGAGTTTAAAGAGAGAGGGAGAGAGAGAGAAAGAATAATAAGATGAGTTCCTTCTTCCTTTTTCCTTCAATCCTCCCCATCCTCTGTGATAAGATAAGATCCCCTCCTCCTTTTTCCTATCCTGGTTGAGGGTGGGGTTTAAGTAACCTTCCCCTCAACCCTAACCTAGGTACAACCGCAAGCAAACAAGAATAACAAAAAGAACCCCTAAGTACAGAACCCTAGTCCCAATCCTACCCTTCCACCCCATAATCCACATCCCATATTTCATACCCCATATTCCATCCGTACCGCCTGCCTGCCATTAAATCCACCCGGTTTGTCCTTCTCATGAAGTGGCCCTTGCACCGCACCCAACTTGGAGCTCCCCACGCATGTCTGCATCCGCCCAACGCGCAATTCCAGATATCCAAGGTACATCCGTGCAATCCAATTCACGTGTCTTGCAAAGCGTGATCAGTGCGCAATCCGTC